>SJYT01020120.1:202036-307737 GCA_006410635.1 Cephalophus harveyi | reverse complement strand
TTTGCCTTGATTCATGGACCTGACATTCCAGGTTCCTATGCAATATTGTTCTTTACAGCATCGGACCTTGTTTCTATCACCAGTCACATCCACAGCTGGGTATTGTTTTTGCTTTGGCTCCATCCCTTCATTCTTTCTGGAGTTATTTCTCCACTGATCTCCAGTAGCATATTGGGCACCTACTGACCTGGGGAGTTCCTCTTTTGGTATCCTTATTACTGATCAACCACTAGTCCCAGATTCCTCAGAATTATTCCACTGAGGTGGAGGCTGCCGTCAACCACCTGGTCAACAAGCATCTGGGGACTCCTACACCTACCTGTCTCTGGGCTTCTATTTTGATCAAGACAATGTGACTCAGGAAGGGTGTGGGCCACTTTTTCCCACAAATTGGCCAAGGAGAAGCACATGGGCAGCAAGCAACTCTTGCAAATGCAAAGCCAATGCAGCAGCCATGCCCTCTTCCTGAACGTGTAGAAGCCATCTCAAAATGAGTGGGGTAAAACCCAGGATGCTATGGAAGTTGCCCTTCTCATAGAGAAGAATCGGAACCAGGCCTTTTTGGATCTGCATGGCCTGGGTTCTGCCAGCGCAGGCCCCCACCTCTGTGACTTCCTGGAGAACCATTTCCTAGGTGAGGAGGTGAAACTCATCAAGAAGCTGGGTGACCACCTGACCAACCTCTGCAGGCTGGCTGTCCCCATGCTGGGTTGGGTGAATATCTCTTCAAATGGTTCACCCTGAAGCATGACTAGGAGCCTCTGAGACCAGTGGCCTTTGAGGAGCCCCCTGCTAACGTCAGGGCTTCCTGAAGCCCATCTCTGCAGCCATTAGGCAGCTTTTTAACACCCCCAAGACCTCTCTCAAGCCTTGAACAAAATGGAAACAATAAAGGTTTTTGCAGCAAAAAAATAAGTAAATAAATGAGCAACAAATACTGTTTGGTATAAGTACGTCCCACACACTGCATGGGACATTCTCGCTCCAACCTCGTACAATGCCATGGCAGCCTGCCAAGAATCTCCCCCTTTACTTGGAGGGATCTGAGGTCCAAAAGTGATGGAGCCCATACTTGTAACCTGCAGATTAATGCTCTGTGTTCCCTTCCAGGTCTGTGTCAGACAGTCACTGAGACTGCAGTCTGGGTGAATCTTCACAACACCATCCTGAGGGCAGGTGGCTCCTTAATGGTGTCCAAAAGGGCTCTGTGAGCTCTGAGCTCTTCCAAAGAGATCAGTGACCACCAACCAGAGTATAATTCTAAAATGTTACAGAAAAGTTTAATCACAGTTTGAAAAATGAAAAGAAAAAAAAACTCCACCCCAGAGATTATCGAGTTTACAACCATGTTCCTTCTTTCCTTATTGAAGACAAGCACACCAGGAACCAATAACACTAGCACTGCCTAGCCAGTCCTCATTCATCATTACAACTTTAGTCCTTAGAAAACTCAGAGAAATTAAGCAACTTGTCCAAAGTAACACAGCTGGGGATGAGGGTGATGGAAGTGAGGGGCAGACCCAGCGCTTGGTGGCTGTGAGATACATAGGCACTGAGAACACCTATCTGTCTTGCTCTTTTCGTTGTACACTCTTCATGGTCCTTCTTTCTTCTCCTCCTTTCCCTTTCCTCCCCCCAAAAACCAGTCTTACTCATCATCCTAAAGTAAGCCAAGCATCTGTGCTTACATTTCAGTGGTGTCATCTCCTTTCATCCACCCAGAAGCACTGACTTACCATATATTTCAGGTAAGGAAACCAGTTCCAAGAGGTTTGCACAGTCACAGAGAGAGGAAGTAGCAGAGTGGTAATCAAATTATCCTACATCTAAAATCTTAGATCTTTCTACTGTATCACTCTATTTCTCAAAAGGCTACCAAAAGCCATTCATTTATGGCTCTTGTTTTTTATTGTGGTAAAATTAACATGTTCAACCATTTTTAAGTGTACAGTTCAGTGGCATTAACACCTTTACAACATTGTGTAACAAGAGCCCCTCTCTAGTTTCAGAACTCTTTTTATCACCAAGAAAGGAAAGCTTGTGCCGGGAGCAGTGACTTCCTGCTTCCCTCAGCCCTCAGCAGCACAGACCCCATTTCTGTCTCTGTGGATTTGCCCATTCTACACACTTCCTATGAATACAGTTCTATAATATGTGATTTCTTACATCTGGCTTCTTTTATCAACATAATGTTCTGAAGCTCAGGCACATTGCTTCATGTGCTGGTACTTCCTGCATTTTTTAGGGCTGAATGATGTTCCACTGTGTGAACATACGACAGTTTTCACCCGTTCTTCAGCTGATGGACATCCGAGTTATTTCCGCATCTTCACTGCTGTAAACAACGCTGCTGTGACCTCTCACGAACAAGTTTTTTCTTCGGTATCTGTTCTCATTTCCTTGGGGTAAAGACCCAGGAGAGGAGGAACAGTTGGGTCATGAGGGAATTTGAGGGCAGTGGGAACCCACACTGGATTGTGATGTTTGCACAACTGTTATGTATGTGTTAGAAGTTACTCTACACATTTAGGGCTTCCCCAGTGGTCTAGTGGCTGAGAATCTTCCCGACAATGCAGGAGACATGGGTTTGATCCCTGTTCAGGGAAGATTCCACATGCTACACAGCAACTAAGCCCGTGCGTCACAGCTACTGAGCCCACACACCCTAGAGCTCATGTTCCACAAGAAGCCCCCACTCACCGCAGTGAGTAGCCCCCACTCACCACAACTAGGAAATGCCCACATGCAGCAATGAAGACCCAGCTCAGCCATAAATCAACAAATAAATCTTTTTTTAAAAGTTACTGAATACATTTAAATTGGGTGAATATTGTTGTTTGTATACTATATATTTCCATAAAGGTTCTTCTAACACTGTTATGCAGTTTTAAGAATGACCATTTTAATCAGAATATAATATTTAATCAGATGGATGTGCCCTGTTTTATTAAATAACTATTGAACTTTAGAATGAGAATATTTTCAACCTTTCATTTTTTTTAAATGCTTCAACCAATATCTTTGTTCATAAAGCTCTTACTGCTAAGTCACTTCAGTTGTGTCCGACTCTGTGCGACCCCATAGACGGCAGCCCACCAGGCTCTGCCGTCCCTGGGATTCTCCAGGCAAGAACACTGGAGTGGGTTGCCATTTCCTTCTCCAATGCATGAAAGTGAAAAGTCAAAGTGAAGTCGCTCAGTTGTGTCTGACTCTTAGCGACCCCATGGACTGCAGCCCACCAGGCTCCTCCATTCATGGGATTTTCCAGGCAAGAGTACTGGAGTGGGGTGCTATTGCCTTCTCATAAAGCTCTTACTCAAACCTATTTTTTAACGATTTCGTTAGAGCTGAATTCCAGAAATGGAACATGGGACAATTGGAATCCCCATTGTCATGGCCCTGGCTGTGTATTAAGGCTTCCCTGGGAGCTCAGCTGGTTAAGAATCTGCCTGAAATGCAGGAGGCCCCGATTTGATTCCTAGGTAGGGAAGATCCCCTGGAGAAGGGATAGGCTACCCACTGCAGTATTCTTGGGCTTCTCTGGTGGCTCAACTGGTAAAGAATCTGCCTGGAATGCAGGAGACCTGCGTTTAATCCCTGGGTTGGGAAGGTCCCCTAGAGAAAGGAACAGTTACCCACTACAGTAATCTGGCCTGGAGAATTCCATGGACCCATGGGGTCGCAAAGAATCAGACACAAGTGATCGACTTTCACTTTCACTTTGCTGTGTATTCACACTTCTTGTTCTTTAGCATTAAAGGCAAAAAGCGGTCATAGAGGTGGATGGAAACATATCACATGTGCTAAAAACTGAGGAATTCAGAAAGGTAGTAAAACAAACAAAGCTCTACTTGTTCACCATGGGAGGATTCTAAGAAATAAACTCATCCTGAAAACTGTAAGTAAAAACGGAGGGAGGAATCAAGTATTTATCCTGATTTTCCTATAAAAACTGTACTTTAGGATCATAATGTGATTGCAGTGAGTAAATGCCTAAGGTAAATAGAGTCCAATGGCACCCCACTCCAGTACTCTTGCCTGGAAAATCCCATGGACGGAGGAGCCTGGTGGGCTGCAGTCCATGGAGTTGCTGAGAGTCGGACATGACGGAGTGACTTCACTTTCACTTTTCACTTTCATGCATTGGAGAAGGAAATGGCAACCCACTCCAGTGTTCTTGCCTGGAGAATGCCAGGGACGGAGGAGCCTGGTGGGCTGCCATCTATGGGGCCGCACAGAGTCAGACACGACTGAAGCGACTTAGCAGCAGCAGCAGCAGGCAATACGCACAGAAGAGATAAATAGAATATTTCCATTTTGTGACCATTTTGGTCACTGTAATGCAAAGTCTTTACTTGTCATAAAAGGAATGATCCCAAGTGTTCCTTTTTAACACCAGAGACAGAAGACAGGAGGAAGGGCGACACCTGGAGGACTCTGGGTGGGGGTCTTGGCAAACAGAAGCTGCTCAGAGGATCCTTCAGAACACAGCTGGATGACTCAAGACAAGCCATCTGATTTAGAAGTTCTCGTGGGGGCCTGTCAGACCCCCAGAGACTACAGCATGGGTATCATCTCACACACAAAGCCATCCACCATGAGATGGGGAAGGAGCGGGTGATGTCCCAAAGGAGAGCGACGCGAGGGCCAGGTCACAGGATTCCTGTGCCCCACGGGAAATAAAATCTTTACTCAAGTTGTTGTTTAGTCGCTCAGTACTATCCAGCTCTCTGGGACCCCAAGGAATATAGCCCACCAGGTTCCTCTGTCCATGGGATCTCTCAAGCAAGAATGCAAGAATACTGGAGTGGGTTGCCATTTCTTTCTCCAGGGGGTCTTGGCGACCCAGGGATCCAACCTGCGTCTCCTGCATTGGCAGGCAGATTCTTTTACCTGAGCCACCAGGGAAGCCAAATTACTCACCAGAAGGGGAATCAAGGAGCTGAGAACCTGCTACCTGGGACCATTGCCCTCTGCCCTCCGGCCTTGAAAAGCAGCTGGGCCGGACCGGCGCCCTCTGGGGTTCGTTCTTACAAAGGACCTTACAGGGAAAGGAAGACTTAGATGCTCAGCAAACCCTACAGCTTCACAACCACAGTCATTGCGTACAGAACGCCCCCTTCTGTTTCTGTACTTCAAACTCACGACACGTCTAGGAAATCGCTTTTCTTCCTCGTTTCTGCAGAGCTGAGGAGGATGGGGGAGGCGGAGAATGTATGCCGTCCCCCACCCCCGCCCCGGGACGGCGCAGGGCCCCCAGCTGCCCGGCCTCCCCCGTGGAATGGAGACACCATGTGCAATCCCGCGAGTTAAACCTTCTCGTGCCCGGCCCGAGAAGGCTCTGAGAGGACCCGCCACCTTCTCTCCTCGCTGAGCGGGTCCCTGCGGGGTTCGGGCGGGGATGAGGACTCCTTAGGGCTCCCGACTATTCTGAATGCCGGCCTCCTTGCCACACCAAGCATCCCGTTTCCCCAGCCCTGAGGTCTCAGTTGGAGTCCCCTCTCCTCCCCAGAAGCCTCTTCACAAGGCTGGGCTACTACCGATACAGTGCTCAGGACCGAGGGGGCTGTGCACAGATTCCCCGCCCCGGCCCCGCCTCCGCTCGAGATCCTCGCTCCCTACCCCTAGGCCCCGTCCGGGTCCCGCGCGCGAAGCTCCCCGCAGCCCCACTGCCCCATGCGAGTCCCCGATGGCGCGCGCCCCCTGCCGGCCACTCCGGGACCCTACGCAGCATAGAGGATTTTCCTTAATAGAAAGCAGTTTATCGTTGTATTTAGTCGTTCAGTGTCTGACTCTGAGATCCAAAGAACTGTAGCCCACAAGGTTCTTCTGTCCATGGCATTTCCCAGGCAAGAATACTAGAGTGGGTACCTATTCCCTTCTCCAGGGGATCTTCCCGACCCAGGGATCAAACCCAGGTCTCCTGCATTGAAGGCAGAGTCTTTATCTGCTGAGCGACCATTCTGAAAATACTCCCCCACACAAAAAAAAAAGAAAGAAAGAACAGATAAAAAGGGGAACCCTCCCACTCTAGCACAACTACAGCTACCATTTTGTGTTTTTTTTTTCTGAAGCCTTTCTTCCACCGTATTTGTGCTTCCACATCCGCCAGCAATGACAGGAAAGTACACACAGCCAGCCAGCCCTCGGGTGTAGACAGTGGACAGCAGTTTGCCAGCCCTCAGGAGCCTGCAAAGGTACTGCGCACTTTCTCTAAATCAGTGTTGATATGTCTTCAACCCCCAGCCTCCTCCTGGTGGTTGTGAAGTGCAGGCTGTGTGAGCATTTCCTCACCCCACTGCCAGCAGCAAGGAAGGTCCTGAGGTCCCAGATGACCCTCCCAGCCTGGTTCCTGCTGACCAGGAAGACCTCAGATGCACAAGCACAAACAACCACACATACAAGCAAACACGCACACATTCACAGCTGCTCTAAAGAGCAGAACCCCTCCTCCAGAATCCTTGGACCCAGTGGTGGCCAGGAGAACACGAGGGGCCAGGATGCAGCCCTCTGAGCCGGGGGCACGGTCCCCTGCAGGAGCAGAAGCTCCCACAAAGCCAGGAAGAGAAGGGTCTTCCCACGGCAGTGCTTGCAGCCCTGCCCAGCGTCGCTTCTGGGAGCACAAAAGACCCTCCAAGTCACAGAGAGCTAAGATCGGCAATCGCCGTGACTTCCTCCCTCCTTCTCACCCCAGTAAACTGTCTGCACTTGTACAAAGTGTATGCGGCCCTTGTCTGATACCCTGGCCTGGGGAGGTATGCCTCTGTCACCTCCCGGGTGAGGGGGCCCCTTAAAGCTGGAGGGGGAGGAGGGGAGGGAGCGTGCAGACAGCAGCATGGGGAGCGCTGCTCAGGCTTAAGCTCAATGGGTTGTTTTGAGGCTTTTAGGAGTTAATGTCTGATACAGATAAATGCTAAATAAATTTAAAGACTAATATTGCTCAGATAGCTCATGGGCCTCTGTCCAGAAATGAGGCCTTCCTTTCTGCTGGGTAAACTTCTAAGAGCAGGTTTAGTGGGTTATACGGTAAGTGCATGTTTAACCTTGTAAGAAATGTTTCCTAACTGCTCACACACTTTTTGCATTCCTTCCAGCAATGGGTTGGAGTTCCTCTTTGGCATTTAAAAAAAAATTTAACCACCTAAGAGTGATGGAATGATATCTCACTGTAGTTTTAATTTGCATGTTTCTAGTGCCTAATGAGAGCTTCCCTGGTGGCTTCAATCCCTGGGCTGGGAAGATCCCCTGGAGAAGGAAATGGCAACCCTCTCCAGTATTCTTGCCTGGGAAATCCCATGGACAGAGAAGCCTGGTGGGCTACAGTCCATGGGATCACAAACGCCTACTGATGTTGAGATGATTTTCATGTGCTGATTTGCCATTTGTATCTCTTCTTTGGTAAAGTTTCTATTCAAATCTTTTCCCCATTTTTTTTTCAACCTTCACTTTTACAGTATCGTAATGATGTCCATTCCCACATATCTTTTCCTGCTTTTCTTTGGATACCTAGGTGGATAATAGGCCGATCTAAGAGACTAAGCATGTGTAAAATGCAAACGCATGTTTGATTATATGCCAGGAGATCTAGTAATTCTGCTTCCTTGCCAGCAGAGCAAGCAGACACCCTGGAACTACACTCACCCCGTGTGTCAGGACTCCCCAGATACTTCGGTTTAGTTCTCTTTTTCCATTCAACTGGGCCTAACGGAGGAGGAAACCAAGTGCTCCCAATCTAACCCCCACACTCCAACTCTTAGGAAGCAGGTTTGGGGGCTTGTCACATCTGACACCTAGTAACAGGAAAGATGACAATAACGCTGATGTTGATGGCGATGATGGTGAAGATGCTGGTGGTGGTGGTAATGGTGATGATGGGGATGATCACCATGTTCCAGGCTTTGCACTGGTTCTTCTTATACAGAACCTTATTCCATCTTCATTGCAACCTTTTGAAGACATGGGAGTCTGACGCCCACGATCACAGAATGAGGACTGATCAGCCCAAATTGACCCATGTGCAGAGCACTGGAAAAGGGGGAGACTCATAGTGCACACCTCCAAAATATGTGTCCACGCTCTACCAAGCACAGTCACCTTTCTTTTTAAACGTGTGTTAACATACTTTCATTGGTGTCCCCTTGGCTTGTTTTCTCTCTGCTCTTCAATGCAATGTGATCTGCAGCTGTGCCTCCTTAGCTGTTGTTTGGTTGGCTCCACCATCCAGGGAGGTAAGTTTCTTGGTACTTTCATCTTACAGAGGAGGAAAGTCTTCCCCTCTGAAACCCTTCTCCTCAGCCTCTGGCAGGTCCCAAGCTCTGTATGTACAGCACACCCGCTGGGATAGACACGTATTCCTGCCTGTCGCCTGCCCACCAAGGTAAAACAGAAGTGGAGAAGGCAAGACTCACGGAGTCATGCCACAAGTGGCCTCGCTCTTGTCTTTCTTTTTCCTTCATGTCCGCTCAGGGGGAACAGGTGCTAGTTGACATCTCAAGCAGGCCCAGTAACTACTCTGCTCGTGTTTATATATAAAATGCCACTCTTGCGTATGGAAAAAGCCAATTGGTGTTGAAGACATGCAGGGCCTCCTGAGAATTCACTTTTCCAAGCTAACTCAGAGTTGTTCACCTCCCCTCAGGATTTGTTGCTGGAGCCTCAGGCGGGGTCTTGGGAGAGAAGAGCAAGGAGAGCAGAAAGGTGCTCATAGCTGGACTCTGAGCTCCCCATGTCTTTCTGCAGGGTCTTCACAGCCTGGATGATCCCACTGCCCTGCACTTCTGGAAGATCCCCTGGAGAAGGGATAGGCTACCCACTGCAGTATTCTTGGGCTTCTCTGGTGGCTCAACTGGTAAAGAATCTGCCTAGAATGCAGGAGACCTGGGTTTAATCCCTGGGTTGGGAAGGTCCCCTAGAGAAAGGAACAGTTACCCACTACAGTAATCTGGCCTGGAGAATTCCATGGACCCATGGGGTCGCAAAGAATCAGACACAAGTGATCGACTTTCACTTTCACTTTGCTGTGTATTCACACTTCTTGTTCTTTAGCATTAAAGGCAAAAAGCGGTCATAGAGGTGGATGGAAACATATCACATGTGCTAAAAACTGAGGAATTCAGAAAGGTAGTAAAACAAACAAAGCTCTACTTGTTCACCATGGGAGGATTCTAAGAAATAAACTCATCCTGAAAACTGTAAGTAAAAACGGAGGGAGGAATCAAGTATTTATCCTGATTTTCCTATAAAAACTGTACTTTAGGATCATAATGTGATTGCAGTGAGTAAATGCCTAAGGTAAATAGAGTCCAATGGCACCCCACTCCAGTACTCTTGCCTGGAAAATCCCATGGACGGAGGAGCCTGGTGGGCTGCAGTCCATGGAGTTGCTGAGAGTCGGACATGACGGAGTGACTTCACTTTCACTTTTCACTTTCATGCATTGGAGAAGGAAATGGCAACCCACTCCAGTGTTCTTGCCTGGAGAATGCCAGGGACGGAGGAGCCTGGTGGGCTGCCATCTATGGGGCCGCACAGAGTCAGACACGACTGAAGCGACTTAGCAGCAGCAGCAGCAGGCAATACGCACAGAAGAGATAAATAGAATATTTCCATTTTGTGACCATTTTGGTCACTGTAATGCAAAGTCTTTACTTGTCATAAAAGGAATGATCCCAAGTGTTCCTTTTTAACACCAGAGACAGAAGACAGGAGGAAGGGCGACACCTGGAGGACTCTGGGTGGGGGTCTTGGCAAACAGAAGCTGCTCAGAGGATCCTTCAGAACACAGCTGGATGACTCAAGACAAGCCATCTGATTTAGAAGTTCTCGTGGGGGCCTGTCAGACCCCCAGAGACTACAGCATGGGTATCATCTCACACACAAAGCCATCCACCATGAGATGGGGAAGGAGCGGGTGATGTCCCAAAGGAGAGCGACGCGAGGGCCAGGTCACAGGATTCCTGTGCCCCACGGGAAATAAAATCTTTACTCAAGTTGTTGTTTAGTCGCTCAGTACTATCCAGCTCTCTGGGACCCCAAGGAATATAGCCCACCAGGTTCCTCTGTCCATGGGATCTCTCAAGCAAGAATGCAAGAATACTGGAGTGGGTTGCCATTTCTTTCTCCAGGGGGTCTTGGCGACCCAGGGATCCAACCTGCGTCTCCTGCATTGGCAGGCAGATTCTTTTACCTGAGCCACCAGGGAAGCCAAATTACTCACCAGAAGGGGAATCAAGGAGCTGAGAACCTGCTACCTGGGACCATTGCCCTCTGCCCTCCGGCCTTGAAAAGCAGCTGGGCCGGACCGGCGCCCTCTGGGGTTCGTTCTTACAAAGGACCTTACAGGGAAAGGAAGACTTAGATGCTCAGCAAACCCTACAGCTTCACAACCACAGTCATTGCGTACAGAACGCCCCCTTCTGTTTCTGTACTTCAAACTCACGACACGTCTAGGAAATCGCTTTTCTTCCTCGTTTCTGCAGAGCTGAGGAGGATGGGGGAGGCGGAGAATGTATGCCGTCCCCCACCCCCGCCCCGGGACGGCGCAGGGCCCCCAGCTGCCCGGCCTCCCCCGTGGAATGGAGACACCATGTGCAATCCCGCGAGTTAAACCTTCTCGTGCCCGGCCCGAGAAGGCTCTGAGAGGACCCGCCACCTTCTCTCCTCGCTGAGCGGGTCCCTGCGGGGTTCGGGCGGGGATGAGGACTCCTTAGGGCTCCCGACTATTCTGAATGCCGGCCTCCTTGCCACACCAAGCATCCCGTTTCCCCAGCCCTGAGGTCTCAGTTGGAGTCCCCTCTCCTCCCCAGAAGCCTCTTCACAAGGCTGGGCTACTACCGATACAGTGCTCAGGACCGAGGGGGCTGTGCACAGATTCCCCGCCCCGGCCCCGCCTCCGCTCGAGATCCTCGCTCCCTACCCCTAGGCCCCGTCCGGGTCCCGCGCGCGAAGCTCCCCGCAGCCCCACTGCCCCATGCGAGTCCCCGATGGCGCGCGCCCCCTGCCGGCCACTCCGGGACCCTACGCAGCATAGAGGATTTTCCTTAATAGAAAGCAGTTTATCGTTGTATTTAGTCGTTCAGTGTCTGACTCTGAGATCCAAAGAACTGTAGCCCACAAGGTTCTTCTGTCCATGGCATTTCCCAGGCAAGAATACTAGAGTGGGTACCTATTCCCTTCTCCAGGGGATCTTCCCGACCCAGGGATCAAACCCAGGTCTCCTGCATTGAAGGCAGAGTCTTTATCTGCTGAGCGACCATTCTGAAAATACTCCCCCACACAAAAAAAAAAGAAAGAAAGAACAGATAAAAAGGGGAACCCTCCCACTCTAGCACAACTACAGCTACCATTTTGTGTTTTTTTTTTCTGAAGCCTTTCTTCCACCGTATTTGTGCTTCCACATCCGCCAGCAATGACAGGAAAGTACACACAGCCAGCCAGCCCTCGGGTGTAGACAGTGGACAGCAGTTTGCCAGCCCTCAGGAGCCTGCAAAGGTACTGCGCACTTTCTCTAAATCAGTGTTGATATGTCTTCAACCCCCAGCCTCCTCCTGGTGGTTGTGAAGTGCAGGCTGTGTGAGCATTTCCTCACCCCACTGCCAGCAGCAAGGAAGGTCCTGAGGTCCCAGATGACCCTCCCAGCCTGGTTCCTGCTGACCAGGAAGACCTCAGATGCACAAGCACAAACAACCACACATACAAGCAAACACGCACACATTCACAGCTGCTCTAAAGAGCAGAACCCCTCCTCCAGAATCCTTGGACCCAGTGGTGGCCAGGAGAACACGAGGGGCCAGGATGCAGCCCTCTGAGCCGGGGGCACGGTCCCCTGCAGGAGCAGAAGCTCCCACAAAGCCAGGAAGAGAAGGGTCTTCCCACGGCAGTGCTTGCAGCCCTGCCCAGCGTCGCTTCTGGGAGCACAAAAGACCCTCCAAGTCACAGAGAGCTAAGATCGGCAATCGCCGTGACTTCCTCCCTCCTTCTCACCCCAGTAAACTGTCTGCACTTGTACAAAGTGTATGCGGCCCTTGTCTGATACCCTGGCCTGGGGAGGTATGCCTCTGTCACCTCCCGGGTGAGGGGGCCCCTTAAAGCTGGAGGGGGAGGAGGGGAGGGAGCGTGCAGACAGCAGCATGGGGAGCGCTGCTCAGGCTTAAGCTCAATGGGTTGTTTTGAGGCTTTTAGGAGTTAATGTCTGATACAGATAAATGCTAAATAAATTTAAAGACTAATATTGCTCAGATAGCTCATGGGCCTCTGTCCAGAAATGAGGCCTTCCTTTCTGCTGGGTAAACTTCTAAGAGCAGGTTTAGTGGGTTATACGGTAAGTGCATGTTTAACCTTGTAAGAAATGTTTCCTAACTGCTCACACACTTTTTGCATTCCTTCCAGCAATGGGTTGGAGTTCCTCTTTGGCATTTAAAAAAAAATTTAACCACCTAAGAGTGATGGAATGATATCTCACTGTAGTTTTAATTTGCATGTTTCTAGTGCCTAATGAGAGCTTCCCTGGTGGCTTCAATCCCTGGGCTGGGAAGATCCCCTGGAGAAGGAAATGGCAACCCTCTCCAGTATTCTTGCCTGGGAAATCCCATGGACAGAGAAGCCTGGTGGGCTACAGTCCATGGGATCACAAACGCCTACTGATGTTGAGATGATTTTCATGTGCTGATTTGCCATTTGTATCTCTTCTTTGGTAAAGTTTCTATTCAAATCTTTTCCCCATTTTTTTTTCAACCTTCACTTTTACAGTATCGTAATGATGTCCATTCCCACATATCTTTTCCTGCTTTTCTTTGGATACCTAGGTGGATAATAGGCCGATCTAAGAGACTAAGCATGTGTAAAATGCAAACGCATGTTTGATTATATGCCAGGAGATCTAGTAATTCTGCTTCCTTGCCAGCAGAGCAAGCAGACACCCTGGAACTACACTCACCCCGTGTGTCAGGACTCCCCAGATACTTCGGTTTAGTTCTCTTTTTCCATTCAACTGGGCCTAACGGAGGAGGAAACCAAGTGCTCCCAATCTAACCCCCACACTCCAACTCTTAGGAAGCAGGTTTGGGGGCTTGTCACATCTGACACCTAGTAACAGGAAAGATGACAATAACGCTGATGTTGATGGCGATGATGGTGAAGATGCTGGTGGTGGTGGTAATGGTGATGATGGGGATGATCACCATGTTCCAGGCTTTGCACTGGTTCTTCTTATACAGAACCTTATTCCATCTTCATTGCAACCTTTTGAAGACATGGGAGTCTGACGCCCACGATCACAGAATGAGGACTGATCAGCCCAAATTGACCCATGTGCAGAGCACTGGAAAAGGGGGAGACTCATAGTGCACACCTCCAAAATATGTGTCCACGCTCTACCAAGCACAGTCACCTTTCTTTTTAAACGTGTGTTAACATACTTTCATTGGTGTCCCCTTGGCTTGTTTTCTCTCTGCTCTTCAATGCAATGTGATCTGCAGCTGTGCCTCCTTAGCTGTTGTTTGGTTGGCTCCACCATCCAGGGAGGTAAGTTTCTTGGTACTTTCATCTTACAGAGGAGGAAAGTCTTCCCCTCTGAAACCCTTCTCCTCAGCCTCTGGCAGGTCCCAAGCTCTGTATGTACAGCACACCCGCTGGGATAGACACGTATTCCTGCCTGTCGCCTGCCCACCAAGGTAAAACAGAAGTGGAGAAGGCAAGACTCACGGAGTCATGCCACAAGTGGCCTCGCTCTTGTCTTTCTTTTTCCTTCATGTCCGCTCAGGGGGAACAGGTGCTAGTTGACATCTCAAGCAGGCCCAGTAACTACTCTGCTCGTGTTTATATATAAAATGCCACTCTTGCGTATGGAAAAAGCCAATTGGTGTTGAAGACATGCAGGGCCTCCTGAGAATTCACTTTTCCAAGCTAACTCAGAGTTGTTCACCTCCCCTCAGGATTTGTTGCTGGAGCCTCAGGCGGGGTCTTGGGAGAGAAGAGCAAGGAGAGCAGAAAGGTGCTCATAGCTGGACTCTGAGCTCCCCATGTCTTTCTGCAGGGTCTTCACAGCCTGGATGATCCCACTGCCCTGCACTTCCATGGACCTGGGCAAAAGCTCTCCCTTTTGGAACTCACTTCCTCCCTCCTCGGCCCTGATAAATCCTGACTGCTTTTTCCTGGCTCGGACCCGTCCACCCTGCTGGGTGGTTGCTGAGGTAGGTGCGAGGTTGAAGGTTCTCTCCTGGCTGCAGGTCTCCCCCTGCAGCAGAGCCTGCAGCCCAGGCCTGAGCTGCACCCATCATCTGGTCAAGCCTCTCCCAGATTTTCCCAGTCTCCTCTTCACTGTGCTCGAGCTCTCCCACCCCTGGTTTTCCAATGACAGAAGAATGGCTGAAGACACACCAGGCTCCTCCCTGCCTGACTTGAGGCAGTAAAGTACATGCGTGCTCACTCGTGTCCAACTCTTTGCGATCTCATGGACCGTAGACCGCCAAGCTCCCCTGTCCATGGACTTCTCCAGGCAAGAATACTGGAGGGATGTTGCTATTTCCTGCTCCAGGGGATCTTCCCAATCCAGGGATCGAACCCACATCTCTTGAGTCTCTTGCATTGGCAGACGGATTCTTTTTGAGCCACCCAGGAAGCCCCATTTGAAGCAGCAGTGCCCACCTATGTGCCCCTGGGAAGCTCCACCTGCTGGTTTGGGTTTTTTAATCAAAGGTAAAGTTTGAAAACTCAACCCAGGTCTTTTGGAGAACTGGTTACTCCACTGAGAGCCCCACACACACTGCCCTGTGGGAGGCCTGCCTTTCTCCAGGTTCCCTACCTGTCTCTCAGCTTCCCTTTCCCCACCCTAGGGGTTCCCCAGTTCACTCCCTGCACAGGCCACCCCAGGGATCCCACGTCACAGAGGAGGAGGCCACCACTGTGGTTATAGGTTCATCCTCTGCAGGCATTCTGTATTTCCCAATTGGAGCATGTTTGTAGGAGGAAGCACAATTCTGCTTGGTCAGCAAGCCTGGGAGGCAGCTGCTTTGGGTGGTGTGGCAGTGCCACAGAGGTTCCCATGCTGCCAGGCCGATTTCCCTTGCTCTCTCCACGCAGAGATGTTAGCTTGCTGTCCATACCACTCAGGACTCATGTATGTCTTTAGTCTTCTAGATTCTTTCCATTTTTACCTCTATAACAGCTCTCTGAAAATACAACGCACACATTACACCCTTCACCCATTCAAAACGTAAATGGTTTTCCTATCTTCCCTACTATTCACTGTCAACACAATCAATTTTAGAACATGTTCAACACCTCATAAAGGAGGTTTCTTTTGTTTTCATTCCTGTATCTCTTTATATCTGTGATCAGATAACAAGGATGACTGGGACACGGAGGCGGGGTGTGGGGGAAGCAGAAAGGTTGGCTGGTGGGGCAAGGAGGTGTAGGAGGGAAGGGAGTGAGGTATGCCCTCTCCTTCCTGCGGAAGCTTTGCTGGGCCAGCTCCTATTCAGGCTAAGACAGGGAGACCACCAGACCACCACCTTAGTCACTCAGGGATGCAAACCTTCGCAACCCCAGCAGTTTGAGGCCAATCCTGACCATCTCACTTTAAGCCAGTGCAGTACCTTTATTTGGAAGTTTTCCCACTCTTATTCTAGGGAATCACCGCTATGAAGGATGAAAGTGAAAGTGTTAGTCACTCAGTCACGTCTGAGTCTTTGCAACCCCATGGTCTAGAGCCTGCCAGACTCCTCTGTCCATGGGATCCTCCAGGCCAGAACACTGGAGTGGATTGGCATTCCCTCTCCAGGGCATCTTCCCCACCTAGGGATCAAACCCAGATCTCCTACATTGTGGGCAGATTCTTTACCCTCTGAGCCACCAGGGAAATTCCTCACTTTTTGTACAGTGGGTCTCAAATTTAATCTGCGAATACCATCAATTGGTCTATCAAGGATTAAAGACTAATAATATTTTTTAAAGATAATTATAGGCATGGTTACATGCCAATTCCCTACAGATGCTGTTCTAACCTGTTCACTCATTTAATTCTCAGGACATCAGTATCACATAAGCACTACTACTGTTCCCATCTGACAAAGGAGAAAAGTTGATCTGGTCAAGTAGCCTGTCAAAGTCACAGAGTGAATAGGCAGGAGAGCCAAAATTTGAAGCCAGACAACTAGGCTTCAGCATCCAAAGTCCTCATATTAAGACAACTCAATCTATCTTTCATTTCATTTCATGCTCTCCATCTGTAGGTTAACAGCTGACAGACACCGCACTGGTCTTTGCAGTTGTGTCTGCTGTAGTACCTGGAGAAGGAAATGGCATCCCACTCCAGTACTCTTGCTTGGAAAATCCCATGGACGGAGGAGCCTGGTAGGCTACAGTCCATGGGGTCGCAGAGTCGATACGACTGAGTGACTTCACACTCATATACTGCTGTAGTAAGCGATGCTGCCACTAGGGGGCAATGGTGTCCACCATGTTCTCAGCCACCGCCAGATTCAGCACATCCTGGGAGACTGCAGGTGTGGCTTCAGCTAGATTCTTCCAGTTCAAATGGAAGCCAAAGTGCAGAAGGAGGGAACCAGTTCACAGGAGACTGCTCACTGGGGAGAGTGTGCAGGGATGTCTTTTCAGGGCCACAGGGAGGACACAGGCTCTCGAATCGCTGACTGGGTTCTTGCAGCCTCCCACGCTGCCTGGCTGGGGATTTGACACAGAAAGAAATTAGAGTTAAAAAAAAAGACAACCAGGACTGCGTCCAGACTGTGGTCAAGTCAATGCATTTTTCTGACCCTGAGCTTCATTCTCAGTAAATGGGCCCAGACCCCTGCTGGCAGCTGTCTGCAGCTGTTCATTTGTAGCAACTAAGATCACCTGGCTTGTCTGTGCCCCATTTGGGAGCTGTTGTGTAACTTTAAGCCAGTTTCAGTGGCTCCTGGCCGAGGTTGTTGGCAGACTCAACCTGTGACACTGTGGGGATCTGTATGGCACCCACATCCAGGCCCAGATGGCAGGAAGCACGGTCCCACCAGGCCCACTCAGGTTTGTGCTGTGTGGATTCCTTGACTCTTCCGCAGCGGGGAGCTTGAACCCATAAACCAAGCTGACTGGCAAGGGTTTGCACTGCACCTAGCAAACAGTAGGTGCTTAACCAATGTCTGTTTTATTGTCCTAACCAACTCTCCAGGATCTAGGCAACTTGAGATGGTCTTAGATAACCCTAAGGGCCCAGAGAAGACCTATGCCCTTTCCCAGGATTCCTTCTGCTTTCAGTTCAGTTCAGTCACTCAGTCGTGTCCGACTCTTAGCGACCCAATGGACTGCAGCACGCCAGGCTTCCCTGTCCGTCACCAACTCCCAGAGCTTACTCAAACTCATGTGCATTGAGTCGGTGATGCCATCCAACCATCTCATCCTCTGTTGTCCCCTTCTTGTCTGCTTTAGGGCTCAATTTATGGTCTGTTTGGTGAAAGGTCCACAGGTGCTCGAAAAAATGTGTATATTACTGCTGAGTGTGGCTCAGGATTTGTCAGTTCGATCCTGTGGTTGCTTATGTTGTGCAGGCTTTCCATATCCTTCTTGATTTTCTTTCCATACTATCCTATTATATAGTGAATAGTTCTAGTATAATAGTTCTATCAGATGCTGAGAAGAGCATGTTGAGTTCCCACCTATACTGTGGGTTTGTCTGTTTCCTTTCAGCTCAACCAGCTTTGGACTCATGTATTGAGCTTCTGATGAGTGTCCGTTTAGGACCCTCATGTCTCTCTGGTGGACTGGTCCTTTTATAATTGTATAATGTCCATCCTTGTCTCTAGCAATATTCTTTACCCTAAAGTATACTTTCTCAGGTATTAGTACAGTGGTTCCTATATTTTTAAAATTAATGTTGGTATGGTATATATTTTTACATCTTTGTAATTTCAACTTACCTCTGTCACTGAATTTGATCAGTCTTGTAAATGGCATTTTCATTCTGCAATCTATTTTTCTTCAGACATTTACATCAAAGGTAATTACTGATAAAAAGTGAAGTTGCTCAGTCATGTTCGAGTCTTTGTGATCTCATGGACTGTAGTCTACCAGGCTTCTCTGTCCATGGGATTCTCCAGGCAAGAGTACTGGAGTGGGTTGCCATTTCCTTCTCCAATTACTGATAAGCTAGGACTAAATTCTGATATACGATTGTTTTGTTTTTGTTTCCTTGTTTCTGTTTTCTTGCCTTCCCATTAGTTTTCATTTAAGATTGCATTTTGATGTATTTAGTGTTATGAAGTATATCTTTTTGCATAGTTTCTATGCTGCTTGTTAAATTACTAATTTAATCACTAATTTAATCACTGATTAAATGTGTGTATGTGATTTGTCATTATCTGCTGGTGTCAGCATTTCACCACTTGGTCTGATGTGTGGAAAGGTCACCTCCATTGAGGTCCCTTTACCCTCCTCACTTTGAAATATCACTGTCTTGAGTATCGGATGGTAGAATAATTTTTGTTTCAATCATCAATCACTTTTTATTTATAATACTTGTGACGAAAAGCAGGGTCTGTCGTTCTTTCCATTGTTCTGTTTTCTTTCCTGGTGCTCCAGGTTCCTTTCATCATTTGTACTTCTGTTCACAGAACGTCCTCTAGCCAAATCGTTAAGAAGAGCCCTGCTAAATACTAATTCTTTTAGTTCCTTCGCCTGAGAAAGTCTGTTTTCCATTTATTCCTGAAGGCATTTTCACTGAACATAGAATTCACAGCTGGTATTTCTTTTCTTTCAGCCTTGAAAACTGTGTCACTTCCTTCTGGCCTCTGGGGTTTAAAATGAGAAATCCACCATTGTCATTCAATATACGTAATCTGACATCACTTCTGTCTGGCTGCTTTCAAGATTGTTTTGTCTTTGTTTGTCATAAAGTTCATGATGAAAAGTCTTGCATGGGTTTTTGTTGTTGCTGTTTTAGGCTCCTGTTCGGGGTTCACGCAGCTTCTTGAATCTACACATTTGTGTCTTTTGCTGGATTTGGAGAGTTTGGCTCATTGCTTCAAATTCTCCTTAGCCCCATTCTCCTTCCCCTCCCCATCTAAGACTCAGCGATAACAAACAGTTGGCCCGTAGGTCCCCTCATGTGTTCAAGTCTCTGCCAATCAGATTGAACTCATCATTGCTGTCAGGTTCCCAAATTCACTCCTCCATCATCTCCACTCTGCTTCTGAGCTTCCCTGGATCTTTAATTTGCTTTATACATTTGTGTAATGTAATCTGTTTGGCTTTTTTCATGACTTACAGCTCTTTGCTATGGCTCTGTTTCTGTTTCTCCATTTGTTTGAGTAGAATTTTGACTTGCTTGTTGAAGCATTGTTGCAGCGGGTGCTTTAAATCCTGCAGGGCCAGATACGGTAATCCCAAAACCTGATTCATCTGGATGCTGGCCTCAGTCAATTGTGTTTTCTCATTCAGGCTGTAAATTTCTTGGTTCCTGGTACAAAAGGTAATTTTCTATTGTATCCTGGATATTTTGGCTGTTATGTTAGGAGACCCTGGATCGGGATTAAGTCTCATGTGTCAGCAGGGGTGGACCTGCGCGGGGGCAGCACCAGGCCCCAGTCCACCGTGGGCTGCACTCCCATGGACTATTCAGGCTTTTGGTGAATTGTGCCCTGAGGCTCTCACCGGCCCCCCGTAAGGTTGCCTGAGGGGCAGAGGGTCTCAGTAAGGCAGAAGGTGGCAGGTCCAAGGCTCAGAGAGCCTTCCCTGGCCTGGCATTTACTGTGGGGGATCAGTTGCCTGTGGGAGACATCGAGTGCTTCCAGGAGCGGGCAGGACCCCTGCCTGTGCCCCCAGCACCCCAGTGTCTCGGGATGGGGAAGGAAGTCTCAGATCCCCAGGGACAAAAGGCTTTGGGAACCAGGTCAGTTGTGGCAGAATCCCTTTTGCTGGGACCTTCACATGTGACAGGCTTTTGAGGAGCCCACCACACCCCTACTGTTGCCCCAGCCCGGGCTTGGGCTGTAACTGGGCTGTGGTCTGATTCCTCAAGAACGTTAATGTCATTTGTTCTTGGACCATTTTTCTTGTTGCAAATTCAACAACGCTGCAGCTCAAATGTGTCCAGACAGAGCCCATTTCCAGGTCATGCAATGTCCCTTCCCTGTACCCCAGGTCCACCCGGAAACCAGTTCAGTCTTGAGCCGGGCTCCAGTGCCCCTGCTTTGTGAAACGTGACCTCTGGGCTACGATGGGGGGCAGTTCATCCCACCACCTTGGAGCCCACACACAAACCTCTGCTGCTGCTGCTAAGTCGCTTCAGTCATGTCCGATTCTGTGCGACCCCATAGACGCCAGCCTACCAGGCTCCCCCGTCCCTGGGATTCTCCAAGCAAGAACACTGGAGTGGGTTGCCATTTCTTTCTCCAATGCATGAAAGTGAAAAGTGAAAGTGAAGTCACTCAGTCGTGTCCAACTCTTAGCGACCCCATGGACTGCAGCCCACCAGGCTCCTCTGTCCATGGGATTTTCCAGGCGAGAGTACTGGAGTGGGGTGCCATTGCCTTCTCCACACAAACCTCTAGGAGACAAAAAAGCCAGGACTATGAAGGGTCAGAACTGATGGCCCCCAAAAGACTGGTGAGGGGCCATAACTAAGGGATCTAGGATATGAGTGGGCAGGGCAAGATGGGGCCAGTCACTGATAGGTCCAGGACCCAAGTGGGTGGGGCAAGGGGTTCTGTCACTGATACGTCCAGGACCCAAGTGGGTGGGGCAAAGGGGCGGTCACTGATAGGTGGCTGAGTGATGAACAGGAGTGGTGAAGCTCCCCGTAAGGCAAAGGCTGTCCGGCGAGGCCTGGGGGCATTGGGTCTCGGACAGTTCTCTCTGTAGTCGGCCGTGGTGACAGATCCAGACTGTGTCCTTGAAAGCGCACCTATAAGATGGGTAGAACCAGAGCCCCTCTGCTTTTTCTCCCTGCTGTGACACTGGTCAAGGGTCCAGGGCCTAGTGAGAACCTTCTGTTGTATAAGATTCAACCCACCTCCACCTGCTCTCCCTTCCACTCTCAGCACCAACCACAGGGCCACTGCAGGTCCTCCTTCCCGGCACAGCCCCCTGGGCATGTCAGCAGGGCAGCAAGCAGAAGGCTGCACGCGTATACCCAGCTGGGAGGAAACTCTGAGGTCTGGAGGGGGCCAGCTCCTTATCAGTCCACAATCAAAATGGCCCAGGTTCTGTTTCTTTTCTGACCTGGAGCAGAAGCCCTGGGGCTTTAGCCACACGGATGGTCACCTTAGTCCTGAGCCTGGTCATGCCTTGGCCCCAGTGTGCATCACAGCCAGGACCCAAATCTCACACGCACTAGTCATACCCAGCCTCATCTTCCTTTCTCGGTGCAGGCTCTGGCTTAGCCAGTGGAACTGAGGCCACCGTCCGAGTGGCAAATCTCACACGCACTGGTCATACCCAGCCTCATCTTCCTTTCTCGGTGCAGGCTCTGGCTTAGCCAGTGGAACTGAGGCCACCATCCGAGTGGCTTAATCCTCATGGCTTCTTCCACTCCACTGAGGAAAGAAACCAACCCTAGAGGGCAGAAAGCCAGCACAGTGGGGCTCCACCTGGCTGGGGGATGAGTCCCACAAGCCCACGAGAGCCTGCAGAGCTGTGCTGGGACTGTCACCTGCATCTATTGAAAACAAATAAGTGAACCCACCAGACTTTTGGGGCTTATCTGGTGGGTCATATAGTAAAGAATCCGCCTGCAACGTGGGAGACCTGGGTTTGATCCTGGGGTTGGGAAGATCCCTTGCAGAAGGGAACAGCTACCCACTCCAGTATTCTGGCCTGGAGAATTCCATGGACAGAGAAGCCTGGCAGGCTACAGTCCATGGGGTCACAAAGAGTTGGACACGACTGGACTTTTTATATTCGGGTTCAGCACCCACTCTGATTAAACACCTGGGAAGTCCCATTAGAGGCTGACCTACACTAGGAGCTTCCTCCTACTGGATTAGGGGCTTTGTATCAACATCAAAAATGTAGCAGCACCTATGACCAATACCACATGTCATTATTAAATTCTTAAAATCTCTGAATACAATTTTCAAGTCTCTGGGCAGAAATCAAACTATATTCCTGAAGGAAAAATATACAATAAGTTTGTAAGTGAATCCACTCATTCATATACAATCCCCTTCAAACTCCCAGATAAACACACACAGGCATATTCAGACATGCACACACACCCATCCACACTTCCACACACCCTGTGGGGCACTTCCATCTAACACCACAAATGCTTGCCTCACTGAGGCTTATCAAGTTTATACTTTTATTATACTCTGAATAGAGGTGATATTTAAAGAGCAGAGAAAATGACTATACAAAGGATTTATAGAACATTCATTTACATACTGGATATATTCTTTACAATATAAGAAAAGTAAAAATATCCACTACTAGGTAAGGCAGAGAAAGAGACACAAGGAGGTCTCTGATGCCGAGAATACACATGGAGACCCTTAAATGCGGTGGGACTTAACACGCTTACAGGTTAACACTGGAGGAATACGGCATAGGTTAATGAGCAGGTTAACAGCCTCTGGCTATGAGGCAAGGATGCTAGTGGGGTGCAGTCCTTGTGCACAATCCAGCACAGTACCCCTGTGCCCATGGGCACCCCAGATGCCTGGGGACGTTCCTTCCCTGCCTGCCCAGAGCCAGTGTTGGTGGTGGGGCTGCCCAAGTCTGAGCACAAAGTTCATGGACTTGTCTTGTTCCATTTTATGCATATGTAACACACTGTTGTACCAGCTCCTCAGAAACCAGGAAACTCGATTCCTTTCATTCTTTACTCCAGAGGGAGCTGGGAGGAAACTTCCTTGACCACTGAGAGTAAAAGGCTCAGCTGCCAGTCAGTTTAAAAACCAAATGTCATGGTTTCCATGATCTGGACAAGGACAGCCATGGGTGGGAGAAGGTCCCTCTGTGACTGGAGCAGTTGATGCTACTAAATCCAGAACCCCTCGTGAGGACTTTCTTCCTCCGTCAGAAGGGTAAGGGACCTGGCCTGCAGTCTCTGGGTCAAACTTGTGGACCAGCAACTCAGGAGGAGGCCCCTTTGGGGGCCAGCTCACAGCAACAGAGCTCAGCTCCTGTTCACTGAGCTCTGCTGTGAATGAAAAACTGAAATGCTAGATGCCCCACCCCAGTGACCAAGGCATCAAGCCTCTGGAGACACCGGCACATTCTCCTTGGCCATGCTGCCACGTGTCAGAGAAGAGGGTCCACAAGGACCAAGGCAAACATTTGGCACAGAAATGAGGCACTTGTGTTGGTGCATCAATAGGAGCTAAACAGTGGACTCACCCACCTGCTTTCACACACACACACTCACACACACAAACAGTGCCCACTGGATTCGGTGGATCCCACCTCTGCTGTCGCTAACTGTCTCTGCCCCACTTTAGAAACACAGAATCTACAGAGCACACTGTCAAACACTAGTGTGATGACTGCCGCGGTGATTCCTGGTGTTTGAAGAGCTGGTGCTTGATTTGGGGAGCGGAGGAGATGGACAGTTCTTCGGGGATGGAGAGCCGCAGCGTGACCTTCTGGGGCGATGGGAAGGAGACAGGGGCTTTATGACAACGTTGCCCAGCTCTGTCTCTTGCTCTGGGGAGCCTGCAAGACCACTGGCTTCTCCCAAACCTCTGACCACTGACAGATTCAGGTGGACAGACCTCCACGTAGCAACATGCACATCAGCATAAACAGCATGCCTGATTTGGTGCCTAAGATGATGCAGAAGAGCTGGGAACCAGTGTAGAACACCTCCCCTTACTCAGGTGCCAGAAAACATGGATGCCAATGGGAGACAACAGGTGGGGTGGAGACAGACGAGCACTCCTGCAGGTCAACAGTTCTGGGGTGGTGATCTTTCCCAGGCCCCAAGACAGCCGAGGACAGCAACACAGAGCAAGCCGGAGTCTCAAACTAATCATGTCCCACCCCTCAAGACCTTCCTCCCCAGAAAGGCTGTATCTGCAGCCAGGAAACCACACGTGGATGGTCAAGTGTTCGGAAGGCTGCTTGTGGAAACCAAATATGGATGGTCAAGCATTTGGAAGGCTGCTTGAGGCAAAGCCAGTTTTGGCAGCCGCCCTCGGGCAATGACAGCTGAGAGCATGGCCAGAAGTGTCCATACTGCACTCCAGGTACATCTGCCGGGGTAGACGCTCGTCTTAGAACCCTGACCTTGGCAGACGGCAGCACACAGACACCAGTACAGCATAACAAAGGCAAACTGTTATCATAAATAACTTGGCAAAAGTAAAATATAAATTATATGGAAATGGGGCTTTTCTCCTATCTTCTCACTTTTCCCTCTCATGGCCCAGTGTGCCATTCAGACCTGATATGTGAGCGGAGGTGGGGAGCTGTCCCCACGCTTGGGCTCTGGCCTCACCGTGACCAATGTGACCTTTCTTGTCCTTGCCGCCCATCACATCGTCCCCTCGCCCACGATGCCATAGTGCTCCAGGAGGGCCTGACCTGCACGAACCTTCAACCAACATGCATCCCCTTCTCAGGTTAATCAATATCTCCACTGTGGGAGGACAGAGGCCCTGGCGTGTCCACTGGCCAGGAACACTCTGACATGGCAGTGACGAGGCCCTCAGGGCCACGGGGAGCAGGCTGGGCTCCCCTCCTTCCCATAAACACCAGAGTGCGAGGAACAGGGGTCCCCACGTCTCCTTGAGTGGTCCTTTCCCGAGCAGGGACTGGATGGGCACACCTGATGTCCAGCTTCCTCCGCCCAGAAAGCACTGGGCTACAGAAGGGCCTCCATGAGCTGTGCCCCTCAGCTGAGGCCACAGGCGGCAAGGCTGTTTGTTCTCATGTTTGAAAAGTCGCAGGAGCCCCTTTCCCTCCTGATGCTGGACTACCAGGGTCACGTCGGCCCCTCTGGAGTCTCTGGGCTGTGAGGGCTCATATCTTCTTAGGGGAGCCGATCATGACCTTTGACACGAAGTTGACAATGGCGCTGGCCGGCTGCTCAGGGTCATGCTCTGCAAACAGGTGGCACACGTTGTCCGTGGCACTGCCCTGCTTCCGGGCCACAAATCCAAAGACTCTGCAACAGGAAAGGTGGGTTAGCATGCCAGCCGAGGCCCATCCCTCCCACAGGGTGCACGCCTCTGCTGCTTCCCTCATCATCGTCACCTCTAACCACCACCTCTCCAAAATCTTGGGGCGATATCCCCTGTCAGACACCTGCCCGTACATCCCCTCCACGCCAGCAGGAAGATGCTGTGCCCAGACTTTGCAGGGGAGGAACCTGAGGAGCAGGGCTGGGAGGGCCATGAGACTGGGACGGCCATGAGACTGGGACCTGAACGTAAGACTTGGGTCTAGCCTGGCTGGAGCCCTCCAGACCCGTCAGCTCCTGGGCACCAGTCCCGAGAATCTGGGCAGGACCCTTGCTCCACCGCAGGAGCTGCCTGTTCCCTCCTCACACCATCAGAGCAGACGGGTGCAGACAGGCACACACACCTGGGGATGCCAGCACCCCAGCCTTGGTTCCTGGGGTTGGGGGGGGCTCTGCCTAGATGCCCACACTCCCAGCCACTGGGGCTGGAGGATGAGGGGTGCTAGAAATGCACCAGAGGCTCCCTGCCCAGGCCACATATGTGCAGGAGAGGAAACTGTTTAAAAGAACAACACAATCTATTTTTTCTGAATAAGCTTTTGTGAGCCCCAAACAACACAATAACTACCATTATCCAAACCCAAATCCTTGGCTTATCCCTTATCTAAGGTCCTTCTTCTTCTCAGAGAAATGAAGGATGTTTTTATCTGAGCTGAGTGGTTTCCACCCCACGGGAGGGACAGGCCAATGGCACTCAAGTGACCCTCTGGGGCAGCAAACCCCACGTATGGGGAGCGCATTTGGTCCTAAGAGCCAGAGCTGGGGTGGCCTGGGGGTTACTGCCTCTTCTGGGGGGGCTGGGGAGGTGGCCTAGCACTTTATCAGATGCCAAGACAAAGCTACAAACACAAAATTGGAATCCCAGGAGAGGGCTCCTGCAGTGAGACATTTGCGGTCATCCAATTGAGGTGACACAGAGATGGCCACGTGTGGGGGTGTAGACAGCTCTGGGGGATCTGAGGTTACATGGGCAGCAGGGCCAGGGGACGCCCTCTGGTCTGGGAAGCACTGACGCCTACTGCACCCACGCGGCCCTCCCTCCTAACACACCAACCCCCTCCTCAACTGCCGGAAACGCCATGCAATCTGCTTCATGCTATTTATACCCTATTTTATGGGTCAAATGGAAGTTTTGCTCATTCAGAGAAGAGTAAACAGAAAAGTTAACCCTTGGCAGGCCCTTTCTGCATAAAAAGAACACTTGCATTTTTGTTTAAAGCCAAACCCAAACCCATAAGCATTATCTGTCATCTTCCTCTTTGGAGATCTGAAGTGGAGTGAGTGTCAACTGAGAGAGGACAAAGGCAGGCTGGCAACGTACCTCGAGCAAGGGCCGTCTGTGACCCACCTTGCAAATCAGAACAAGAGAAGAGTCACGTTAATTTATTAACTTAAAAAGCCAAGGAAGCACATGCATCGCTTAGTAGGGATACGGGCATCTTACTTTCTGTCCTGTGGATCCAGCGCACAGAAGATCACGCTGCTCACGGGGTAGTGTCTCCGGAAGAAGAGCCTGCAGGGACAGAGGGGAGCACAAGCCCGTCACTGGGGTCTTGCAGTGACAGTGCTGCCCTAGGAGGGCCCCCCCATGAGGAGGTTTGCTGCTGCTGCTGCTAAGTCGCTTCAGTCGTGTCCGACTCTGTGCGACCCCACAGATGGCAGCCCACTGGGCTCCCCCATCCCTGGGATTCTCCAGGCAAGCATACTGGAGTGGGTTGCCATTTCCTTCTCCAATGAGGAGGTTTAGGGGGGCAGAAGTCTATTTTATGCTTTTACTGGTCATCTGGAGAAAAGAGTAGAGTGTACATTTCTTAGAAATCAGCAGACATATGAAGCTGGGCGCTTGGGAAGGAGCAAGTTCTGGGGTGAATGCAAGCACCGTGAAGAGCAAAATGGAGAAACTGCATCAAACTGAGTGAGTCCTGGCCTTCCTGCCTTCATCCCAGGAAACCACCAACTATCTACAGCCTTAGATGATCGCCTGTGAAAAGGGCTTCAGTATAGCCCACCTTTCTCCTGCGAGAGGACCCCAGTCACCCCCATAAGGGATCTAACAGCCTGCTGTAAACTGTGCACATTAAAGTCACTGGGAGGTGCTGCTAACACCAGGCCAGTACAGCTGCTGGGGGAACCATCAGAGGACCCCTCTGTACTGGTCCCAGCCCCTGTCACTCGTCCTTTGCTTCATGGCCAGCCCTCCCTGCTCCTCTGAGCTGGCCAGCCCTGTGTGCCCCACTCCAGCTGGACAAGTGACCCCTCCTCCTGAGGGAGGTGGTGTCCCCAGAGGCCAGCATAAGGGAAAGGCACTGGCGGAGCCAGGCACCTTTCCATGGGGGATGCTGAGGACACAGGAACAGGATCAGGATCAGCTGTACAGGCATGTTGCGTCTGGCAGAAAGAAAGCTCCTGAGTGCTGTGGACGCAGCCCATCCTCAGGGTTTTGTAAGCACATGGGGAAACCAGAGGTACACAAAGAGCACACCGGCAGCAGAAGAAAACAGAGGCTGCAAAGGAAGGACCGTGCTGTCCCGCCTGACCCTGTGTCCACGCTTCAGCCGAGCCAGGCTCGCGGCTTGTGTCTATCTCATTCGAGTTGCAAACATTCCGAGACCGTTACCTCGGTGCAGCTTGAAATGTGAGGGAACTGAGTGCAAGGCATGCGGGGCCCGCTGCGTGGACCACCTGGGTCAAGAGGGGAGCGAGGACCCCAATTTGAGCGGCAGAACCCACACCCCACCCCACACTCCCCGCCTACTTTATCCTGAGAGCAGTGGTTCAGAGCCCCTCCCAAGCCCGGTGCTGGCTCTGGAGCAGGGGCCACGCTGGGAAGAGCTCCTCGGGCACTGGCGTGGGCACTGCCCTTTCAGCTGGCATGGGGACTGGTGGCACCCTACCCTCGAAGCTCCTGCCACCACTCTGCTTTTAGCTGATTGGGCTCCTTCATTAACTACAGCAGGCTGTTTCCATTCCAAGTAAAAAACTGCCTCTGAAATGCCTTTCATCCTGAAGTCAAAAGCTCGTCCAGGCACCTAACCCTGCTCTGTGCTCAGGCTGGAGCTCCACAAGTGCCCCCTCTCCCTGAACCTCCGCTCACTTGGAACCCACTCAGCAACAGCTTGGCGGGAAGTCCCTGGAAACTGAAACAGCATCTACTGCCTAGAGGTTCAAATGTTGCTAACTAAGATATAGTACTATACAGTATCTAAAGAATAGTTAATAATTATTAACATAAATTATTCTTTCAGATTATATATATTATATAATTAACATGAACTGAATACTGAAATAATACCTAACAAGGTCACACTCTTACCTGAAACAGGATAATAGTTATAACTTCTGCCATAACTGTTAGAAGTAATGGTCCTAAAGCAAAGATGAGTAGAGTCTATCATAGTCACGGAGTGTTTTTACAGAAATGACTTAAAAGATTTTTGCATTTGCAGATTATACACACTCTGTGTGTTTATCTAAGAGATACTCAAAGATCTATGTATCTTTTTAAAAATTTTACTGATTCTTCAAAAAAACAGCACGTGGGCCAAATGTTAATAGTTTATACATGTCTCTGGGGACATACCAAACATCAGGACAAAGCACAGACTGACCGGATCATTGATTCGTTCCGGAACCGCAGAGCTCGGCCTGGGTGACCACCACACGCCCAGGGGCCTGAGCAGAACTGGTAGGAGGTCTAACCCCAGGTGAGGCCAGAAGCCTTGCCCGCCCGCGCTGGCAGCCCGGCCGCTGTGCACACTCACTTCCTCTGGTTGTCCGTCAGGGTGATGCCCTGGGCCGACACCTTGAAGTGCACGACTGTGGACACGGGAGGCGGCTCCTGGACGAGGGTCATGCTCAGGGCCTTCTGGATGGCTTGGTGGCCCGTGAGGGACTCCATCTCCACGGAGTTCAGGTACCACACATTGCAGGCTGGAAGACACAGCGGGGAGCGGCATTGACGTCTGCCAGACTCAAGGGCCCTGGGGCTTACGAATGACGTGCGTAAACTAGTGGCCAGGTGTTTCTGAGGCAAGCGCCCTTTATTTCTAATTCCAAAGGTGTGGAGAGTGAGTGACTCAGAAACACACACACCCAGCACTGGAGTCGAGGAGACTTTGCCCACTGGTCAGGCTGCGTGTCCACCTCTGCTGAGTTATTTATACCTGGCATCCCTGGGGGGATGGGGGCACTGGAGGCACCTCCTCAGCCTCAGTGTGGGCCGAGGTGGGACGAGAGCCCAACCACACCTGCAGTTAAGGAAACATCCCAAGAGGGGAGCGTGCTGTCTGGACCCTAGATATCCACCCTGCACAGAGTTCTAAAAGCACAGGCATCCAGAAAGAGCTGCTGAGAACAAATGACTTGCAGTGACTCAGAATGCAGTGTGCAGGCAAAGAGCTGGGGCAGCCTGTCCCATCACACACTGCGGGGCGCTGGGGCGGGCTTGTCCATTGCCATCACCCCTCGGAGAGGCAAATAGCTGATTGTGAATGAGGCTTTGTAAACAGCCTGAAGGCCTTTTGAGCCTAGCTCTCTGCATAAGTTAATGGGTTGTTGTGACCATGGGACCTTCAGACTCTGCTTGAAGTTCAGTTGTGTAGGAGCCGTGACCTCGCCTGGCCACTCCCCAAGGATGTGTCCCCTCCAGGAACAGAGCCGCTCTCATTCCCCACTCTGCCAGATGCAGCTCTGAAAGTGAGTAGGGGTATCTTCACTCCATCTCTAAAGGCCTCTAGATATTCACTAAACAGAAGCAAAAGTGCTTTCCTGTGACTGGATCGATTAACCGGGGGCTGTGTCCCCACCCAGGTTGTCTTCCTTTGGGAGAGTCTCCCTGGAGGCCTGGCTACAAACTGGCTCCATCTGCATCCCAACTTCTGAGACTGAGCAGCAGTCATACCTGCTGGCAGGTGCACCGCCACATGACCACGAAGCGGGGCTAAGAAGAACAGAAATAAAGCAGAGTGTCCCTGGTGTCAAGACGCAGGGCACACCCACAAGAACCCTGTGGCTTGTCCACAGCCCTCTTAAGCTGGGGTTGCTAGGACTGCGTCTAACGCTGCAAAAATGGGCTGGCCTGAAACTAATAAGCAATTGCAGCAAGGCTGCAGGAATAAGGTGAATATACAAGTTAATCACTTCCCTAGGAACAAGAGGAATTTGAAATTAAAAACACAATCCCGATTTATATGAGCACCCCCAAAATGAAATAGGTATAAGTCTAATATTGTATGTACAAGATCTATATGAGGAAAACTATAAAACTCCCACTAATAAAATCAAAGAACTAAACTAAATATTCCACATTCATGAATGGGAAAACTCAATATATAATTAAGATGTCAGTTCTTCCCAACGTGATCTGTAGAGGCAATGAAATCCCCATCTAAATTGCAGCAACTTACTCTGTGGGTATGAGCAAACCTACTCTAAAGTTTATATGGAGAATAAAAGACCCAGGGAAGTCAACACAATATTGAAGGAGAAGAACCAAATGAGAGGACTGATAATATTAATACTTGACTTTAAGACTTACTGTAAAATGTCAGTAATCAAGACAGTGTGGTATTGGTGAAATAATAAGACAAATAGATGAACAGAGGAATGAATAGAGTCCAGAAATAGACCCACATAAATATAGTCAGTTGATCTTTGATAAAGGAACAAAGGAGATACAATGTAGCAAAGACAGTCTTTTCCCACAAATGGTGCTGGAACAACTGGACATCCACATGCAAAAACAATCATCTAGACATGGACCTTAAACCCACCACAAAAATTAACTCAAAATAGAACACATGTAAATGTAAAGTGTAAACTATAAAACTCTTATAAGACAGGAGAAAACTGAGATGACTTTGGTGATAACTTTCTAGATACAAAAGACATGATCCATGAAAAGAAGTATTGATAAACCGGGCTTCATTAAAATAAAAAACTTTTGCTCTGAGAGACACTGTCAAGAGGATGAGAAGACAAGCTGCCTCCTAGGAGAAAGTATATGCAAAAGACAAATCTCACAAAGAACCAAAATATACAAAAAACTCTTAAAATTTAACAATAAGAAAACAAATAACCCTATTGAAAAATGGACAAACAACCTTTACAGACACCTTACCAAAGAAGATATGAAGATGGCAGACAAGTACATGAAAGATGCTCCACATCATAAGTCATTGGGAAAACGCAAATTTAAATGACAGTGAGATACCACTAACCACCTATTGTGAATGACCAAAATCCAGGACATTGACAACACCAGCTGCTGGGAGGGTGTGGAGCAGGAGGGAGTCTCATGCACTGATGTGAGATGCAAAATGGTGCAGCCACTTGGGAAGACAGTTTGGTGGTTTCTCACAAAATAAACATACTCTTACCATATGATCCAGCAACTGTGCTCCTTGATACTTATCCAAAGGAGCTGACAATTACGTCCACATGAAAACCTGCATGTGGATGTTTATAGCAGTTTTATTCACAATTACCAATATATATAAGCATTCAAGATGTCCTTCAGTGGGTGAATGGATAAAGTGTGGTGTATCCAGACAACGGAATATTATTCAGCACTAAAAGGAAACAGCTCTCAGGCCCTAAAAGGACATGGAGGAATCTTAAATGCATAATACTAAGTGATGAATCCAACCTGAAAAGGCTCCACATACTGTATGATTCTAATCATATGACATTCTGGAAAAGTGAAACCACAGAGACAATAAAAGGATTGCTTTGCCAGGATTTGGGAGGAGGGATGAGCAGGTGGAGCACAGAGGATGTTTCAGGCAGTGGAACTATTCTGTGTGATACTACAATGGTGGATACATGTCATTAAACATTTGTCCAAATCCACGGGCTTCCCAGGTGGTGCTACTGGTAAAGAACCCGTAGCCAGTGCAGATATAAGAGACTCAGGTTCGATCCCCGGGTCCAAAAGATCCCCTGGAAGAGGGCATGACAACCACTCCAGTATTCTTGCCTAGGAAATCTCCATTGACAGAGGAGCCTGGCGGGCTAGAGTCCATGGGGTCTCAAGGAGTAGGACACAAATGAAGCAACTTAGCACGCACGCATGGAATGTACACCAGGAGTGAACAGTAATGGAAACTATGGACTCCGGGTGACTGAGATGGGTCAACATAGGTTCATCAGCTCTAATAAATGTCCCACCTGCTGGAGGATGTCGTTAATTGACTGAGGCTGTGCATGTGTGTGGGGACAGGGGGTATAAGAGAAACCTCTGAGCACCCTCTATGAACCCAAAACTATGCTAAAAAATAAAATCTATTAATAAGAAAAGAGTGCCCCCAGTAGCTCGCTGTCTGGGGGTTGGTGTCACCCTGGGTCAAACTGTGGACTCGTTGATCACTTTACTATATTATCTGCTGGAGGGGCACGTTACCCACAGTCTATCTGACCATTTTCCCAAATGAAACACAGGTTGTGACATTTATACCACTGCATTTGGTCTTGTTCAGCCTGTGGAGTCCTGGCCCTGCCACCAGGACACTTGCCCCGCCACCCCCAGCCCAGCCCTGTGGTGGCTTCTAGAGAAGGAAGCCTCCTTTGACACAGCAAGGAAAGGAACCCAGACTGCAGGCAAGAAAGGAATCCCATCTCTGCCCAGGAGCTGGTAGGAGAGGAAAACACAGCGAGGACTGACCTGCCCCTTGCTTCAGCAGCTCGGCCGCAGAGTTGGCCGCCGTTTGCTGAGGATTTTCGGCTATTTCCTCCAATGGATCTGCAGGAAGAAGGAGCGAGAAAATGCATGACAATGTGGATGCTCATGACTGCATCCCGGAGGGTGACAGGCAGGCTCTGCAGAGCTGGGCCTTCCTCCTGGCAACAACAGCTGCACCCAGAAAAGCCATCATCACACTTCAGGCAAAATCTGGGATGGCACAGGCCAGAAAATTACCCTTCTCATCTACGAATTAATTTATATGAACAATTACATTTTGAAACGTAAGTCACATCTGCCTATATTTAAAATTAACCATCTTTCTGGAACATAATGCAATTATGTGAACTTGAGATGGCCTAGGAAAGCAGGGATATGTCTGATCATAGGCTGTGGGTACTATTTTTAAAAATTCTTTTCCCATGGATAGTTTGAAACAAACACAAAGGTAAAGAGAATAGCTCATCTAGCACCTAAAGTCAACAATATCAACATTTTTCTGATTTTGTAGAATTATAAAAATGAAATGTAAATGACCTTGCAGGTCTCTGTGTCCAAGCATTTTATACTTCTGAGCTATAGAATCTTTGCTCCACAGAAGCTTTTCATAAAGCCATGATATAAAGATATGAGCGGAGGCTGTAGGGGCAGTGGGCCACCTCTTCTTACCTGACCTGACCTATTCAGGGTTTACCCACAGACATGTGATAGAAAGGAAGTTTTGGTCTGATTTTTCTCACTGAATCTCTATGGATTCCAACACCTTGTGAATGACCCCACACAGAGGGCCAGAGCAGCCCTGGGGCCCCGGCAGCGTACCTCTATCCGGAATGAGCAGTTTGCAGGGCAAAGCCAAGGGCGTAATGGAATGCTGACACACCAAAGCCGTCAGGCTCCCTGTGAATGGATGAACAGCAAACAGGAGTGAGCACAGCCCTAAACACTGCATTGCTCAGCCAATTCATCTACTGAACGGAGGCTGCTGTAAAGCATGACACCTTATATTTTTAGCAACCTACATACTCAATAACTGGGAATTTGTGCAAAGCTTCAATGAAGCAGCAAGTCCAGCAGACAGTGAAGGGGCAGGTAACAGGAACTACAGATGATTCTCACCAAAGATATGCCATTGCCAATTTATAAAGAACAAGTCACACAGTCTGCTGATTCTGAGACCACTCCCACTGGCACCACCAAATCATCTCTGTAAGGTGACGCTTTGGTTTGCTCAAGCTCTGCCTGTGAGTGCATGCCATCTTTTGGACACGCCTGCAGGGTCAAAAAATCTCTCTTCTCAGAGGGAATCTGTGCTTTCCTTGTGCCCAGTGGACTCCCAACCTTGTCCATATTTCTCTGCTCGCCTGCATAGACCATACCTAATGGAACCTGCATTTCCAATCCTAGCATGGTGCATTTTATTTGCCTAGTTTTAAGAATGCTTTTAAGAACAATTTCATATCCAGTTTACTTTAGAAATGATAATTGAGGATCTAAAAATGAGGATGAAAAGTAGATGCTCGGAGTGAAGCCCCAGCAGAGTGATGGACCAACCAGAGGGAGCTCATGCTCACGGGGTTCAGACACCATGTCAGGCGCTCAGCCACTTACCGAAATATGGTTCATTGGCACACCCTTTCAACCGCACTCCTTTTGGGGTACACTCAATCAAAAAATGCCGAACAAGTTCATTGGCCAAATCTCCAGCTGTGGGGAGAGATTTAAAAGAAAGAGAAGAGCATTTTTAAAAATGAGAGCATGGGAGGATGAGAGAGCATGAAGGAGAATCTGGCCCCTGCAACCGGTAGGCTGCCAACAACCACACCAGGAATAGCAGCTGGATTGCAGGACAGTGGCTGAGCACTGCCTGGATGGGCAGCTAGAACTCCCTCCAGTGACCATGGCTGGAGGTGGAGGAATCCTTGGGAAAGAGCTTCAGACATTCTGCAGAATTCCCAGTTATGGGAATTGGGAATGAGCAGCTAAGAACTGAGAACATGGACCTCCAGCTCCTTCACTTCCTAAGAGGAGAGCTTAGAAGGACCCAGACACAGCATGATGTCCAAGAATGAATCACTGCAAAGAGCTGGAAGGGTGCCAGTCTTCTGAGTAAGATTTAGCTTGGAGTCAGGTACCCAAGCCCCTCCTGAAAGCAAGCCCTCTCATCATATTGCTACTACACTGTGTTTGTCCCAGCCCACAAGCTCGAAAAGAAAGTGCATCCTGAAAAACCACAGAATGGCAAACTGTCTGGTGGTGGAAAAGTACAAATAACAAACAGAAGAAAAAGAAGTCACTGCTGTGCTGATGAATCCCGCAGACCTTCATGCTTGCTGTGTCTCTGTCCTACCTCCTGCAGCACCCTCCCTGAGAACGTGTCTCCATGGGAACGTGTTTCCATGGGAATGTGTCTGCTGTAACTTCTAACATTTCTGATGGTCAGGTCTGCTAGAGGCAGGTTTGGGCCCCACACCTGGCCCACAGCAGGTTCCCTAATAATGCTTATTATAAACAACAGTGACAAATATCAACATCAGTGTCAGCATTTCGCAGCGGCAGTATAGCTGGTAGGAAAGGAAAGGATCAGATTCCATAAAAGGCAGTACTGAATAAAAATGGGGAAAAGAACATTTTGCCATTCAGCTGTGGGAGGAAAATGATCCATGGCTTCTAAACTGAAGGGAGACCCAGAGTGTGGTCTGGAGGACGGTGGTGAGAAGTGACTCAGTGGGAAACCAGCTGTATAAGGGTTTGGAGAACAGCCCCCCACACACGTCTGTCGCTGTTCCGTCTCCGAGGTACCAGGGGTGGCTGGTGATTTGCTGAGCTTTTTTCTGGTTTACTCAACTCTCCTCTCAGATCTGTCCTTACACTGTGAAATCCAAATGCCAGATCCAAGGGCTGGTTGAAGACTTGGCAGCCAGATAAAATTTTACCAAGAGGATGCCAGCAACGCTGCATGTCCAGAAATCTACTATTCTAAAATCCTCTATTTTGTTGCCTTCGCTTGAAGACTGAGTCAATATTGGCCTTAGAGGCAGGATGCACACCTCAAGGTTAAGAATTATACACCACCATCTGTATTTCCAAAAAGATAACACATGCAGGAAAAAAAAGTGTTGGCCTAGTTTTGAAAGCTCCAGCTGAACACCAAGGGGGCAGAATCTGTGCTCATTCTGGTCCACCCTTCCCTCACCCAGATGAGCCCAGGTGCCCCAGCAAGAGTCACGTGACCTGCTCACATTCCAGCCCACAATCCCCATTTAGGGGAAAAGAATCTTTTTGCTTTCCTTAGAGTTTGTGGCATAGTTGGTTAAAAAAAAAAAAAAAAAGGCACAGAGGGCAGGATGAGATTTAAAAAAAAAAAGAATAAACCAGAAGCCATATATTAGGGGACAGAGGAAGGGAGAAAGTCCGTTGCTTTGTTGGGAACCGAGCCTGTCCCTGAGGGAGCAGTGAGAAAAGACCTGTTGATATTATACTTGAATGGGTGGTTATCAGCATGAGCTCAGGAATTTTTTTAGATGGGTTTCCCAGGTGGCGTTAGTTAGATGAAGAACCTGCCTGCTAATGTAGGAAACATGGAAGAAACATGAGTTCTATCCTGGGTTGGGAAGATCCCCTGGAGGAGGAAATGGCAACCCACTCCAGTATTCTTGCTTGGAGAATTCCATGGACAGAGGAGCCTGGTGGGCTGCAGTCCACAGGGTTGCAGAGTCGGACACAACTGAGCGACTAACACTTTCACTTCTCACCTTCCCTAGCTCAGGTCCTAGAGAGGAGCAGTGATACTCTGATACCAAACAGCAAACCTAGAGATTAGATTTTGGTTTCTAGATACTATTCCCCAATATAAAGAACCAAGGATCTTTAGAGAAATGGCCGAAGCAGGGGAAGTACAAGGTAAGCCTAAAACACGCTTGCTTTCAGAAAGCTGGAGCACTCACGGGCTAATGGGGGTATGTCAGAAGGACACGGGGTCACTGGAAGGGCCTGAACTAGTTAAAAAGGCCTTAGTAGTTAAATCCAGTATCCTTGAAAACCAAAAGGCCACGGTGGTGATGGATTATGAAACACAGAAAGGGGCATGTAGGGGCTTCCCCACAAGGTTGTCACCTGTGGTTACATACATGCATGTCTGCTTCATAATAATGTTTACTTATGCATGTAGGCATCGCAAACTCTTTTGTACCTGGTTATGTTCACGACTGAAAACATTAAAAAGGTCAGAAGAAGCCCTGCCTGCACTACACATTATTCAGCTAGAATTTGCCACCAGTGCAATGTTGGACGAGAGACGGAGGAAGTCTTTGTCCCTGAGAAGGGAGAGTCTCAAGACTTCAGGCTTGCACTGGCCTCATCTTCAGTGCATCAAAATACTCTACAGGGTGTAGGAACAAGAACCGTGTATACTGTGTGCCACCTTCTATGTAAGAGAAAAGGAAAAATGCTTATTTGTGTGCACCGAACAGATAGTAAGAAGACACAGGAATTTATTACAGATGTTTACCCACAGGAAGCAAGAGGGGACTAAGGCAGAGAGGGCTGAATGGAAACCAAGACTCCTGATCAGAGGCCTTGCTTTATTGCTCTGTTATCTGAACAACGGGATGGATCACCCATCAAAACAAGTTAAAAAAAGAAAAAGGCAATTTATAAATAATTAACCTTCCTTCTTGAGCTAGGACAGTACTTACTAAAATACACCCTAAAATACACACTAAAATTTAACAAATAAACATTTATTTATTAAAAAAATAAATACTAAGAGGAAAACCTATGAGTGCTGTTGCAAGTCATCCACCACCTCATGGGAACGAAGGGAACTGACAGCCGAGGCCCCGCTGAGCAGAGCAGGACCCACCTTTCTTGTTCATCTGCAGGACAGAGGGCGGGGGAGTGGCCACCTTCATGGCCAGGCCGTAGGCGCCTCGGAAGGAGTGGCTGTCCCTGACGATGAACGACCCGGGCTCCTTGTCCTTCAGCATGGCGATGGCTGCAGAGGGGAACAGACAGACGTGAGTGTCTGTGGGGGACGCCGTGGCCTGACTCCACTTACGGCCGTGACAAGGGTAAGGGAAACTGCAATGACCAGAAGTTCCGTGGGGGCCGATTTTATTTTACAGGGCGGTTCGTCTGTTCAGATCACAAAGGTGCTGCCTTCACACACAATTCCCATTAACCCCACAGCATCTTTGAAGCCCAAATGAGGACCCCACCTGACAGCCCAGGAAACCGAGGCCCACTGGTTCCAGCCAGACCAGGTCTGCGCACACAGCGCACGGAGCACAAAATCGGGAGGGGCTGCCACTTGGTCCCCAGCGTGGCCCTGCCCTACGGCACCCTGCGTGGCATTTTTCTTAGAGATTTTAGAACGTGCACTTTCAACTTTCCATAGGAGGAAAGAAATTTCCAATCATACTTTCTGAAGACTGCGGATGTACCCCCAAAGTTACTGAATATTTAATAAAGTCCCAAGGTTTGGCCCAGGGGATGGCCGTAGATAGCCCTCCGTCCCGTGGCTCTGAGGCAGGGGTGGCAATTGTGGCCAGCTGCTTCCAGTCTGGACGAGGCTGTGAACTCCTATTTGATGTGGCCAGTGAGGGCCATGAAATGCACCTGGCGCTGCACCTGCCCTCTGCCCCAGGGAGGCTGGAGCACAGGTAGCTCTAATATCACTCCCCTTGAAGCTCAGAGTCCAGCCTCCCAGGTCCTGGGCTCAGGATACAGGAAAAAAGAGGGATGGGTTAGCGTAACTGTATCCTCAAGTTGATGCGGCCCAGACACCAGTGAGAATTTTCTCTAGTAACCAGAACACCTCTCAAGATTTCTTTTAAACATTTTACAAAAAGAAAACTAGGGATTTAAAGTATAAAGCACTACACAATTATAGCCATGGAACTGCCACCTTTCTGTAGAGCCCAGGGCCCTGTCTGGAGTAGAGTGGGCCAGACATTAACCCGGGAGTGGCTGGAAGCACCGTCAGCAACAGGAAACAACCCCAGAGAACCCCCTGTTCCAGGCCCTCTGTGTACCCTGACTCCAGCCCACCCCTACAGCATGGCATTTGCTTGGCTGCAGGCAAAACAGCAAGTTTCTTCTTCCATGCACTGCCCCAGCCCGTGGCAGGACAGGCCCTAAGCACGAGCTTATGCGCATGGTGGGGAAGAAGCAGAGGAAAGCACATGCTCTCTAAGGGGAGAGGGTCTGGTATGACCCCAGGGGTGCAAGCCTGACACGTGGAGCCACAGCCCATCTGCTGCTCCGGTACCCACCACCTCAAGACGGGTGGGGAACAGACACCAGGGACCCCGGCCCGTGCAGCAGGTCTTGTCTCATAGCATGTTTTCTGATTATGGGGGCTGAACATATGTTATTTTTTTTTAAGTAGGGGAAAGATCACTTACAGAAGTTATATTTTTCAATTGTGATAACCTCACCAGAGCCTTTTCTTTGTAAGTCATGATTTTACTTCACTGTGGTACAAAGAAGTGCCCCAGCCTCATGGGCAGCAGACTTCTGGGTGGCGGAGAGAAGGCTGGCTCCTCTCTGGCCCATTCTACCCTCTCAGGCCTCCCTTCTCCACCCATCACCAGGCCACCTGGGCACAAGGGAGCCTGAGGGCCATGGTGGACTCATTGTTTCTGAAACAGAAATGAACCCTAGCTGAGGCTGTGAGAACGGGCTAGTGTACCTCCAGGGGCAAGGCCAGGTCTGCCGTGTGGCTGCAGGGGCAGCAGCCACATCCTTACCACCTCTCTCCCTGCAGCTGGAGCTTTCAAGGATGCTGGAGCAGAGACCAGAGAGCACAGCTGGTACAGTCATACTTAATTTCCACTTTAGGCTTTCCCTGGTGGTACAGTGGATACGAATCCGCCTGCCAATGCAGGGGACATTGGTCTGGGAAGTTTCCACATGTTGCGCTTGGAGCACTAAGCCCGTGGAACCCACAACTACTGAGCCCAAGTGCTGCCAGTCCTGAAGCCTGAGCACCCAGAGTCTGTACTCCGCAACCAGAGAAGCCACCACAATGAGAAGCCCATGCACCACCGCAATGAAAAGCAGCCCTGGCTCGCTGTAACGAGAGAAAGCCTACATAAAGCAACGGAGACCCAGTGCAGCCAAAAATAAATAAATTTAAAAAATTTTTTCTGCTTTACTTTGGAGCCCCTTTTCTCCTGAGGTTTTTACGTTCACCTTTAAAAAAAACTCCCAAGAAACTAACCTTTCCATAGTAATATGGGAACAGTTGTGCCCCAAAACAGGCAATAGGTTTTCTGCCCCTCCTGTATCTCCCTGAAATTTCATCACAGTTTTTCCAGAAAAGGGCACATCCCAGCAGTTACAACAAAACCCACAAGAGGCTTTCTTCCATTTGGAGAAGTTGGCACACCCACCAGAGCATTCGTTTGTGTAGATGTTGTCTGCACAAAATATCCAGAAAATAGAAGAGGTTCCACTTTTGGAGTTCAACTGGAAAAATCAATGCCCCATGCACATATTAGCTATTTTGAGATGGGGTCTACCCCAAAGAAATATTTTTAAATGTGTGGCTAAGGTGGCTTAGACAGTAAAGAATCCACCTGCAGTGCGGAAGACCTGGGTTGGATCTCTGGGTTGGGAAGATCCCCTGGAGGAGGGCATGGCAACCCACTCCAGTAGTCTTGCCTGGAGAATCCCATGGACAGAGGAGCCTGGCGGGCTACAGTCCATGGAGTCGCAAACAGTCGGACATAACTGAGCAACTAAGCACAGCAAGATTAGTCAAATGACAACAATAACTCCTACTGCCTAGCAGATGCCAACAAGGGAGGTTGCCTCCACCCAGAGTCTCTCCCCCACACCCTAGGAGGCAGGCTGTGCCATCCCTGTCTTGCAGGACCCATCGGGCGCACTCCAACCAAGCCTGCCTCTTCATTCAGAGAAGGAGACAGTCCAGCCCAGCCTCCACCCTGGTCTGAAAGACTGAGCCACTGGAGTAGGATGGTCTGTTTAGAATACTCTAGAACAAGGTCCTCAACAAGCACTCTCAGGGTCTGTTGGGCTGGACGAGACACTGAGCACCAGAGCTAAGGCCCACATCAGGGGGGTTCTTGCAACCAGAGCAGGGAGGGGCCGGGAACGGAGCATCTGGCCACACCAGAGCCTGAATCATGGTGAGTGCACACAGCACAAAGGCCAGTTCTGGGACTCAGAAGCCTCTCGGGCCAAGAGGGCTCCCCCCGCATGACATGACAATGGGTCCATTGAGCTCATGGGAAGAAAGGGCACATTCTTACCATTTTTATTATCTGCCTAATTGAGTATAAGAATTTCTATGAAAAAGCTGGACGGTGCTGTTTTCCAGGCATTTAACTATTCACATCCCGGCATTTCTGAGGAATTCCCCAGGAGAGCAGTTCTTAGTTTCTTCCCCAATTTCAGATCCCAGCACACAGTGGCGGTTCACCATGCGTTTAGCACGCCTGGCCGGGGGAACACCCGCCATCCCCTTTCTCAGTCCAGCACCCCCAGCCACCCATCCCAGGAAACCTCCCTCCTGGGCATCCTGACCAGTGTCTGCCAGCCCCGCAGCCAGTTCCATGTCATCCTCTCCGAGAGAGGCCTGGGAGTGATAAGCCCACAGGCAGCCGTGTCACCACCTCCAGGGAGGGCAATAGCACCTTGCAAGGACTCCAGGAATTTCTGCTGAAGGAGTGAGTGCTGTTTGCCTAAGGGCCTGTCCCAGAGGGACCACCACCAATGGCATGCCAGCTTCCCCTGGGACATCTCTTACATTCATGTTCTAGTAAAAAGTGACATGCAACTAAGCTGCTCAACAGTATTAACAATTTCTTATATTTGCCAGCTGTCTTAAGACTGAATTGCACACCCAGAGTCACTGTGCTGTGTGTGAGAGCTGGGCTAAGGCTGCTGGCAGTCTGTCCTTCCGATGTGACACAGGCCAAGTATGCCCATTAATAGGAATGACACTTCTTACCCCTGACTTCCCCCTGAGGCTGGGACCCGTGACATCTCATCACAATCTGCGACCACTGTGGGCAATACCAGCCAGACCTTGGCTGGTAGAAGCCACCAGAAATTACAACCCAACACTGGAATGATCATGGCTGGTGCCTTTCCTGGCTGGCTTCCTCCTTAGGAACGATGTTTTCCAATAAAAACTTAAAGGTTGCAGCCTTTCCCCGAAGTGGGTAATGAAGTGCAGACCTTGATCTAACTCATCCATCCCCAGGTGATGCCTCCCCGATGCTCCCACCCCAGACACAGGGTCCTCATCTGGCCCACGCACCTTGCTCTCTGGAGATGTCCGCCTTGTACCAGAACTTGGATGTGTCCTGAACAAAGTTAACAGACACGTGCTTATCACCTGGATTATCTGCAAAACAAAATTTAAAAACAGTAACTATGAAGGGCGTTTTTATATTGCAACCTCTCACCTCAAAGGGACCTAGAAGTTCAAAGTCCCACTCCAGGTGAGAGCGCTATATTTAACTACAGGGGAGAAGCCTGACACGGAGCAGGGAGTGCCTGTTTGATCACAGAAAACACAACGACAGCAGGATGCCTCCACAATCGGGCACCCCATGTCACCCACACATAGTCACAAAAGACAGGAAGCACGCAGAGCAAGGCTGACGTCCTTTATTCCTATCAGTGTCTAATTCTTTCTTCTACACTTGAAACATTAGATAATTAAATTTCAAATGTATTTAATTTTTTTTTTTAATTACTATTACAGAACACTGACTCCAAGTGAAAGGGAAAAAAATAGAACCACCGTGGATGTCGGCATTTTCTGCTGTTGAAAAAAATCTAATAATGCAGAAGTGCGTGCATGCTCAGTCATGTCTGACCCTGCAACTCTATGGACAATAGCCCACCAAGTTCTTCTGTCCATGGGATTCTCCAGGCAAGAATACTGGAGCAGCTTGCCATTTCCTCTTCCAGGGAATCTTTCCGACCCAGGGATCGAACCCACATCTCTTATGTCGCCTGCACTGGGAAGAGGGTTCTTTACCACTAGGGTCACCTGGCAAGCCCAGGTGAATTAAGAGGCAGCTTTAGATTGGTATTTTCCTTTGGGCTAGGCTGAGATTCCCTGGGGGATCAGTCAGTAAAGAATCCGCCTGCAATGTGGGACATGTAGGTTTGATCGCTGGGTTGGGAAGATCTCCTAGAGGAAGGCATGGCAACCCACACTAGTATTTTTGCCTGTAGAATTCCATAGACAGAGGAGCCTGGCGGGCTACAGTCCATGGGGTCACAGAATCGGTTACGACTGAGTAACTAACTTAATGTTTATTGCAGTGAGATGGAAAAGCCCCCTTGAAGGCTATGCATTCTTCTCTCAAGGCACTCAGCCCAGTAACAGCACTGGTGTTCGCTGGGCAGGCCGAGCCATAACCCCAGGGTGCTTCCCTGCCCGAGTGCAGGCTTGAGCACAAAGATGGGCCCCCTACCCGTGGAGATGCACCTACCTGGGGAAGGTACTGCCCCCTCGGCAGCCTTGGAAAAGTCCGGGATGATGTTTGGAAAAGGGATGCTCATGGTACTCCCGCTGTGAGGACTGGAGAAGCCGCTGGAGGATGGCGAGACGGAGCCAAAAGACCGATCTCCCTCTGAGGTCCGCTTCTTCTCAGGAAGGGGCGGCTGCCCGGGCAGAGCCAGTCCCGGGCCCTGCAGGACCGGACTGTGGTGGCCGCTGTGTCCAGGCGCCACCGTGAGAAAGCTGTGGGACAGGAAGCTGTTGTCGGCAGCCTCAGCTGCTGTCAGTGGATTGCCAGGGGCCTGGGCTGCTCCGTGGGAATTGGCCAGCAAGGCCCCGGGGTCCTCCCCGGCGGGGAGCCCACCTCCCACCATGGGGGCAGTGCTGAAGCTCAGGAAGGCCTGGCTGCTCGGGGGACCCAGAGCTTCCGGCGGCTCCGCCAGGGACAGCTCAGGGCTGTGGAAGGATGTCTGGAGGTCGGCAGGTGGGAAGTGGGGCCGCACGGGGCCGTCCTTGCCAGGCCGGCTGCCTCCCAGGAGGGTCAGCGTGGACCTGGGGCTGGTCTCCACCCACTGGTGCTCAGCTGAGGAAGGGCTGTTCAAAAGACAAATGGCGAGACAATGACATATCCAGAGAGAATCAGCACTGGTTAATTAGGAGAATTAGTCTAATTAGCCTGGGAATTAGCATGGGTTCCCACATGACGGGGACGAGAGGCGGGGTTCTGAGGTTCCCCTTGCAGCAGCGTGGGGCTTCCCAAACATCAGAACTCAGGCCCTGCTTCTCCAGCCTCCCACCTGACCATTCACCCCAGATGCTCAGTCCACAACCTCGGGGAGGGGAGGCGGCCCTCCCTGCCTCTACAGCCTGTGTGCCTCTTCCTTCCCACTCTGACCTGGCAAAAGTCCCCTCTTCTCTTTAGTTCAAGCTGCAGCTCCACTGCGTCCTGACTTTGAAGCCCTCCCTGCCGGTGTCCCTGTGAGCACAGGGATTAGCAGTGTCCTTCCTCTGGTCCCACCACACAGGCACCACCCATGTATCTGCTTAAACCCCCTCCCCCTGGGTTCCTCTTCCCTACGCCCAACATCCTCGCACAGTCGATTTTCAGTAAGTGCATGCAGGACCACCGGCTAATTAAGGATACCAGTAAGAACACAAGAGATTACCATATCAGAAATGGGAAATTCCACTGGAGGAGGCTCAAGAAGGAGGGGACATAGATCTATCTATGGCTTATTCATGTTGATGTTTGGCAGAAACCAACACAATACTGTAAAGCAATTATCCTTCAATTAAAAATGAATAAACTTAATTATAAAAACTATTGGAAACTATATTTAGAAATATAGAAAGACAAGTAACACGTATATCTCACTAGCAAACACATATTTGCTGTGTGTGTAATGTTAAGTCCTGATACGCAATGTGCCCCTTTTTTTGTAGAGAAATGAGGTGGGATTCAGGATGGAACTGTAGAGCAATGTGCCCACAAGTAAAACACTAAGAAACGATTCCTACCCTGAGCATGTGAATTTGCACAAGGGCAGTCCTTTGTAAAGCAGAAATAGGACATTTCTCTTTGTCCATGCCCCCCCTTACCCCAGGCTTTCCCAAACACTAGCACAAATTCCTTTTTTTCCCCCGAGAGCAGTGCATCCTGCCTGCCCTCCCCACCCCCAACCTGCAGCCCTGGGCAGGCCCACTCCTAGCCTGACCACTGCGCCCTTTTTCCAGCCTCAGCTCATACAAAGCCTTCACGGTCCTTAACTGGCTGCTGTTCCTTGAGCACCCCACCTGCTAAAAGTGAAGGTGGACACAGGAGTTTTTATTTTGACTGCATTTTTGAAGACCGACGGCTGTCAGTGCACAAGGCGGCCCGGTGTCGTGAGGAGGATGGGACCCCCGCCCCGCTCTTCCCTCTGTGATGTTCAGGCTGGGGTCTGTAAGAGCAGCCTGTGTTTGGTTCAATGGCCACCTTACCTCCCTCTCCGCTGGCTGGGGCTGTTCCCAGAAATGGTGCAGGAGGACGTGAATGCCCGCTGGAAGGAGGGCGCCGTGGGCATGTCGGCCCGGAGCATCGTGGGTTTGGGTCCAACCGGGCTCTCTGACATCCCCACAGAATGACTGAGAATCTCAGGGCAGCCTCGGGGTTCTGGAGCAAGGAAACATGAGCAGACTGTAAGCAGCAGTGCCACTTGCGAAGCTTTCTGCAGCAGAAGGAGGTGACCTGACTCCACCAAGTGCAGCCTCCTCTTTCCCAGCACATTTCCAAAGGAGAAATAGCTGGCTGGTCCCTGCAGCTGTCAACACATACTCCTGAGTATCATCAGTGAGTAAGCTGAGGGCCAGTTACTCTGATACACTTACCGCCCCGGTGAGATAAACCTTTTCTCACTCTAGAAACGGCAAGGTCCCCCTGCAAACCAAAGAAAGTGCAAACCAGCGGCTGTGGGGTAGGTGGGCAACTGATGAGTCTTGTGCTTTCGGCTAACACTTTCCTCCGCTAACAGAGCCCTGCCTGCAGCGTCTTCACCCCCAGGAGGTGCAGAGACCACCTGGCCTGACTCTTGTCAAGTGGGGATGAGAAGCCGAACACCAGGAAACCCCGCTTGACACCTACAAACCCCAGGCAACTTCACATGTTCCACTGACCAGATGTCCACCCTGCTTACAGTCTAGCATCACGACTATTTCTGGGTATTTTTTAAAATATGCAAAATATTTTTAAAAACTAATTTTTGAGAACTAGACAAATCTACCATGGTCAATAAATAATAATAAAATAACACTGTGAGAAATACAAGTTATTTTGTTTTCTGCCTTAAAACAAGGGAGGACTGATCAGAAAATAATAAAGCTGAAAAAATTTCACATTACTCATGTTACTCAGCTCTATCCATCATAGTCCATCCACCTATCTATCCATCCATCCATTCATTCAGCCATCCATTTATCCAACCATCTAACATCTATCTATCAATTTATCTATAATTTTTGGACACAATATAAAATATTTATTTAAAAAAACTGAACAGGCATTCCAGGTAACAAAAACATTAAAAAAAAAAAATGAAAGAAAAGAAAAAGAAAAGAAAACACACCCACAGGTAATACAAACATTGGCGTTAAAAGGCACAGATTTTAAACGGGAAGCTACAGTGGCTCAGTGGTAAAGAATTCACTTGCCAATGCAAGAGATGCCAGAGACACAGGTTCAGTCCCCGGGTTGGGAAGATCCCCTGGAGGAGGAAATAGCAACCCACTTCAGTATTCTTGCCTAGAGAATCCCAGGGACAGAGGAGCCTTATGGGCTACAGTCCATGAAGTCACTGAGTCTGATACAACTAATGAAGCAACCCAGCACCAAACTGAAAATGTTTCAGAAAATATAAGACAAGAGAGAATTTCACCAGAGACTTGGAGTCCACTAAGAATAATCAAACGGAAAACCTAAAACTTAAAAACACCCTTAATACAATTAAGCCTTACTTAGGTCAATGACTGTATCGGCACGCTAGAGACAGCAGAAATGATGACTGGTCCAGAGGAAAATATCCAGCCTGAAGCCATGAGAGGAAAAGAATGGAAAATACAGAAAAGAGGACATGTGAGATATGATGAAAAATTCTAACACATATAATTGGAGTTTAAGAAGGGGTGGAGAAATTCAAGAAAGCAGAATCAATACTGGAAAATATACTGAGAATTTCCCAAAACAGACTAAAGAAATCTAAAGCCACAAGCTTAAAAAAAAAAATCATGAAATCTAAGCAGGATAAGTAAAAAGACAAGTAATTTATTCACTTAATAGTAAAACTTTTGAAAATCAATGACAAACTTAAACAGAGCACTTGTCCCATCTTGGGAGGAGGGTGGTATCCAAATTCCATGTTAATTCTTTTAATTCCATGTTAATTCTTTTAAACTTTTAGTAAACTTTTGATTACAGAAAAGTTGAGTGCTACTGTTCTATTGGTACAAAATACACTGTAAGCCCCTGGATGGACGCTGCCTCCTGCACCCAGCTGCAAATGCTCCATGATCACTCAGAGCTGGGTGTGCTAACGTCAGTGTCACACACAGGGCTAGTGTGTCTCCTGCTATGACTCACCTATAAATTCCTAGAGCAGATGCAGTCATCCTATTTATGCTGTTTAACTGCCCCTCATGCCAGCACAACATCCTACAGCAAATGTTCTAAAATAAATGTTTGTTGAATTAATTAACCAAGAGGATAGTCTCCAAAGCCCATCCTTCAATATTTTTGATTGAGGTGGGACAGAAAAGCAAAGACACATGGTGTTTCAGATATTCCTCTGCACCCACACTTCTCTTCCTGATGATGATAAAGTTACATCTTCAGTTACATCAGCCTGTGTTCATTTTCTACTTCAGAAATGCATTTGCTGAGCACCAGCTAGCTCTTAGCACTCAAATCAGCACTGCATCAGGGAGCATGTGAACTGCAGCCTGTGAGCTCCAGAAAGACGGGCAGGAGGAAATGTTTCTATCTAGAGAGAGTTTGATTTCTGGAGGAAGTGGTATCTGACAGTATCTTGGAAGGCGGGTGGGATTCTGATAGATCAAAGGGTATGTGCATAACGGTGCACTGGGCACCATCCGGGGGCTCTATGCCCACAGGGTAAGAGGAGCCTCCACTGTTCACTGCTGGCCCCTCCACTGAACTGGCAGCTGGTGGGAGCTTCAGGTCAGTCATGCTATGAATGAGTTAGCAGAGGCACAGAGGCAAAAGTACAGGGCAGGAGAAAGGACGCAGATATGGTTCAGGAGACTGGCAAGAAGCGAGAGGACGCTGTGGCCATCAGCCCTACAGTCCCACGCCAAGGAGCAGCACAGATCCAGCCATTCAAGGATCAGAAAAATGGTCTGGGACTTCCCTGGTGGTTCAGTGGTTAAGAATCCACCTGCCAATGCAGAAGACATGGGTTCGATCCCTGGTCCAGGAAGATTCCACAGGCCGTTGGGCAGCCAAGCCTATGTGCTACAATTACTAAGTTCACATGCCCTAGAGCTAAAGTGCTACAACTAGAGAGTAGCCCCCGCTTGCTGCCAACAGAGGAAGCCCACATGCAGCAGTGAAGACTCAGCTCAGTCAAAAATGGATAAATAAAAAAATTTTTAAAGAAAAGAAAAACGATTTATCCATTAAGTCTAGCATATCTGCTTCAGGGCTGCCTGAGTACATCACGGGCCATGAGCAAATGGCGCGAGCACGCACACAGTGCCTACTCACAGGGTCAGCTCCTCTGCCACCAAGGTTGCTCTCGGTGGCCCCATGCAGTGACGGGGCTGCGTGTCAGCGAGTCCAGGGGCCATAGGAACCCCAGCTTCCTCCAGAATCCTACACCACCCTCGGGTGGTGCACAGGAGTCCCACCAAAGGAGAAGCCAGAGGAAAACGAGGTCCCACTCTGTGCTGTTATCACGCTGCCTGTTCCAGAAAACAAGCACAGTGCTTCCCATGAAAGTGGCTTTGTTCCTAACTCAGCTAGAGCCAGCTCTGGGGCACGTGGCTGGGTTTGGTGCCTTCTGCTCAGATCAGCCCCTGCCAGGGCAACAGGACTTAACCCCTAAGGGGGTGGCCCAGCACCTCAGAGTGGAAGTCCCGGCTTCCTGGTCCCTCCCTGTGCTCAGAGATGCAAAGGGGACTACGAGTGGGGCCTCGTGGGAGGTAAGGGCACACCCTTCATTCTCCAAGCAGTGGGGCACTGCCCCCTATCCCCACTGGGAATCTAGAAACATAAGAAGAGGTGTCCCACACGGCTGGAGAAGGACCCTGAAATCTGAGTTCAAGTACAGACAGAGACACCAGTCGCATGAGTCAAGCCTGCAGACCCTTCTGCAAGAATCTGCCTCATTTCTCAAAGTGCGCGTGCAATGAGAGCAGGAAGGATGTGTCCTGACTGGTTTTTGTTCAGCTTGCACATTTGCCATTCACAGTTGAACAATACGTGAAATTTCTGAAAGGAGAACCGTCCATGGGCCCTGCTGCCTACTGGGGACTCGGGGTCAGGGCTCTATCTTCTCAGCTCTGGACCAGAAGGAGGCTCAGGGGAGCAGTGACAGCCACGGAGCAGATGAGAGTTTCGAGATGAGGGCAGAGAAGCAGGCATCGGTCCCGCTGCCTTTTCTCCACTCTGGACACACAGATAGCATGCCCGTTTGTCCTAAACCAACTACATAAGGGGCTCCGGGACAGGGAGACTTCCAGGGCCACAGCTGCCATTAGGGTGTGTCCACCGGTGCGGGGGGACTAAGGCCTACACGGACACTGCTGGGCACCCCCTGCACGTCGGATCTCTGGTGCCCAGGTTTATCTGGGCTCTTTTTGGTCATCCTCCTGGCAAAGCCGCAGGTCTGTTCCTCCTCACCACATTCCCTCATTTTCTCTTCCCTACTGACACCCAAAGGGGCCCACATAATGCCTTCAGTGTTTGGAAATCAACCCCCTCACTTCCTGGTTTTCTCTGAGCAGATGGTCCTGGGCTGAGGGCTGAGAGGAGGGCGCCTGCCTCTCCCTCTGGGCTCCCAGGATGTCCGGTGTCCTCTCCCCTCGGCTTCCCCTTCCTGCACTTCCTTTACCCAGAACAGGGTGAGAGAGGGTCACAGGCTCTTTCCCAAAAGGTCTATTTTTATGCTCTCATTCAGGCCACGGCAGGAGGTTCTGTGGGAAGCTGGGGAACATTTGCTCTCTGGTCACCATTATTTACATCACATGGTGTAAGTTAACAAGAAGAAAGGGGACCTGTGCTGCTCTCAGCTCCCTGTCCTCCAGAGCCTGGTGCCGCCTGCCCCAGAAGCTGAGGCCTTCACAGGAAGGAATGGCCAGGCATAAGAGGTAACGAGGGGCCCAAACAGCAAGGTTCATCCCTGTACGACTGTTCTCTTGGATGCAGGTACCACTACTGACTAATGTTTCTGTGTAACATTACAGAAAAGAAAATCAACATTTCCTGTCTTCCTAGTTACATAAAAAAAAAATCATAAACTGTATAAAACATTATTCACTCATATATTACTTACTCCTAATAAGTATAAATTGCCATTACATCTTTCATATGAACTTTAATACCTGTCTTTCATATCTATAATATATTTATCTCCATCCCCCGTCCCTCCTTCCTGGGATGATGTAGTTAATCAGGAAGTTCCTTCCCTAACATTTAAGAGTTCTGCAAAATGAAACAGTAACAAATCTTTCTTTCCTTTCACTCTACTTCTGGGTTTGAAACTGAGGCTGCCAGGGAAGGAGAGCAGAGACCCCCAAGTTCTAGTCTGGGTTCTGCCATGAGTCATAGCCCACTGAATATACTCTTAACCTCTGGGACCTCAGGTTCTTCGTCCACAGAATTCCATCAATTAGGATCAAAGAGGATCATTTCTAGGGTCTCTTTAGCTCTAGCTTTACTTCTCCATTGTTTCTTTTCCTTCTGCTTCTGTTTCCCTCTGTAAATTCGTGGCTTCCATCCATGGTGATTTGCTCAGTCCCAGGTAGCTCAGTGGTAAAGAACCTGCCTGCCAATGCAGGAGACATGGGTTCAATCCCTGGGTTGGGAAGATCCCTTGGAGAAGGAAATGGTAACCCAGTCCAGTATTCTTGCCTGGAGAATTCTATGGATAGAGGAGCCTGGTGGGCTACAGTCTACGGGGTCACAAAGAGTAGGACCCAACTAAGCATACATGCCCTTTTTCATGTTTCCAGTCTCAGCTCTTGACTTTTGCTTTATGGTTACCATAAGGTTTACAGAAAACACTTCATAGGTAAAACAGTCCTTTTTCTGTTGTCTAGCTCTAAACTTAAAATATTATTTTTAAATGCAAGATTGTATGGGAAGTTCAATAGTAGTAATTTTTAAAGGGAGCCCTTATCTTGTAGTTTTTCTTTTATATTGCTTCCTTGGTAGCTCAGAGGTTAAAGCGTCTGCCTGCAATGCGGGAGACCCGGGTTTGATCCCTGGGTTGGGAAGATCCCCTGGAGAAGGAAATTGCAACCCACTCCAGTATTCTTGCCTGGAGAATCCCATGGATGGAAGAGCCTGGTGGGCTACAGTCCACGGGGTCGCAAAGAGTCGGACATGACTGAGCAACTTCACTTCACTTCATGAACAACAGACCATTTATTTAACCAGTCTTCCTGACAGCAAGGGAAAGATGAGCAGACAGCCAGATATAATGACAATCAAACAGAGAAAAACCCCGGAAGACTAAAAACACAATGCTGCATAGAAGATTTTTTTTTTTTTTTTTTTTCAAAAATCAAAGTCTTGCATCTCTAGCCTCATAAATACTCTACAAACACAGAAGGAAGTGATCAACAGCCCCCACATGGATAAACACATACTTTCTAGATCTTGAGTTTTTTTTCTTTTGTAAATCTTTATGTCAGAATCACATCATATGAATGTGTTCTATGGGTTAAGGTCACCATTTCCAGTAAGTACCAGGAGTGCTCTCCCAAGACTGAAATGTCTTTCTTCTAGAAGCATCAACATTCTCATGCTTCCAACAGAGCTGAAGTGCCCCAACCACTACTGCAGTCACGGCCCCCGTCTGTTAACAGATGGGAGAGCCTTCCACGAAGATCTCATCCAAACTGGAATCATTCCCACAGTTTTCCTTCTACTCAATAACACAGAAGAATCAGAAAATGCAGATAAAAGAGTCATTACAATCGGGATCTTGTTTCTTCTTATTCTTTGAAGATGTCTTGTTTCTATTCAGAGGTTTTGAGTCAAACATGCTGGAAAGAAAACACATTTGCCCCCATTCTATTGGTGCTGTGCAGGGAATTCTAATGTGGCAATGCTGGAAACTGTTTCTGCTTCACAATGAGTCTTTCCAAGCAGTTTCTACTCTGATGATGCACTAAGCGAGGCCAGTTTCTCAAGTGACTAACCAGGACTCTTAGCAACCTGTAAAGAATGAGCATCTTTCAAAAATGGGCTTTGCAGTAAGCTCTCAGGGAAACAAACTCCCTCCTTTCTGCTAGACTTTAACAGCACTGGGGCTGGAGGTCCTGGGGATACCAGAGACCCCCACTCCCAGAGCCCAAAGGAGTTTCCACAAGAACTGAGAAATGAGGAATGAGGCTTCATGACACCAAACTGAGGCCAGAACTGCTCTCCGTGACTCACTTATATTTCCATTAAAAAAAACTACTGAGGTGAAGCAGACACAACACGGTTTACCAGTTTTAAGTGTGCAGTTCACAGGCATTAGGCGCAATCCACATGTTGTGCCGCCGCCCATCTCAGAACTCTTGTCATCTTGCTAAACTGAAACTCTGTCCCCATTAAATACTGCCTCTGCATCCCCTCCTCCCCCTAACCGGGCACCTGCCTTTGTACTTTCTGTCTCTATAAATCTGACTTCTCTAAGTACTTCACATAAGTGGAATCACACAGTATGTGTACTTTTGTGTGTGGCTGTGTCTTAAAGGTGCATCCGTTAAAAAAAAAAGTGCATCCATGTGGTAGCATGTGTAAGAATTTCCTTTCTTTTCAAGGCTGAATAACATTCCACTGTATGGATGAATCACGGTATGTTTATCCTTTGCCCATGGAGGGACACTTGGGTTGCTCCCACCTTTTGGCTCCTGTGAATAATCACATGTCCTCCTTTCGTGTTCCTTTACTCACGTTTGAGTTGGGACTGGATACTTGCAACAGAAAGCAGCCTCAGTGATACAAGATCCTTGCCTCACAGCTACTTCCAGTGGTTTAGGAATTTACTTGCCAATGCAAGGAACACAGGTTCAATCCCTGGTCCGGGAAAATTCCACATGCTGTGGGGCAACTAAGTCCATGTACCACAGCTACTGAGCCCACACACCCTAGAGCCCATGCTCCCCAACAAGGGAAGCCTTCAACGAGGAAACCCGCATGCCAGAACTAGAGAGTAGTCCCCGCTAGCCACAACTAGAGAAAGCCAGTGTGCAACAACAAAGATCCAGCCCAGTCAAAAATTTAAAAATTAAATAAATAAATAAGGTTCTATTAAAAAAAAAAAAAGCTACTTCCAATCCAGCAGGAATCCAGGTAGACAAGAATGTTTACGGCAGCTGTCAGGCTATGGGGAGAAATGGCGCCAGAGGGAAGAAAAGAGGCATTGAAACAGGGAAGCTTTCCTTGAACTGAGCCAAAAAAAAAATCCAGAGGAAGTGTTTCCAAGCAGAGGGAGAACCTGTATAACTCACTTGCAGAGGAAGAGGGTGGTGAGGATGACAGAGAGGGAGCACCCTAACAAGCCACTAGATTTACCCAGAAACAGGTAAGCTGTCAGCAGAAGGCAGAGAGGAGGCCCCATCTATGTTGGTGAAGATGCTGCACCCACAACTCCCTGTTGGGTTAGAAGTCTTAGATTCTCAGAAAACTGTTTCCTTCCTTCAGGCAGAAGCCCCAGGGCCTCTGGCCCTCCTGTGGAAACAAGATGTAGCATTCACGCAAAGGTCTTCCCTGGTCACAGTAGGTAAAAGAATCTGCCTGCAAAGCAGGAGACCACCTCCCACGCAGGAGACCCAGTTTCGATCCCTGGGTTAGGAAGATCCACTGGAGAAGGAAATGGCAACCCACTCCAGTATTCTTGCTTAGGAAATCTCATGGACAGAGGAGCCTGGTGGCTACAGTCCATGAGGTTCCAAGAGTCAGACACAACTTAGCAACTAAACCATCACCATTCATGCTAAACTGTCCCGGACCTTCTCCGGAAAGAGCCATCAGCCTGGTGAAGACGGCTGGCAGAGGAGCCCTGAGCTGCCTTCATCTGCAGTGAGAGCATCCTCTCATCAGGACTGCACCATGGAGATTCAAAATCATATTCCAAAAGAGGGCCAGGCCTTAAAACCCTCCTGTGGAGTCAGAGAGTGTCTGGTTGTGACCAGCAAGCCCTATTTCCTGTGTAGGATTTAAGGACACAACTCTAAGATATCCTCATAGGAACTTTACCGCTCAAAACCCCTGCGGGACCTGGAGACCCACATTGGTTAAACCCCACGCCCACATAGTAACTGGGGCCCTAGGCGGCCGATTTCTCCCCAGATTTCAGAAGCCCGAAGTCTGCTGTTTTCCAGAGATTATCACTGCTCAGGGTCTAAAACCAGGACTTGAATCAGGCAGCCGTATCTCACCTGGGCCTTCTAAATCACCCTGATGACAGACCGAGCGCAGCACCATGAACCCTCATTAGGTCGCACCAGCCCGGGCAGGAGTCCTGAGTGAACACAGGTGGCTCACTGCAGGGCCAGGCGCGGCAGCATCACTTAAGTTGGATTTTCACCATGTGAGCAGAAAAAGCAAGCTTTCTTCATAAATTATCAACACACTACCAATAATTATTACCTGTGTGGTACCTAACAGGCTTCCTTGGCCCTCAAAACAAACCCTGGGGGTATGAAGTCCTGGGCAGACCCAGGAAGCCGAGGCCCAGAGCCTGCTCTCACTTACTCCAGGAACACAGAGTTTCCTTTCTGTGGTACAGAGAAAAGGATGGCGATCTGACAATCCATTTGCCTTGGGTTACATGCGCAAGGTCATCTCTCATTCCCAGGGTGGGCCCGGTGTCTACCCACAAGGACAAGGGTGTCTCCCAGAGGTGACAGCGCTGAGGAGTGGGTACACAGGGACCAGGGGGTCTCCATGGCCTGGTGAAATCGGGTCCGTGCTGCCCCTGACTCTGCAGGAATGTCAACTGATGGTGCCCCTTCCAAAGGGCTGGGGCATGCTCTGGGGAGGTGATCACCAGGGGTCTCAGTCTCCCCATCAGATGAACTTGCAGCCACTCCCGTCTCCTGCTCAGGAGATTTCTGAGGCTATAGCCTTGGGATTGAGCCTTCCCTTCTTCCCTCTCAGTGGTGAGGTGGCAACAGGTATTCTGTTTTTATCTTTTTTTATTACAAAACTGCCCACGTGCTACCTCAACCCCATCTACTCTAGGAAACAGGACTCTGTCTTGCTATCAGCTTCACATTCTACACAAGGATTTGATTGTTGGAAGGCCTTCTACTAAATCCCTCTTCCTCACTAACTTTGTTATGTATCTCTTGTCCTTTCATTGGACATTTCAGGTTCCTGTGCATCCCTTCTGCAACCTGCCAGTGAAGTGCCTGCCACGGGTCTTATGCCTGCTCCACCTTGGTGTCCACAGTTACCCAGCACATGGGAGACACTTGTGCAGTGAGTGTTTACTGAATTAGCAGTGCTGAAAATAATAATGTTGGGAACTTGCGGTTCTGGCCAAGACGGAGTAGCCCCACTTCTCTCTGGTCCTTATGTTTACAACTACAGTCCAGTACATCACACAACCACTCATACAGGGAACTCTGACAGATGGAAAGAAGGACCCGGACGCTTTGGTATCCTTCAGATGTGTATAAGAGACAGGGGGATGGGGTGGGCAGGGTAGGGGGTGTGGAGGAGAGGGGAGGAAGGACACCATCCAGGCTGAGTTTCCTGACTTCCTTATTGTCTCAGGTAGATGCCGGAACTGTCAGCAAAAACAGCTCCAGAAAAGCCTGCTCATCTAACCAAAGAAGCGAAACTGACCAAAGGAAAATGAGTGGACTAATAGTAGAAAATCTTTTCCACAACACCAGCCAGCCCTACCCAACACCCACAGGACTCCACCCCCACCTCGGGTTTAGCAAGGCCCAGTGGAAAGCTGACCTTCCATATCAACCCCACCTCACAGGAGGAGGAAGCACCGGACTTCCCCACCAGGGTGGAGGTCAGCTGGGCACAGGGTGAGCGGACTTCTCCCCGACCCAGGCTCAGGCCCCAGTGCAGAGGTTAGGGCAGAGCAGGAGAGCCACACTAGCTCCTCCCCCGAGTGAGCAAGGTCTTTGGAAAGTGCATCTAAACACCCAAGCAGCCTTGGAACTGCACTTGGGTAGGAGCAGTGCCTCAAGACCAGCTGAGACAGAACTGATAGCTCACAACATACTATCAAGAAAGTCCAGGATAAATCCTAAAACCCATTCATCACACCAAGAACTAGAAAGCAAACAGGCAGTGGAACCTACAGGACAATCAGAAAACCATGGGAGCGCCTCAGAGCGTCTGCTCTGAGGCAGGGGGATAGCTGGGTGACATCAGGTCTGTTCCCACCCACAGACACACCAGGCAGGGACCCTGAGACCCATACCATCCGGGATCAAATCCTGTCCTAGGGGAGACTCTGCTCTGTCACCTTCTCAGAGCTGTTGAGGAGTCCCATGGCATTCTAGAAGCTTCTCTATATGCACTCAAGTCACCCAGGAGAGCTAGCAGTCCCATGCGTGCCTGGGTCCTCCACGCAGTTGAATCCTAATCATATCCTAACCCCAGTCCCTCCAACTCATTCTGTTGTTTCTCATTCCAAGTTTATAAGATCCTACCTGGATTTCATTTATTTACCTGGAGTGGCTGGTCCCCGCCCACGTTTTCCACTACGTGCCCGCCCTGAGGCTAGTAAGCACTATCAGATATCAGAGGATGCTTTCTCAGGCCAGAAGTCTCCTGGTGTTTAGTGGGAGGACTAGAAGCGGAACTGGTTCCCCGATTTCTCTGTCCAGTGTCCTCAAATCTGCAGGATAAAGTGGGTGGTGGCACCGAAGGAGGGAACGGGAGCGCAGTCTCTGAAAGGGGGTCTTCTGGACCCCAGCTCCTCTGTAAACTATGATTCTGTTACCTTTAAGTCACAAGAGAATGCCTGGAGTAAAGACTGTCAAGGGGAGCCTTCTGTAGAGTGACCGGGACTCAGAACCAACTCTGGACATGCCACTGACGGCTGCAGACCAGCTTCCAGGGCACTTACCAACACCTTTCAGCCACACACACAAAACCACCATCACCACCCAATCTAGCTGATTCCAACTCACCTGACCTGAGCAGTGTTATGCCTTTGGATGTTATTTTATTGCTTTCTTAAAATATAGGCAGGGGAAACTGAAGGGTAGGAGAGAGAAAAGACAAAGTAGGCAACAGTCAGGACTGTCAATTAACAGTTTGTAATGTGTAAACTGCTTGCCTAGAACTTACACAGATCATCAAACCCAAGTCCTACTTTATGTTTTCAGAGGAATGCTGTGGTGGCTACAGGTGCAGATCTGAATGTTCATGACTTCTCACAAAGATGTTTCAAAATCCTGATGATTTCACACACAACAACTTTTCAGAAATCAGAATAATAGCCGCTTTTTTCTGGGTGCCTACTACTACATGCCAGGCACTGTGTGAAGCCATATACAGCCAATTTATCCTCAGAAAAAGGTTTCCATGTGTAGACTTATTGGCCTTACGGATGAGAAGAGAGATGCTGAACAGTGAGGTTAAGGAACTTTTCAAAGGCAGTAACCTCATCTCTATGACTAGGAAGCTATGTTCTTTCCACAAGACTCCTTTGCACCCCACGAGGAAGATCTCAAAGTCAGCAGCCTTAATGTAACAGAATAACCCTACCTTGTAGTATCCACCTCTTTCCTCCAAATACAGCATAACACTATCTCAGAGAGCCTGCTGTGCGAGTTCCCCTCATGTGGGGAAGCTCAGGGTCTCTGGGAGTCGCCTGCAGCCCTAGGACCTTGACTCACACTTAGAAAGAACGTCCTTAGGAGGCCCCACCTGAGGCTGGCTCCCCAGATCCTACCAGCCACCATCACCAACAGGAGAGAAAGACCTCACTGTCCTGATATAAATGGACCAAAACGCTCTTAAATTCACCTTTGGAGTTAGAAAAATATTTCCATCCTAACCAGGTAAGTTCTGATATATTGTCATACATATGGAATTCATGGAAACCTACTATCGTGTATTATACTGTATTAAAATGACGTCTCTGTCATGTTCTGTTCAAATGTCTCTATTTGAATGACATTAGCATCCATGCAATTGCGGGAAATCCTCCCAGTCCTCAAAGAGAGAACACATAAGACTTTCAGGCTGGCAAGAGTGAGAAGGAGGACCACTCACTGACCTGGGCTTGCCTTTCTTAGAGGGAGTGTTTCTCTCTCCTCTTGATCACCCCCATCCTTCCAGCTAATATACATACAGCTGTGTCAGCTGTATGTATACAGCTGTGTCAGCCCAGGGTCAGGACACAGAACAAGTTCAGGCACAGATGCCCCAGGGTGGCCCCTTGATCCAAGTATGTCCCGTGCCAATGCTGCCCTCAGAGCCTGGGCCCACGGTGCTGCCTGGCTCACCTCGGAGCTTCCAGAGGTAAGACACAGGGAAGGACCCAGACACTCTACCCTCCAGAAGCTCTGCTAATATTGCAGACAGGTTATTTCAGTGACTGTCTTGTTTTACAGTCTTGGACTCTAAAATCTTCCCTCTGATTGCTCCAACAGTGGGAAAGACAGTAAAACTCATTGTGAAAGCCCAACTTTGCTCCTCAGGCAGGCTGTCTGCATTCCGTAAAAGCACTGCTTCTCCCAAGAAACAGGAACACCTGGGTGCAGCCTGGGGGCCCTCCGCCCTCGGGGCAGCCCGAGATCCCTCAGGGGCTCTGGGGGTGGAGGACAGCCCTGGAAGTGGGCAGGCGGGCTTTCTCAGTTGCAGCAAAAGAATGTGCTGTGCTGGGAAGCAGCCCCGGCTCCTCCGGAAAGCCGCACATCTGTAAACCAGGCTTTCCTCTGCCCCAGTGAGTCTCGGCAAAGACAAAGCATGGCTTTCTTCTAGAAGGAGGAGCCTTTCAAGCTCTGGGGCTGGGGCATTTTGTCCCATAGCCTTTGGACCTGAGGGCTGTCCTCAAGTGACAGGGGACTCCGGGAAGAGTCACCCTCCTCCCCAGCCCTGTCTTCCCTGCCCTTCCTGGCCCTGGGAACTGGCATCCCACCTCCTCCCACTCCCATGCCTCCCCTCCCCCACTGCCCCAGCGCTCAGGTTTCAGCATCAGCGGAGACGTGGCCAGAGGCTGCAGAGAGCAGGGACCGGGCGCGGCACTTACCTGGGCACCTCGGGGCGCCGGTCAGTCCACAGACAGCCAGGGAGGTCGGGGGGCCAGGCGAAGGCGCTCCCAGGACTGTCCCCAGCGGAGTCCCCCACCCACCGGGGCAGGGCGACTCTGGGTTCCGGTGTCCCGGGGGAGTCGGGGCGGGACGCGGGGCGGCCACCTCTGAGGAGGCCCATTCAGAGGGCGGCAGGGAAAGCTCGTCCGAGGAAAGAATCCGGGCTTGCTGGGCGGCCGCTGGCTCTGTCGGGCGGCCTGCCCATTCAATGCCTCAGACGGCAGTGGCCCCGCCTCGCTCCACTGCGCGGTTTGCTTCCTTTTCATTTCTTTCCCATTTTTTTTCCCTTTCCCTCCCTTTAATCTCTTGCAAACTCCCCGCTGAAACCCTCCACAGATTAGCTGCAGCCCCAGAGTCAGTGCTATTCAAGGGACAAGCCGCGAGTGCACGTGCAGCTGGTGACCCTGGGGAGACAGACACCCCAAACCGCACCCCCAAGGGCAGCCTCCTGTCCACGACTAAGCTCAAGAGTCACCTCCCCCAAAGGCAGACCGGCTTCCCTGGGATCCGATGCTCACAAAGGAGAAGCTTCGGGAAACCACTGGAGTCCCTGTTCAGCTTTGCTCCCAACCCACCAGCCAGGCTCCACACCCCAGTCCCTTCCCCCTAGGTGGGGCCATTGCCTCTCATCTGCCCCAGTCACCAGCCCTAAGACCTTCACTCCATCCCCTGCCCAAGGTAGCCTAAGGGACCGTCCTCTTGTTTTCTTCCTGGCCGCAGTCACTCCCACACCCTACCACACCCAGTCTGCAGAGTCTCATTTCCAACCACTTAGCCCGTTTCACCTGGCTGGCAGCTTAGTCCACCAAGAGCCTGTTGGTGGACCTAAACACATTCTATCCCTTTCTTCCCTCTTCTCTGCTCAAGTTCTTCCCTCTAGCTGAAAGGCCTGCTACCCAGTAATCTGGTGAACTCCTATATACTCTTCAAAGCCTATTTCAAGTGCCCCCCACCCTGTTACAAGACTTGGGACATTATCCCCCTCAGTCAGGTAAGTTCACGCTCCATATCTCAAGGCCTGAGATCTAACAGTAACAAGTCCATATAGCACGGTAGAGAGGCTCTGTCCCGTGTATGGCCTTTGAGACTGAAACTCCAGGCAGCAAATACCTGCCTGACCAGGTTTATATCCACCAAGCACAGAGGGGAGTGGGCACTCACGCCTCGCCTCTCCTCTGCCTTTCAGACCCGGCATGCTCCAACTCATCTGTTAAAGCCTAGTGCTGATGCCACTTACCCTAAAGTCCTCCCTGAGACAGAAGGTCCCATATCACTCCTGGGAGGCCCCCTTCTTGCTGGCGGGCCGGCACTGGCACTGCCTTCAACACGTCACAATGGGACGAGGTGCCTGCACACGTGAGCAGGCTTCCAGAACACGCTCCAACCACCCTGGGCTGAGTCACACCTGCCCAGCCCCAGCATGACCCTCTGACCCACTCATCATCCTGGTGAAAGTTGACAGGTACACGCCTCTCATCAGGAGAGACAGGTACACCTGTGACCCTTGGGTCACCTCCCTAAGTTACAGGTCAAGAAGATCCCAAGGACCCTCCGCCCCAAGGTCTGAGCAGGGTACTTCCTCTGGCTTGTTTATGCGCCTGCAGGGCAGCAGCTCCTGCACAGGATCTGTAGGAAATGCCTGAGCACAGCCCAGGCCAGCCCAGCCAGCGGATGGACGGGCCTTTCCCGTGGCCCACAGCTCCCTGGACAGGGAGGAAGGCGGCCGTCCGGCAGTCAGGCCCAGGAAGGGCCGTGATGCAGTGGCACTCCCCAGGGTGGGTCCTTCCCTTGGGGCCAGCTGACCCTGTGGACCTGGTAAGTCTGGGCCAGTCCACGGGCTGGGTGGAGGGGAAGGATGCTGTGTCTGTGCTGCTGCATCTGTGACCGGGACAACTCGGGTGGGGATCTAGGACACTTCATAACCTTCCGGAGATCTGCCTGTCCTTTTCCTTTCTCTCTTCTGCTGAGCTGGGGCAACGGGGACTAAGGTGATGTGGCTGCGCTGCAAGTGGCAGCGATTGTGATGCAAAGTCACACTCAGAAACTCATCCTCTGCAACTTTGCTGTCCCCACCCAGCACCCAGGATCTGGCTCAGTGTGAGGTGGGGTACCCATGGCTGCTCACACCCACAGGGTCACCCACTTACCCCCAGTGGAATCACAGATCACGTGCACACAAAGACTGTCCACTGTTGGCAATACCAATCCTCCCCTGCACACATCAGGCTAGCCACCATGCTGCCAGCCCCCGCCGCCTCCCTCCACACTCCTAGCAGCAAACTGCATGCCTGGCTCCCTTTAAGTAAAAGGCGCCTCTCCCCTACTCACTCACTTATCTACTAACTTATTAGAAAACAACACATAACACAAAACCAGAACCTTCTCTACGTCAGATGCCGGGATGTACTGATGAGTGAAACACAGGCAGATAATAGTTTGGAAGCTACAGAGGGAGAAGGACATTACCCCAATCCAGGCTCCTGTTTCCTGCAGGCTGGCCCCCAACCCTGCTCACCCCACTGGGAAGCACATTCCAGGGAAGATGAGAGCTGGGCAGGCCGTTCTGGAGACAGCGGGGACCCCCTTCACCCTGATGAGGAGGTGAGAGCCAGGCAGGCTGTTCCAGGGACAGTGGGGATCTCCTTCACCTGACGAGGCGAGGCTGGCTGTCCCTCCGACACACTGCACGGTCACAGCCTCATCAGGAGAGGTGACTGTGGAACTGTGAAACGTCCCTGTGGGCATGGGGTCAGCAACTGTGAGGCTGGAGGGTGAGGCCTGAGCTGCCAAGAGATGAGCAAGGCGGAGGGCGGAGAGAGGCAGCGTGAGGTTTTCTTCCAGAGGAAGACTCGGAAAGGCTTAGCTGTCCGGGATGTAAGAGAGGGCAGAGAACTGTGAGGGGAGGCAAGGGTGCCAATCTGGTGGCTAAGGCACCTGAACGGGTACGGGGGAGGGTCCCCCTCGGCAGCCCTGTCTTACGCCTCCAGCAGAGCATGTGCCATCTGAAGGCACCGTCTGGTCGGTCTCTTCCAGCCGCCCGCCAGCCCCTGACATGCCCACCGGCCTGCCAGGTCCTTAGGGGGTCTGTGCTGTCAGCTCTCAGCACTCTGTCCTGCCCAGCATTAATTCAGTGAAACGGAATCCGGGGCCTCTGCTCCACCCAACAATGGGGCATCTGCTGGATCGCCCTTGAAACTCAGTATATGACATGGTGCAGGAAGTTCAGAAGCCTTACGACGAAGCTGCTTCAGAGAAAGGGGGCCCTTAAGACCCGTGCGGGCTCCTCCCATGTACACAGAAGGGGAGGGCAGAGACTACGGAGGGGAGACTTTCAAGGACCCACAGGTCTTCAGCACGGGCTCTGCCCTAGTGAAACAGAACTAGGAGGGATCTCAGAAAGACTCCAAATGATGGTACATCAGACAGGCGTCTTCAGAGCCACTCTGACACCCGCCTGCTGCTTTCCCAGGGATCACCTGCCCACCAGCACCTGGGGAGGCACTGCTCTATGCATTCTAGGATCTAATTCAGTGGTCTGCTTTTGCAGAGAAGGAATTAAAGACAAACTCAAAAAGTCAACCCCAGGACCTCAGTTACACACTGACTTCACAGAAGTCCAACTTCATGCTCCTCCAGGAAATCTAACTCCAACATCACTAGGTCCCTCTGTCCCAGTGTGTGACCCACTGAGACCTGAGGGCATGTGACATTCCCCCCAAGATGTCCATCAAGAGCGTGCCAGGCCCCGGAGCACAGGAAAAGTTTTCCTTATTTTCAGACTAGGGAATTCTCATTTCCCCTGGCTTTTGTGTTTTTTAGACTTGCTCTTTCTCTTCACAGGTATATATTTAAGTGCACAGCATGTAACAAGCGCTCAAAAAGCAACAAATGCCTTGGTCCAGGCATAACCATGAGTATGTGAATATATACATCCGCAGTGCCTATGTGTGCTATGCAATATATATGCAAACATACTAACACATGACAGGATTTCAACCACACACAAAGCTTCTTTACCTCATCAGGGTGGTTTGTCCAGTGTCCCTCTCTGTTAAGGAGGCACTCAAATGAGGGCACCAGGTTCCAAAAGCACCAAGCCGGGTGGACCACAGCCAATAACCAAGGGTGAGAGGCAGATGCCAGACTTAAATCGTCACCCTTCTCAGGTCTCATAAACCCCAAATCTCCCCAAGTGTATCCGCAGAATGCGGAGTTTTCACCAGGACAGCCACCCCCATGTTACACCCTGCTAGGAATCTGCGGTCCCTGCAGGGCAGGGAGCGCCTCTATATGAAAGGAAAAACTGCCAGGGGCATGCGGGCGCATGCTTCCAGTAAGAAAACATCTCAGCTGTTACAGGCCAGGGCTCCACGTGCATTTTCTTTCAAGTCATTCCCAGTTCTCAGAGGCATCCTATCCCCATTCAGAGAGGTGAAGAGAGAACAACACACGGGCCGAAGCGATGGCCATATCTGTAGAGGGATTCCAGACCCCACACCCACCGCAGGCCATGGCAGAGGGTCAGCAGCCTGCAATTCCCTCCAGGGCTGAGACCGACCCATGTTTGTCTCCCTGGGGCAGAGCAAAATTGTGATAGATGATCCGGCTTTGGAAATGCATTCATGACCAGGTGTATTTGGAACTTAAAAACCATATTGTAAGATAAGTTTGGGGTACTTGTCCAATGTCATGCACATGTGTGTGTGTATGCATGATAAGTCATTTCAGACTCTTTGCAACCCTATGGACCATAGCCCACCAGGCTCCTCTGTCCATGGGATTCTCCAGGCAAGAATACTGGAGTGGGTTGTGATTTCCTTCTCCAGGGGATCTTCCCCACCCAGGAATCAAACCCATGTCTCTGACATCTCCTGCATGGACAGGCGGGTTCTTCCCCTCTAGAGCCACCTAGGAAGCCCGATATCATGTACAATACAGCTGCTGTTATTTTTGCTTCAGTTTTAAACTGTCTTAAGAGGTTTGCAACCGGTACAAGAACTGTATAGTGGTGACTGAGGACCCACATGTGTCTGTCACCAACCCCAGGGCCTGCTTCCAGACCACTGGCCTGTGGGGCTGAGCACTAAGAGAGCAGCAAAAACCCACTGGCGGCACATCAGAATAAGTTTCATAGGCTGAGATTCAGGAGCAGTCCACCAGATGGAGGATGACATGAGCTGATAAAATAAATTGAGAGGAACAAAGACTCCTCTAAACTCAAAGGAAGCAAACAAAAGATGGCATTCATCACGGTCAGGAAATCGTCGGCTCGCGTGGGGACCCTTCCAAGCCGGCCTGTTTGGTGGATGAGGTGTCAGCACAGGACGCCAGCATCCTGTATGTTTTGAGCTTCATTCCACTCAAGCGAATGAGTGTTCTCATCTCTGCAGACTGCTGACCACACATTCACAGGCCAGTGCTGCAGGCGGACCTCCAGCCAGCCAACACCGCTGTTTATTTTTAAATATTTTGAAGCAGTCAAGTTTCCTTTTTTCATTTTCTAAATCTGGGGTGGCGGTGGGGGGAAAAACAGTGACTAACCCTGGCAGTCACACTGGGTCACAATGACCAGCAAGCGTCCTTTTGCATAGAATGCAAAGTATACCACATGTGTATATAGATGTGGACCTTCCTATACATAGCTACATACACATATGTACCTCAATGTAAACATGTTATATATACATATATATATATATACACACACGTATCACTTTTTAGGTTCTGCAAAATTCAAAGTCATCAGGGACTTGCATAAATGTCACACATGTTCACATTCAGCACATGTTTTTATTCCTATTATAAACATTCTCATTAAAAGTTCATAAAATTTCTAAACAAAACAGAGCTGGGTACAGAAAGAAAGGGGAGGTCTGGGAAAAGTATTTTACAGTTTGTCAAGCTTTGAAGAATGACAACTTTTTTTTTAAACAAAAATAAAGCACTGCCTCAAACTAATCTTTCTGTCTCAAGACATTCCTGAATATTCCTTTCCTTCCTCCCTCCAGCAAATGTCACCCATTTTTGCCCTTTGAAACCAACTCCAAGAGACTTCAACAGCAAACCCCATACCTTGCAGGCCAGGGCCTCCTTCCTGCAGGCTCAGAGCAGTCCAGGGTCAAAGCCCCTCCTCCTTCACATCACCACCCACAGCCCCAGACAAGGCCCTGAAAACACCAGCCCTCCTCTCAGAAACATGGGTATGCAAACTATACGTAGCAAAATGTATAAAGGCCTTCCCTTTCAGTAAACTAATGCTGTTAATCGTGTTCATTGAAAGCAAAAGCCCCCAAATGTCCCCTAAATCCCACTTGTAAAACCATCAGGCGAAGATAATGTTCTGTAACTAAAGATAATGATCCTCCACGTTGTGAACGTGCACTGCAAATGGTTCACTTATGTGCATTTTATCTCAATTAAAAAAAAAAACCTATTATGAATTAAGTTAGAAGCTGAGCTATATCAGAATCATACACTTTTAATGAGGTCTTTCTTCATTTTTTTTTTCCTCATTTATTTCGAAAATGTCATCAAGACTACTTAGCCTTTCAGACAGGAATAACAGTTCATAACACTTCATAATTCTCTCTTTTGCCTTTATAAGAGTTGATAGTAAATGACCTCTTTACCTAATCTCTTACTAATATTTTTGTTTTCAAGAAACACATTTCCTTCTGGGGCTCTAAAATGTTCCACACCCAACTCCAATGCTCGGGGGCTCCCTACGCCAACTAGCAATGCTGCGAAACCAGCCTGGGGGGCTACAGTTCAGCTCGACTCTGATCATCTCTGCAGACAGCATCAGACTCCATAGGCTAAAGGCTCAGTTCCACAAGGCTGTCCTCCCTCAGACCAACCAGCTATGGATCAGAGGCTCTCACAACCCCTTTCTCAGGTTGCAAGAATTTGTTACAGTGGCTCACAGAACTCCAGAGGAACGTTTCACTCCTCAGTTTATCGTATAAGAGGATATAACTAAGAACAGCCAGACTGGAGAGATAGGGAAGGGCATGGAGTTTCCATGCTGTCTCGAAGCACCTCACTCTCCCCAGATCTCCAGGCGATCAGCAACCGAGGAGCTCCCTGAACTCGTCCTTCGGCGTTTTTCTAGAGGCTTCATTACATAGGCAGGGCTGATTAAATCACTGGCCATTGGCAACTGGTTCAACTGCCAGCCCTCTCCCCTCCTTGGAGGTTGGGGGGAGGGGGAAACTGAGAGTTCCACCTCTCTAATCACAAGGTCGGTTCCCTTGGCAACATGGCCCCCAACTTTTCCAAAAGTCATCTCATTCACATGACAAAAATCACCTTTATGTTCTCATCACTTAAGAAATTCCAAAGGCTTTAGGAGTTTGGTGGCAGAAATAAAACTAAATATATATTTCTTATCATAAATCACAATATCACAGACTCATATCTGGGATTTCTAAGATAGCATTCCCAGAGATGTATGTCTCCCAGGGAGTAATACAGGCTGTGTCAGGGATGCACTGAAGAGAAAGTCCCAAGGGGCGCCACTCCAGGCTCCAGCTTGAGGGTCCTAGGTGGGTAGGACCTGTTGACCTACTCACGGAGCTCACAGTACTCTGTCAGACCCTGTGACGTTCCAGCCCCTGCTGCCAGCTGTCCTCCCAGTGCCTACAATGGCCCTGCCATCTCCCGCTACCTGGCCCCAGTCCCTGAAGCTCTCATCTCCTCTTCGAGTTAAAGCACACTGCTAGGATAATTCAGCACTATTTGAATTCATATTTAAGTATTCATTATTTGAGTGAATATTTAAATATCCCTCACTTTGCTGGAGTGAGTACTGTAATTTAAAAGAGGAGTTGTCTTAACACAGGCACAGGCAGGAACAGAACAGGGGAAGGGCAGGCTGCACTGGGTTCTGACCCAGCCGTCTATCACCAATAAACTTCGGCTTGCTTTCTGTTTACTTGCTCACTGCAGAGGTGAGGGGCGGGAAGGAGGTGCGTATGACACAGAGGCTCCTGAGACCCCTGGCACTGGAGTCTAGGGGCTTAAACTAAGTGCCACCGCACATGGAGGGACACGGAACAGAATGTGTGCTACCCCGAGCAGAGGGCAGAGATGCCAGGTGAGAGGGGACACCGCGGGACTCTCCCACGACCAAACTCTCCCTCCCTGACCTACCTGAGAGAGGGTCCTGGAGCTTCTCTACAAGGCCTCAACCTTGGCCTCTGATGTCTGTCCTTGGAGGGCCCAGTCTTGGCAAGGATTCTGCTGCGTCATCTCCTCTGCTGGCTCCCTGATCAAGTTCCTCATCCCCACCCTTGATGCTCAAGCCTATCTTCAGCAGAATCCTGTTGGGCCAGTTTGGCAGTCATCTCCCTTTCCTTGATGTTCCTCTTAGTAACTTTTCATTCCCCGACCCTGTCACAGCTCTTGGGCTGTCTTTGCAGCATGAGGAGTTGAGCTCATCTCCTTACCCTGCTGCAACAGTACCGAATAAACTGTGTGTCTACCACCTTTAATTGGTGTCCTGCTGTTTCTCCCTGACACTTGTCTGCTGGCTGTCTGGGAAATAAGTTGACACATTTAGGTTTATGCTGACTAGTGCTGGTCGCTCAGTCATGTCCGACTCCTTGTGACCCCATGCACTGCAGCCTGCCAGGCTCCTCTGTCCATGGAATTCTCCAGGCAAGAATATTGGGGTGAGTAGCCATTCCTTTCTCCAGGGAGTCTTCCCAACCCAGGGATTGAACTCAGGTCTCCAGCATTTCAGGTAGATTCTTTGCCATTGCACCACCCGGGAAGCCTTTATACTGACTAACCTGGTACCAAGTTCAGGCTGATGGAATAACACACACAGAAGAATTTTATGTAGTTAGTGTTACACTAGCTGCGTACTAACAAAGAAGCCAGAACATAATTGACATCTTAATAGCAACAAAATCAGAAATAGTCATCAAAGCTCAAATCCATTCTGATAGGGTCAGATGATTACACTACCTGACCTGTGAATCTCCCACAAATCCAACACACTTTCCCCCATCATTTCTGAAAGCATTTTTGTCAGAGCTGCTCCACCCCACTGCCTACTCCAACTGCTGCTCTGCACACAGCAGATGGATCAATATACAAAAACGGAAGGCTGAGCAGTTGCCTCCCTGTCTCGAGCCTTGTTAATGACCTAGCACTGCTTGCAGATGGCCATACTACCACCCTCCATGGCTACAGAGAACAGCTGTGGCTGGGCCTCTGCTCACACCTCCAGCACCCTGCAGACCCCTGGTCTCCATCCTCTCCTGGTCTGAAGGACCCTCTGCCACAGGGCCTGTGCCTGCTATTTCTCCATTCCAAATGCCCCTCTCCATTCACCTAGCTAACTCCTATTTAATCCTACTCACCCTTCAAACCTTCAGACCTCCTCACCAGGTAAACAACCAATAAAAATCGGCAGAGTGCCACCATTCTGTCCAGGGCTCTTCCCCATCACAGATCACTACAAGACTGAAAAAGAAGCCCTGTTGTAAAGAAGAGGGTTGAATACAGTCCCTACATGGGAGCCACCACCACCATCGCTGTGTCTCAGGGGTCAGCCACACCCCTCATACACTGCAGAGCACATGGGACCCCTAGTCAGCGCTGTGTGTTTGTCTCTGAGCTCCTCCTGGGCAAATGTCCTCAAGGAGTGCCAACATGAAAATATGGATGACTCAGAAGGTGTTCTTAAGATTAAATAGCTCCTCAACCAAGTGGCCCTGCAATCCCACTCCTGAGCATGTATCCAGAAGAAAAACAAGATCCAAAAGGACACATGCCCCCAATGTTCATTGCAGCACTGTTTCCAATAGCCAAGACGTGTAAGCAACCAAAAGCCATAAAGGAAACTGGAAGAAAAGTGGCAGTTCTATTAAATGATATACAGATCTTGTTTTCTCTGGATAGAGGGAAAATGGAGCTAGCTGTCATCACTACAACTTCCTCTGCATAAAAGACAGTATTTAAATACAAAGTCTGCTTCCCCCTCCCACCAAAGTGCATCTGAAGAGCAGCAAAGGGAACCCTCACTCACCTTCCCCAAGGCAGAACAGCAGGAATCCCCAGTTACAGAGAACAAAAACTATAAAATATAAGTTCAGCTTGGGCTACATCCCCCCTCCACCTGCCCAGGGATATGACATCCTGGACTCTCAAGGGAGCTGGAGAACATCCATACGAAGGGGTGCTGAGCAACCCACCACCACTGTGTTAACGCTCCCTTCCCAGGGCGGGTGCACAGGCTAACTAGACCCCACAAGTATGTAAAGTGCTGGGCGGAGTGGGGGCAGGGTGCAGCAGACAAATCCCAAGTGGCCACACAACTGGGGAGATTCAGGATGGTGGCCAAGGACATAAGGAGTCAGGACAGGGCTCTGTGAACATAAAAGACGGGATACCTCGCAGCAGGCAAGGGGCAAGGGCAGCCGTGTCTTTCAGAGTGGGGAGCTCACTGCTCTCTGAAAGCAGCCCTGACTTTCTCTGAAAAGGGTGGGTCGGGTGTTTCAGTTTCTTCTTTCAACTCTAAGTAATGCTACAAGAAGCTGAAAAGCATTGATGTTCGGCTGCTGAGAACACCATGACTCTACCCATCAACTGCTGAAAGTGCTGAGTGAACAGAAGGGAACAGAGTCAACACCACTCCCGCCCCCAGCAGGCTGTGCTGTGTCCCTGCATCTTCCCCGGCCAGAACCACATTTCTTAGGTGTGACACACGTAGAAATATTTCTGCATGAGTGGACGTCCACAGCAGGGGAAAGGAGGTGGGTGTCTTACCGTGAGCTCCTTTATACAGAGCACTGGGGCTGCCCATCTGTGGCGCGGATGGGCTGAACGGAGAGTAGCGTGGGCTTGTTGTCCCTGGAAAAGAAGGCAGAGTGAGGAGCTGTCCCCCTCTCCACCCTGAAGGGGTGGGATTGCACACAGGAGGCTCTGCTGCTTTCTTACCATACGGAGTTTCTGGAGACACAGGAAATGCAGGGGTGGGAGAGGTGGATTCACTGCCACTGTTGGTTGGAGAGAAGATCCTGCCATCGATCACATCCAGGTCTGGCGGATACGTGGTGATCACTGCCTGAAATTGGCAAAGAGGAAGTCAGGTGAAGGCCACCTCCAGACAGCTGGGGTTCCTGGCCCTCACTGAGCCAGCCCTCTTCTAAGACTGGCAACAGGAGACAGCCGTGGACAACTAGAAGAAGCTTCAGTAACAGTCAAGGCTACTATAAAATATAAGTTCAGCTTGGGCTACATCCCCCCTCCACCTGCCCAGGGATATGACATCCTGGACTCTCAAGGGAGCTGGAGAACATCCATACGAAGGGGTGCTGAGCAACCCACCACCACTGTGTTAACGCTCCCTTCCCAGGGCGGGTGCACAGGCTAACTAGACCCCACAAGTATGTAAAGTGCTGGGCGGAGTGGGGGCAGGGTGCAGCAGACAAATCCCAAGTGGCCACACAACTGGGGAGATTCAGGATGGTGGCCAAGGACATAAGGAGTCAGGACAGGGCTCTGTGAACATAAAAGACGGGATACCTCGCAGCAGGCAAGGGGCAAGGGCAGCCGTGTCTTTCAGAGTGGGGAGCTCACTGCTCTCTGAAAGCAGCCCTGACTTTCTCTGAAAAGGGTGGGTCGGGTGTTTCAGTTTCTTCTTTCAACTCTAAGTAATGCTACAAGAAGCTGAAAAGCATTGATGTTCGGCTGCTGAGAACACCATGACCCTACCCATCAACTGCTGAAAGTGCTGAGTGAACAGAAGGGAACAGAGTCAACACCACTCCCGCCCCCAGCAGGCTGTGCTGTGTCCCTGCATCTTCCCCGGCCAGAACCACATTTCTTAGGTGTGACACACGTAGAAATATTTCTGCATGAGTGGACGTCCACAGCAGGGGAAAGGAGGTGGGTGTCTTACCGTGAGCTCCTTTATACAGAGCACTGGGGCTGCCCATCTGTGGCGCGGATGGGCTGAACGGAGAGTAGCGTGGGCTTGTTGTCCCTGGAAAAGAAGGCAGAGTGAGGAGCTGTCCCCCTCTCCACCCTGAAGGGGTGGGATTGCACACAGGAGGCTCTGCTGCTTTCTTACCATACGGAGTTTCTGGAGACACAGGAAATGCAGGGGTGGGAGAGGTGGATTCACTGCCACTGTTGGTTGGAGAGAAGATCCTGCCATCGATCACATCCAGGTCTGGCGGATACGTGGTGATCACTGCCTGAAATTGGCAAAGAGGAAGTCAGGTGAAGGCCACCTCCAGACAGCTGGGGTTCCTGGCCCTCACTGAGCCAGCCCTCTTCTAAGACTGGCAACAGGAGACAGCCGTGGACAACTAGAAGAAGCTTCAGTAACAGTCAAGGCAGAGCGAAGTGTTTTGTGGTCAACATTACATAGTTCGTAAGTGGAGATGGCAGAGAGTTTATTTAGCAGAGGGAAATGAGTGTTAAGTTAAAAAAGCAGGATAAAAGAATCATCACCTGTAATGTGTTTACAGATACGTAAAATACTCAATGAATTAAACACACAGACATAGAAAAGAGGCTGGAAGAATACATTCCAGATATTAACACTGCAACTTTCTTTCCTTGTCTATTCTGGGTTCCAACTTGTCCACTTTTGAGAATAAATGAAACCCTAATTTCAAAAGGTTCATCTTTGGGCGTTTGCCAACCTGTCTTACTTCAATTCTGATTAAAAGCCTTAAGTATGGCTCCTCAAAAACACTCTGTAGATCTCCCCAAAGGACACATATCCACAGTGACCATATGTCTTCCTCCTCCCTCCCAGGGACCCCAGGAGGCCTTGGGTCAGGGACTCGGGTTCCTTTAAGATGACTTCTGTTTGCCCTTTGCCACTGGTGTTCACCCATGGAGTTCTGAGACCTCTACCCTCACGACTCATCACACACTTGGCCCCTCAATCCCCCTTCTACAGATCAGAACACAGATGACCAAGTGCATGCTGGCACAGCTCTCTTGGGAGAGGGGGGATCCCACCCAGCTGGGATCCCTGCCTTCAGGGAGGAACCATGTTTGTGAGATGGGGACGAAGCTGGGTGGAGAATTGAACTGGCAACTTGGGACAGGGCTCAGGCTAGGCTCTGGGTAGCAGAGTGTATACCTCTTTGGCGTTGTCTGGGGAGAGGAAAGGCGCCAGGCCTGGAGTCTGTTCTGAACTGGTGGTCTTTCCCCAGCTGCATTTGGAGAAGGTGGGCTGCTCCCCAGCTTCATTATCATATTGTTCAAGGCTCAGCTTCCGGAATCTTCCCCCGAGTGGCTCATCCCCTGTTAGGAGAGAAACAAGTGGGCTTCAGGTGCTTTCATCATGCAGAACACTGACCTTCAATTAAAACCCACTTTAAAACTTCTCAGAGGCACTCTGTATTTTGAATTTTTTTAGTTCCAGAACATCTTCATCACCCAAGTCATACTCCATACCCATTAAGCATTCACTCCCCATCCCGACCTCCAACCCCTGGCAACCATTCATCTACTTTCTGTGTCTATGGATTTGCCTACTTTGGACACTTCATGTACATGGAATCGTACACTCCACGTTCTTTGGTGTCTGACTTCTTTCACCCAGCATGACCCTTTCGAAGCCCATCCCCTTACTGGGCGAAATGACCACTGTCCATGTCCCATCTGTTTTTCTGAATGTCCGCTCCAGCAGGGAGCCGTGCCTTGCTGGTTCCCCAAGGTCAAGAACGCTGCCCGGCCCACCAGAGGTGCTCAGGAAGCATATGGAACAAATAAAGGCTGGGACCCAGGATCAAAGCTTCTTCCCCATCCCTGAGTGACCAAGAAAGAACAAGACTGAAAGAAGCCAGGCTGCCTAACAGCCACAGGGACTTGGTCTGAGGACTCTGCCCTAGTAATCCATCTTCTTCTCAAGGCATCGGTGGTCAACTTTGGGGTCAGAGTGATTGCACCTTGCTCTAGTCTGAGGAAGTAACAGCCACTCAGACCAGAGACACAGAAATCTTTTCTAGAGTCACAAACAGGTATACATGTTCACCTGTCTACACAAACAGTCACCTTTTTTATATGTTGTGCTGCATCTTTAAGAAAAATCTTTGTCCATTCTTTGTTCCCACCATGAACCATCTAAGTGCTTATTTGCTCAGTGCCAGTGTACAGGTACAGTGATATCAGAATTGTAACCAGTACAACTTTCTATTTCAAAGTATCAAATACTTTGTGTTTTATCCCAGGTCCACACTGTTGCTCAGGGGAGCCACAGGGGCTGCTGTGCATGGACATGCAACCCAGCGGGCATCCTCAGACTCACAGGGAGGCAAGGAAGCAGCCCAGGCAACCAGCAGCTCTGACAGCCTGCCTACTCCTGTCGGAAGCAGCTTCTGGGGAGGACCAGGCCATGGACAGTGCCCAGGGCTCTGGGATAGGACTGGACTGGGTGTGACCTACGGTGGCTGAGAACATGCCAGAGGTGTGTGCGAGCCCTGTGTGCTCATCCCCAGCAGGGCCAGAGTGTCCTGAAGGCCACGCCACCTGCAGAGGTGCACGGTTGAGTGAGGCCCCTGAGCATGAGCGCTCGACTCTTAACAGTGAGGAATTCTGGGCAGGGGAAAGCTAAATTCAAGCACTAACAGTCAACATCCACCGCCCCACTGACCAGTGCAAGAGACATCATAGATCCTTCAGCCGTGCCCCAACCAACAAAGACTCACTTTAGAGGGGATGGGGGAGAGGGTCTGCGGAATCTCAGCAGAGGTGGTTTGGGAGACTTGCTGCAGGCTATCAGGATGGCAGTGTTTCTATCGATGATGCATGTGTGTGCTAAGTCACTTCAGTCGTGTCTGACTCTCTGCAACCCCATGGGCTGTAGTGCGCCAGGCTCCTCTGTCCATGGGATTCTCCAGGCAAGGATAACCTGGAGTGGGTTGCCATGCCCTCCTCCAGGGGATGTTCCGACCCAGGGATCAAACCCACGCCTTTTATGTCTTCTGCATTGCAGGCAGATCCTTTACCACTTGCACCTCCTGGGAAGCCCTGCACAGAGGCATTGCTCTCCTGGCAGAATGTGTCTGCCCTTCCTAAAGAGGCAAATATATAGGCACCAGAGTTATCAGAGGCCAGGCCTCCCCAGACGACAGACTGTGCCCTCCACTCAGACTGCAGTGCAGACAGGAGGGACCCCAGCACCATCTCCATCTCACTGTGACACCCCCGGAGAAACAAGGAAGGGGGGGCATGATGCTGCTGTGGCACTGGGATGTGCCCACGTGCGCCCACCTCTGCTGGGGGAATGACAAACAACAACCCAGGCTCCCCACAGCAGCCAGGCCTGGGCACGCGGGCTCACAGAGAAAATCCCATAATCACAAAATTAAGGTGGTGTACTGCGTCTTTTTGCAGACGAGGAAAATGGGGTTTTGGGTTGAGACCTGCTCTTCCATATACAGCATGCTCCAGAATTTTACTGCACTTGACACTATTTTTTTTTACAAATGGAAGGTTTGTGTCAATTCTGCATCCAGCACGTTTATTGCATCATTTCCCACAGCACTGGTTCACTTTGTATCTCTGTGTCACATTTTGGTAATTCTCACAATACTTAAAACTTTTTCATTATTATATTTGTGATAGTAACTTGTACTCAGTGGTCTTTGATATTACTATTGTAATTACTTTTTTGTTTTGTATTTTTAAATTAAGGTATGAACACTGTTTTTTTTTTTTTTTTTTACATAACACTCTTGTATACTTAACAGACTACAAAGACGCTTGCTCCTTGGAAGAAAAGCTATGACCAACCTAGACAGCATATTAAAAAGCAGAGACATTACTTTGCCAGCAAAGGTCCATCTAGCCAAAGCTATGGTTTTTCCAGTAGTCATGTATGGATGTAAGAGTTGGACTGTGAAGAAAGCTGAATGTCGAAGAATTGATGCTTTTGAACTGTGGTGTTGGAGAAGACTCTTGAGAGTCCCTTGGACTGCAAGGAGATCCAACCAGCCCATTCTAAAGGAGATCAGCCCTGGGTGTTCATTGGAAGGACTGATGCTAAAGCTGAAACTCCAATATTTTGGCCACCTGATGCGAAGAACTGACTCACTAGAAAAGACCCTGATGCTAGGAAAGACTGAAGGAGAGAGGAGAAGGGGACAACAGAGGATGAGATGGTTGGATGGCATCACTGACTCAACAGACATGAGTTTGAGAAAGCTCTGAGAGTTGGTGATCAACAGGGAAGCCTGGCGTGCTGCAGTCCATGGGGGTCACAAAGAGTCGGACACAACTGAGTGACTGAACTGAATAGTATAAATATAACTTTCATAGGCACTCAGAAACCAAAAACATATCTGAGTCACTTTATTGAGGCGATATCTGCTTTATGACAATGGTCTGGAGCCCAACCTTCAATGTCCCTAAGGTCTGTACCTGTGTTTAGTTTCTCTGTGAAGATCCACAAACACAAACATTGCCTGGCGTCTGATTAACAAACATCATTCTGACAAGTCCGCTGGACCCTCCCATTAGATACAGAGACAGTCCCGTGGGAGGTGGCTTTCTGCACCAATACGCTTGCAGGAGTTGTACAAGTTACCCTAATTTACAGACAGCAGAACTAGAGTGTCCTCGAGGTTCGGATGGGAGTGCCTCTTGGGATCACACCCTTTGCGTCATCCAACAGCGGCTGGAGGCAGGCTGCCCACCCTCTCCAGGGAGTGCCTTGATTCCATTTCACTTAGTCAGTTAAATAAGAAATGCTTCAAACCCATACTCAGAACTGTAGTAAAGAAGCCACTCATAAATCTGGCTATGACCAAATTTTTCCTCTTCAGTAGAGAAGTCCAAAGAATCTGTCTGACAATGCAGGAGACGTGGGTTCAGTCTCTGCATTGGGAAGGTCCCTTGGAGAAGGAAATGGCAACCCACTCCAGTATTCTTGCCTGGAAAATCCCATGGACAGAGGAGCCTGGTGGGCTATAGTCTATGGGGTCGCACAGAGCTGGACATGACTGAGCGACTGAGCATGCCCTCAGAGAAGTCAAATCCGGAAAAAGAGGAAGGAGGAGACACTGCGAGCAGGATAGAATTGCTGCACTGAGCCCTGTGCCCATGCTGGCTGGGTCCCTGCAGATGGCTCAGCAAACGGCCCCCTCCTGGGGCCTTCCTCAGGCAAAGGGCATCCGGGGCCACCCCCTGCCCTGCTCAGCCCTGGTGCCGCCAGTAGAAAAGGCCCCAGGACCCCACTGCCCTCCAAGTCACAAAAGCAATAGGAATCAGCATAGAAACCATGGAAACCTAGGATCACAGGGTTACCAACAATCCCAGTGACCTGCAAGTCCCGGTACAAGCCCCTCTCACATTCTCAGCCAGGGGTCTGTGTGGGGGACCTGATGGGGAGCAGCTCTTCCTGAACGAAACGCTGCCTGCCGGTCTCATCCTCGGGATTCACTTTCCCACCAACACGTAGCACCGTGACATGGTCTGCAGGGGCCATACAACCAGAGGCGGCCCACCCCAGCCAGTCCCTACGCTGGGCAGTCAGATGTCTTCAGATCCTTCTCCTCGCCTCCTGACACAGGACATGATACACAGCAGGCCTCAAGACCCACCTATCCAGGCTGGAAAGGGGGCAGGTGTTCTCAGGTGCCCCCCTCATCACTACTCCCGAAGGCCTGAGAATCTCAGTGTTTCCATGATTCACCTTATTCATGGGTGGAGCTGGGGTCAAAGACAGAATTAACATGAGCCTGAGTGCATCTGTCTGCGAGGCATCGCCTCAGTCCAGGCCAGGCTGAGGGGTAAGGCTCAGCTTCACTATGGGATGTTGGACCTTGCTGAGTGTGAGAGGCAAGCAAGGCTGGGCCATTCGGTCATTCAGGCCACTCACAGGGACGGAGCCCTGCCGGGATCGGGGCAGAGCAGCCTGACACTGGCCACCACAAGAAAGTGGCATGGAGTGAGTGCAGGAAAAGTTGGGGGTGCTGAAGACAGAACAGGAGAGCCAGTCCTCATATGGGGGTACCCAGACATACCCACTGAGCCCTGGAGAAGTGGGGGTCTGGGGCCAAGAAGTGGGGTGCCCGCCAAGCACGTAGCACCTGGGACTGAATACAGCCTAACCAGGAAGGTGGCACAATGGTTGCCAATTTACCACTGAGCCAATGGAGGTTCAAGAGGTGACATTCTCAGATCACTCACTAGAAAACTGTATTTTTAGAAGCCAGGAGCCCCTTGGCTACTCTTCACCTAAATACAGAGAACTCCCAGTTATGCAACAGAGTGAAATCACATGGTCATAGGTAACTCAGAGCACACAGATTTTCCCTGCACTGAGCTAGGGCAGATTCAGATTTATCTGGGTAACTATCTGATCCTATTTAAAAATGAACTTGAGAACCAGCGAGGTGAGGTTATAGCTGTGACCCACTCTACCTGCTCAAATAAAGCCTGGACCCGCGTAGGGGCCAGCCAGCACAGGGAGTCCCCACCCAGCACGCTGGCACAGAATACCCATCCATGCTCGAAGTTCTACAGCAAGTAGAATTTCTCCTACCTCACCGAACAGTGGAACGGCCTCCGGAAGGTTAGGCCACAGCCCCAAGATGAAACGTGAATATGAAACAGTGATTCTCAAATGTGACTGAACACTAAAATCACACTAAAAATCCTGACTCTAGGGCCTCACCCCTTACCTGTGAAGTCACAACCCTCAGGAGTGAGGTCCAGATGTCAGCACTTTTTTAAAACTCTCATGTTTCCAACACACAAACAAGCTCGAGATCCAAGGCTCATCTCAACCTTGGATTCACACTGGAGTTTCACAAGTGGGGAACATTTAAGATAATTCTGACCCCTGAGACATGACCCAGGCCAATCCAACCGAACCTTCTGGAGGCGGAAGCTACACGGGCACTTTCATCACCTGCATTTTGTCCAGTTCCTAGGTGAGTGTGCTGTGCAGCCAGGCGGCAAATGCCGGCTCTGATGAATGAATGAAAACTCATGACCTCCTAAAACATGACCTTCATCTTCTACCTGGGGCACTGCGAGGTAAAGCGCCCTTAATCTATTTATTTATCTCTATACGATCATATAAGAATGAAGCCTGCATCATCAAGGCTTGCACGGTGGGTTCTGGAAACTCCATCGCCTTCCTAGAAGCAAAAACAATCACCAAGGATTCGTCTGGATTATTTGGCTCCCAAGTTAAGTTTGAGGCCTCCTGATTTCAGCTCATTCAAATAAACATGTGCATCCTCTAAAGAGAGAGCGGCAAAGGGAAAGTGACAACGAGAAACCCAAACACTCCTCCCAGCTTAAATGTTCCCAGAATGATTTTAACAATGACGTAAGGAGCTTTTCCCTCCTTAAACTAAAATAGGAATTGATTCAGCTGCAGGGTATATTCTTAAAGGGTTGGGTGATGCCTTTTAGAAATTCCTAAATTGCAGAATAATGTTGAAGAGCTCAGGGAGCAGCCTCACCCCCTGGGATCCCTCTCTGACCCAACGGACCCCAGAGCCTTAAGAGCGCGTATAGGAATGCGACCAGCGGACTCCAGCCAAAGAACGCCAAGAGGCTGAGGAAAGGACGCCTACCATTTGGATTACAAAAGTGGAAATCCTTTCCACTGGGGAACAGCAAAGTGCTTGGTTAGGTGGTAGCATTTCCTCTAAAACGACAGATTTAAAAGGGAAACTGATTGTGTCCAAAAAGCTAGGAAGCATACCCTTCTACTATAAGACATTTCAGCAATATGCTCATGTTTTACCCAGAGTAAGCTTGTAATTTACAGCACAGATGTAAAAAGTAGCACAGCAACCAAAAGGCAAGACCACTACTGACCCCCTGCATGACTCCTGCCCGTTAAGACACCATGAGCAGGGGCTGGTGCCAAGTCTGAGTTCCTTTTTGCTTATTTGAATTTATTTTATTCTTACCTTCTCCTTCCACCCACTACCATCACTTGATCTTACTGGCCTCTCCTCACATACTTCACCTTTCAGCAACTGTGATGTTTCCACAGTGCACCTCGGGACGGTCACTAGGACTGTCCACTTCTGGGGCCACCTTCAGTGGAAGGTGACGCAGGCAGATGAGGCCCTAGGCCCAAATGGCCGATGGGCCGTGAGAAGAAACAACACACAAGACTTGCAGAGAGCAGCCAAGAGAGCTGTGACTCCCAGGCCTGGCTCGGCTGGAGCTGTCATAGCCCCTTTGTCCTGAGCAAGAGGGGGATCTTGGTGCTGTCTACCCAAGGATGACGTAAGTCAACACTTCTCCCCAGTGAAGGCATATGTGAGCGTCAGTCACACCTGTACTGACCAGCTTATTTCTACCACACACAAGGCAGAGCTTCTGGAAACAAGCCATCCATACCAGAGGCCAAGGGGTCACCAAAGCAGACTTTCAAACATCCGAGGGGGCGTCTTCTGGGCAATTTAGCCAAAGAACTGCCACATGGTCCAGTGGTTCCACTCCTGGGTATTACCCCCAAAGAATGAAAAGGGCCAGTTGCTCAGTCATGTCTGACTCTTTGTGATCCCAAGGACTGTAGCCTTCCAGGCTCTGCTCTTCATGGAATTTTCCAGGCAAGAATACTGGAGTGGGTTGCCACTTCCTTCTCCAGGGGATCTTCCTAACCTAGAGATTGAACCTGGGTCTCCTGAATTGTAGGGTGATTCTTTACCATCTGAGCCACCAGGGAAGCCAGGGGTTCAAATGAATACTTACACGTGAACATTTACAGCAACTCTATTCACAGTCACCCAAAGGTCACCATCCACAGATGACTGGATAAGCACCGTATCGGCTGTCCATGCAGCTGAATATCACCCAGCCTTACGCCACAACATGAGTGAGCCTGCAAAACCTTATGCTGGATGAAAGAGGCCTGCAAAGGCGACACATATCCTAGGATCTCATTTATGTGAAATGCCCAGAGGAGGGGAATCTCCAGAGACAGAAAACAAACTGGGGCTCCCAGGGGCTGGGAGAGAGGGGAATGGGGGTGACTGCCACTGAGTACAGATTTCCTTTTGAAATTTTAGAAGCGCTCTGGAGCGAGATAGAGGGGATGGTTATACGACACTGTGACGGTACTTAATGCCATTTAATTGTACATTTTAAATGGTTAAATGGTAAATTTTACAATGGATGCATTTTTCCCCAATAAAAAAGATCTGAGGGGATGATTTTTGTTCCCTAGGCTGGCCTGCCTGAGGGTTTTCACCTTAGGATGAACACTAAATAAATTGCTTTTTTAAAAATTTATACTTTAACATGAGTGTTAGGGTGTTACATATATTTTAAAAAATTCTGTTTAAGTAGTTTACATAAGCTGTGACTTTGATTCCAGGGTAGTAAAGTTGGCATCAGATAACAGATGTTCTAAACACAGAATGGTGGGCCTGAGGGGGTGAGAATCACTGCTGCAGGCCGGCCCAGGTGGTGCAGAGCAGGTAGAAGAGGCCACACCTGCAGGCCTCTCAGGACATGGGGAGACGCCCGTCAGGGTGACCGCCTGGGGCACTCAAATCCGCCTGCTGGTGCAGTGAGGGTCGCTGGAGCAAAAGGAACTGATTCATCAACTCTCAAATTTATAACATGCTTTTTATGCATTGAAAGTAAGTAGTTGAAACAACAGCTTCCAGCAATGACCATGCATTTCTCACTCTAAAATCTTCCCCAAATTAGAAGCATGCAGAGCTCCCTGCAACATGGCAAGCCAACTCCATCACCAAATGTGCACGTGGGAGCATCTGTTTGTCCACCGCTCTTCATGGTCCTAAAGCATCAGTTTGAAAGGGCATGGCTTGTCCTAACCCCACCCGGGACCCTCCTTTTGGACTGCTGATGGCACCTGAGTACCCTGCCTACCACTCTCCTCCAGTGATAGGACCTCACAGGTGGAGAAAGTGCAGGTTCCCCTGTGGCAACAAATAGAGAACAAGAGTCCTTCCCAGAAACATCACAGAAGCCCTCAGCCTGGGTTCACTGGCCACCGCTCCACAATCTCTTTTACCCTGGTTCCCTCCCGGGTAGGCTTGGGTAGGAGGAAGTTCCTCCCCCGCCACCATAATTCTTGGTTCCTCCTGCTTTCCAGGAGCTCATGACTGGCATGGGGTGGCTGAGGGGGCGGCGGCGGTGATAGTCACAGGCCAGTGTTTTCCATGGAGATGGGTGGTGAGCCTGGACACGTGGGGAAGAGATGGTGGTCGGGAAAGCATTTCAGAGAGAATGGGTCCCTAGGCTGACCTAAGACCACCAAGAGAGTCCCTGACAGGTGGAGGCCACTGAATGGAGCTCCAGGCCTCCTCAGGCTCCTGAGGGAAGCATCGTGCCAGGTGGCTCCCTGCTCCTGTGTGTCCTGAGGTCCAGGGCGTCCTGCAGCTGTGCTGAGACTGGTCAGTATGACACACAGCCTGAAAACATACGCTCCAGCTCAGGTTGAAAACAACATCCAGAGCTGTCATGAGGACAACGATGGTATCCAGTAAGCCTTCCCCGACCCAAGGACGCTCACCACCTTGTTCAGTGGGAACAGCTCTAGTGGACAGCTGAAGGTACAGGGGGTTTCAGTGTGCAATGAGAGGGCAGGTTTGAAGGTGGAGTTAGATTAACTGGGTCCAGGGACTGTGATCACAGCAGGCAGCCAGAAACTCTAACCACAAGCCCCTTCCAGACTTGTGTGATCAGGACCTTGTGCATGGAAGGAAGGAAGAAGAGAGGCAAGTGGAGGGGGAGACAGCGTCAGGCAGACACCCACGTAGGAGCCATGACTTTGACAGACTCCAAGGGATGCAAATGTGCATACACAGAGCAGGTCAATTAAGAAATTACTGTAGCCTTTAATATTTATTCACCTTTTTTGTGTGTTAAAAACACATAACACTACATTTACCACCTTGACCATTTTTAAGTGCACAGTTCAATGTTAAGCATATTCAGACTGTTCTGCAACAGATCTCTGTTTGACTTTCTCATCTTGCAATACTGAATAAAAGTGACTCAGCTGAAGATGCTGAAGAGGTATGGAGGTATAGACACATTTCCTTAAGCTCTACTCTGCTAGAGCTCTTCAGACAACATGAGTGAACCCGAATCCAGATTGCATTGGACTTGTGAGCATAGCACCCACCATCTAAACCCACACAAAGAGAACCAAAACCTAGTTTCAATGAGTTAGCACTTCGCTTTGTGTTTCCCAGAGGAAACCAGCGGAACTCATCTACACCCTCTTATTCCTGAGATTGCCTGAAGCTGCCAGGGTGGGCCCTACCAAGGCCTCTCCGCCCAAGGACACAGAACTGCAGCCGGCTTCTGCAGGGATGCCAGGTCCTGCCCCCTGGACACAGGACCACCCCTGACCGGCAAATGGTCATCCTGTCTTGGAAGGTGATGAGAAAAGGCCTAAGGGTGGAGAGAAAAGCCCTGAGCCCTCATTCTCTGCTCAATACACACCCAGATCACACAGTCTGCAGCAGGTTCTGACCCTGATCCGGTACCCTCTTCCCGGAAATGCCTAAGAACTAACACAGGAAGGGCCCATGGGCCAACTCTGACTCTGAGTCACCCGCCCTCTCTGACCTCAGGCTTCCTCTTTGTGACAGGACGTCATCTTCCACCTAATTCAACCAGAGGAACCAGGAGTGCCTTGAAAGCAGGTGATCCTGGAGGAGCATTCTTGGTTCTGAGAAGCCCGGCTTCCCAGGAAGCACAGAGGCTGCCTGCAAAGCCTTGCAGCAGCTTGCTGGGGTCCACGGTAGGCCTGGGTCCTGCTGCCCCAAGTGACGCTGGGGTCAGCCCAGGAAACTTTTCCCCGACTCAGGGAACAGAGGAATACTGAAGGCAGGCATTCTGTCTCAGATCTGTTCTGTGTCCACACTCACCCCTTCTTCCCTCTTCTCCTCCCTTTCCGTGCACCTGCATTCCCAATTCATGAACACACCTGCACGTCTGCACACCTAGGCCCAGCCTCTCCCCAGTGTCTGCACCCACCTTTCCCCCGGAAAGGCCTTGCTCTCTACTCCCCGATGCCCCTGGGTCTCCTGTCACACCCCGGTGGGCTCCTGCCACCACAGCTCCCACCCGTGCTCAGGAGGTCCCGCACTCATGGTGCGGACCCACGGCCGAGGACCTTGGGTTCTCATACTGGTTCCCTTTGGCTGGAGTTTAATGTATAATTTAAATTGATGGGCTTTCCACTATCAAAGACTGGAAGTTGGTACTTGCCACTGTGACTCTCCTTCAGCATAAATCAGACCTTTCACGTGGACGGGCACTCCTGCAGGGATGACTGTGCCCACAGAAGCACAAGAGGGGCGCTGGCACAATGTCCTAGTGCCATCTGTGAACTGGACATGAGGCCAGCCAGGAGCCGACAGTTGTGGGTGGGGGAGGTGATGTGCCATGAATAAAGTATCTCGACAATAGGAAACAAGGAGCCCGTAGGTATGAGCAAAGAGAGCTGGCCTCCTGCCATCTGTGGAATCATAAACTTCACATACTGAGTCATTCCTTTTGTTACTTGGTATTATCAGCTGAAATCTCCCCTCTCTGAAAGGATGTGATCTAAGAAACCCACTTTTGAGCAGGGATGCAGTGCAGCTGGGGGACCTCGGGGGTGGGGCAGCACGAGGACCCAGCAGTGCACAGTCAGGCTGTGGCTGAAGCGCAGTCTGATGCCTGCTCAGAGCACGGGAGCCGCAGAGGCGCTGAGCACCTGCACGGGGTGAAACGCCTCCACACCTCACCCCATTTTACAAGGCCTCCCAAGGCTTTCTGAGATTCCACCACTGTAGGGCCTTTCTCTTGTCTCATGAGCCAGGACTGATTTCCTACACAGCCCATGATGAACCTCGCTAAGTTCTCCAAGCCAGTTCAGCAAAAACATATGAGTTCTTGGAGGGTCACCTGCATTTCCACCAGCACATCTGCTCTATTTGCAAACATTACTAAGTGACAGGAAACAAAAGAAGTCACGGGCACTGCTCTCCAGGGTTTTTTTGATCTGGGAGCAGAATTTGAGTGGAATTAGGTCTCAGCCATAGGATGCAGAGTGAGACAGATGGAGGCTGTTTATACACTATGAAAGTGAAAGTCGCTCAGTGGTGTCCAACTCTGCGACCCCATGGACTGTAGCCTGCCAGACTCCTCTGTCTGTGGAATTCTCCAGGCCAGAATACTGGAATGGGTTGCCTAACCCTTCTGCAGGGAATCTTCCTGACCCATGAATCAAACTGGGGTCTCCTGCATTGCAGGATTCTTTACCAGCTGAGCTTCTAGGAAAGCCTATTTATTCATTGGAAATGAACGTCAGGGGTGATGCAGACATAGCACCAAGAACAGGGAAGGTGCTGAGTGGCAGTGCTCACTATCACCTTACCATCACCACCCCCACCACCGTCATCATCATCACCCTCACCACCATCACTATCATTACCATCACCACCACCATCACCATCATCATTAACCCTACCACCACCACCATCCTCACCATTATTATTGTGCTGACTGCAGGGAGACTTTCTCAGAAAATGCTTAGCCTTCGCATATATTTGTCATCTCAGAAATAACCAGAGCCACGGTAGACATGCCGCTGCCTGAAGAGCTGGTGCAATGTGAGCTGTGCAGGACATGCAGCAATCCCCAGGAGGAGCTCCAGGTAATACCATCCCCAACTCCCTACCACCAGGTAACTTGTGGTCTTTCTCATAATCAGGACACAATCTGCAAAGAGTGAAGGATTTCACTAACTTCAGGATGCTAAAGTCTCTGTGACAAACTTTTTTCTACAGCCAGAATGAAGACACACTGTGCAGCAGTCAGCATCTGGGGGCAAGATGCAAGGCAGGCCAAGGAGGGTCTCATGCAGAAAATACAGCTTCATAGAACTTTCCAGCCTATTTCCTATTTGTGTGCAAGAATGAGGCCACTCTAGTCAGATACTGACCCACATCAATAGGGTGAGCCTCAGACACACAGATATGAGAAGATGCATCCGTGGGGTGAGAGCCATTGTCCTGCAAATAACATGGAGCCTTTCAGACTCATTGTCCCCTTCCTACTCAATATGGTAGAGCCAAGAACCACATGTGGACCAGTGCAGCTTGGCAGCCCTGGCCTCCCCCATCCAGAGGATGGATGTGTGCACTGGGATCACTTCTTCAAAGCACAGGGATCCAGCATCCCCGAACCTTCTGAAAGGTTCCACAACTCAGCATCAGTTCGTTAGCTGACTCTCCTTGCCATCTAGTGATTTTTTTCTATTGCTGGCTGATCTAGCTTTTTTGCGACTGAAAGTTGTAAATACTCAGATGACATTTCGATATTAAAATCGACACTGGGTTCCAGTGTCCTCTACACCAGCCAGGGAGAGAAGGAAGTTCTCTCTCCACCTCAATTCAAAGGGCTGAAAGCTAGAGACACGCACATTCTTTAGATGGGATTTCTAGCAAGACAAGACGTCCCGGAACGAGAGCCAGAAGTCCGCCTGCAGACTGTTCCAAGAACCCTCTACACTGTCCAGATCCTTTTCATCAGTGTGGTGTGAATCTCCAAGGCTCTGTACTTCCCGGCTCGGCACTGTACTCAAACAGGAGCTCACTCTGAAACTGAAAGCCAAACTCCGAGTTAGAAGGCCAGTCCTCATGCTGTGTGCTGCAAGCTGCCCAGCTGGTGGGTATTCATCGCTGCTCAGGGGTCCTACCAGAAGCTCATGCCCAAATTTCAGGAGTCTCTGCAGATGAGTGCCCATGTTTATTTATACCTCATCCCCTGACATCACCACAGTTTTACAAGTATGGAAGAAAACTGACAAATACCCAAGATTCCTAACAAGCATGAATGGATTAATAAACACTCTTAACTGAATTTGCATAATTAATAACCTAACATTAGCTGAAATTTTACAGGTCTGTTGAAATATTCAAGTCCCTTCATTTTAAAAATGTCACTACTTTATAAGACCAGGAAATAGAAAAGATCTAAAATCAAAATTAAAATTCCAGTAATTACAGTGATGAGTTTATCATGTAATTTAAGTATAGCTAACTAAAGGTTGGAGGAGATGAAGGGACTTTCTAAAACCCCAGGCTCTATGTTCTACTGTTACAAGACAGAAGAATCATTCGGGACTATGTTCCATCCACTGGAAAACAAATGAACTAAAGGAAGCTGTCAGACAGTAACCTGAGCTTAGAATCCTTCCCTCTTCCATACACTCAGCCACCTCCAACCTCTTCCAAATCTCAAAGGAGGTTTTAATCCAAGAAAGAAAAGAAAAAAAAAGATTTCTGGTTTTAATTTTTCCAAGAAATTCCTTCTAAGTAGGTTTGGTGAGGTAAGAGACAGGATGCGGATAGCTTTGTTCCCACTGAAACTTTTTTTAAACTCAGAATCTCCTGAACGTATCTGACTAAATGAGTTCATATATCCAAATCCTTCCATCCGTTTTGTTGCTACAATTAACTACTGTTGTCTGACAGCTACATATTCAAGTCTGATAACCTACTCCCAGAAGGCTCTCAGTTTTTCCCAGCTCCCAAACTTCTGATATCCACGGGCCCAGGTACTCAGGAAAAGGAAATGAATGTCACAGCGTGCTTGCGAACTCAGTGGCTTCAGTCGTGTCCCACTCTTTGAGATCCCATGGACGGTAGCCCACCAGGCTCCTCTGTCCACAGGATTCTCCAGGCAAGAATACTGGAGTGGGTTCTTGCCAACCCAGGGATCGAACCTGCATCTCCTGCACTGCAGGCAGATTCTTTAGCATCGAGCCGCCAGGGAAGCCCGGCTGTCACAGCATCATCACACTTAGGATCCAGGTACCCTTCAGGGGCTTGTGGACCAGCACTGGCTGTACTTTTCCACCAGCCGGGTATGTGATAGGGTTTGATAGATGGAGCGAAGAGAAATTCAGAAACTACACCCTTAACCCAAAGCACACAGTCAGCCAACGCACAGTTAGACAGGACCGAGGTCTGCAAAGCTCAGGTTCCCGAAGCCACCTGGGACCTGGCTGGGTCTGAAATCCACCCTGTATGACTGCAAAGCAGGCAGGGCCGCTGTGTGCAGCCACAGGGCTGAGTCCTGCTCTGCTGCAAACCACCTAGGAGACCTTGGGCAGGCCACGTCCTGACACCGCTGGAAACTCAACTGTAAGACGGGATCTGTCCTTGCAGCTGAGGGGCCTGAGAAGATGAAAGGGCCCAGAACAATACCAGCATCAAGAGCAGCACTCCTGCCCCATCAGTGACCCTGGCTCAGCCCTCGGGGTCAGACTCAGGACTAGGAGGAAGCTACGGAATCCTTCCTTCATCCTGCCTCCCATCTTCACTTTCACAGGCAGCATCCTTAGGGAACCAGCTGACACCAAAGATGTGGATGTGCACCTACATACCAACACAGGGAGGCCTGGTCTCACTGGTCACCACACTCTCGACCCCAAGGTGACCTCTGGGTCCTTGCAGCTCCACCCCTCCCTAAACCTCCCCAGACTTCAGCAGCACTCAGGTTTGGATACCTGATTTGGCCCCTCTCCTCTGTGTGGAAGCTTCTAGACTTGGCCCCATCTCCTCTGTGTGGAAGGTTCTATACACACACTCCCCTGATGGCCTCACATACTATTCCTTGACCCACTCTGTCCCAGTGCCCACAGCCTGCGGGGCATCCACCCTGGTCCCACAGCCTGTGCCTCTCCAACATGGAGAGTCTATCACAGGCTAGAACCCAACGCTTGCTTCCACATCCACTCAGCCATACACCCAGAGGTCACCTCTGTCCACTACAGCCACCCCCAGCCTTCCCAGGTCTTGCAGCTGGGCAGGAAGGCCTGGCCCTGACTCCGCACAAGCCACGTTCTAAGAGCCTGCACAGTGCCCGCCTCCTGCGCAGCAGAGCCCCGAAGGCTGCAGAGTGCACACAGGGACGCCCTCAGGGCCCCATCCCTGCTGTGCTGGGGCTGCCGCTGGACACTGCAGCCTGCCGTGGTGGCTGGGATCCTTACCAAGCCTCTAGGCCCCGACCTCCCAGAACCAGCCCTCCATCACTCCTCTCACTCCCCACGTCCACCCGCCCCCTGACTCTCGAGCTCGAGCTTGCTGCCCCATGAACAGCCTCCCCACTCCCTGGGTGGCCAGCTTGTGGCCACCATCCACACCCGAATGGTGTGGTCACTTTCCTGTCCTCACGAGACTGTGCCCAAGGCCCCAACTGTCCTCCTCATTCCCCTCTTTCAGACTCTGTGACAAGCCCAGAGCTCTTCCATAAAACCTTATTCTATAAAACACAGACACAGGCAGGTGTGCATCCCATGAAACCCCAGCTCACCTTGCCTCCCTGGGGCCCTGCCAGGGCCGTCTCCTGTGTCCTGCAGGCGGCCACTGGCCCGCAGCCCGCCTCCCATGCCGTCTGGGGGCACGGGGCCGTTGGCCTGGCTGCCCGACATGTTCATGTGGGTGGGGATGGGTTCAAAGGTGGGGTCCAGCTCCAAGATCAGCCTGTTGAGCTGTTCGATCGACTGGTCGATGTCCAGGGTGGGTGAGCCTGGTGAAAGGTCTGTACCCAGCTCCGGGCCAGTACCATTCACGACTTTGACATCTGGAATCCTGGGTTTGAAGGCTGCTTTGCCAGGAGGGGGTCTCTGTATATCGGGAGGATGTGGCCCAGGGCCGATGCCCCTCTGGACGGCCACTCTGCTGCTGGCCCCCCGAGTCGGGGTGAGCGGAACCCTAGGCTGTGTCTGCAGCAGCCCAGAACTGTCGGCTGCACCACGGCCGCTGAGCCTGGCCTCCCCATCAGGGGCAAAGCTGTACTGGTGAGCGGCCACCATCTGCTGCTGGCGCACCCAGGTCTGCGTGGAGTAGCTGCTCGGTCCATAGGCCGGTGTCTGCGCAGGCACAGAGGGCTTCCTGAGCACAGGCTGCAGCTGCTTGGGCTCACGGCTCCCAAAAGCCCGCTCTCGCTCGAACAGGGGCTCCGTGGCGAGTCCCAGATCTGGGGCCAGAGCACCGTGCTGATCTTCACCGGCGGTGCTGCCGAATCCATCAGACAGGAGGGAGTTCTGGCTGCTCTGGTGGCAGGTGAAGGGGCTCAGGTGGGCTGACTGGTGGCCCTCCGAGGAGGACAGGGTCCCTATGCTGTCCACGCTGTGCAGGTCGTGGCTGGGCATCTCGTCATCCAGGATGTCCGTCTCTCGGTCCTTGGGGGTGGTGTCTCCGTTCACGTGGACCTGGGCCGGTACAACGTGGCGGGTCCCGCTGTACTTGCTGCGAGCATCACTCATATCCTTCAGGGGGCTTCCAGAATCCTCAAGGCCGTCTGATCTTCACCGGCGGTGCTGCCGAATCCATCAGACAGGAGGGAGTTCTGGCTGCTCTGGTGGCAGGTGAAGGGGCTCAGGTGGGCTGACTGGTGGCCCTCCGAGGAGGACAGGGTCCCTATGCTGTCCACGCTGTGCAGGTCGTGGCTGGGCATCTCATCATCCAGGATGTCCGTCTCTCGGTCCTTGGGGGTGGTGTCTCCGTTCACGTGGACCTGGGCCGGAACAACGTGGCGGGTCCCGCTGTACTTGCTGCGAGCATCACTCATATCCTTCAGGGGGCTTCCAGAATCCTCAAGGCCAAAGCCACTGAGCAACTGATCCAGCTCGGCCTTTTCCTGGGGGCTCAGGCCCCTCTTGGGTCCTGGAGTCAGGTGCTCCTCGGTCCTGTCGGTCCTCACCGAGGCCGTGGAGTGGCCCGAGTCACTGCTGACGGACAGGGTGTGGTCGCTGTGGTCTGGGCTGCTGGCGGCCGGTACGGCGGGGGACCCACCTGGGACACTGGGATCGGAAGCACTCTTCTTTCTCACCTTGGCGTAAAGACTGCCATCCACAGGGCCCTGTGTATGCAGCACTGCTGGGGAGAAAACGAGAGACAGACTGTAAGTCAAAGATGAAAGGGGGCTTTGGGCTCTTAGAACACATCTATATTTTGTCTGAACAGATAAATTCATAACTTAGAATGCTCAGGGCCAAAGACTCTTCTAGAATCCAAAAATTCTACATATACTCCTGCATAGCAAATGCCCACAAAGAAATCTGAATAACCAAACATCTTCAGGCCCTACCTTTTTATGCAAAGAGAAGGGTCATTTAGAGAATCTTTGGGCTTCTTCACACTCAGTCACCTTGCCTCGAGGGCTCACTGTTCATTTCATTTGTAGCATGAATGGTGAGCACAGCTCCACTCACGAGTCTCCAAGACTCAAGAATGGACGGTGCATGTAAGACAGGAGAGAGCTTCTGTCGGCACCTACAAGGCATCTTCCAGGAGCCTGGGTAACAAGTTCTTAGTAAACTGAACATCTAACACAGGTGCCTGCTGTTCTCAACCTTCTGAGATCTGCTGGAATCTAAATATGTAGCTCAACAAAAACAGAAAGCACCGGAACTGGTCTCCAGCCTGCGTTCCTGGAAGTGCAGCATCTTTGGGCGAAGAAAGTGCCCACGAAGGCACAGCAGGACCTCAAAACACAGAGGGGTAAGCACTGACCTCCATGCACAGGGACGGCCAAGGAAAACAAAATTAGGTCTCCAATGCAGATGGGAAGAGCGGAACCCTCTGCCACTACTATTAATTACAGCCTTGGCGGCGGCACTCAGCCACTCACTGGCTTACAACAAAGAGCTGGGAGGGCACTCAGCAGCACAAAAGAGCTCGCAGTCAGCACCTCGCCACTGCATTCTCCTCTGCCTCCCTGTATTCCCAACTGTGAAACTGCAGGCAGACCACAATAACGGAGCCGCAGAGGGCTTGACCCGAGTCTGCAGCCCCGGGAGCCACTGCATTCCAGCGGCGACTGGGCCTGGAGCCGCTCTGAGGGACCCAGCTCTAGCCCTGATGCACTCCACCATTGGCAGTTTTCAGCTTTTTCAAAAAACACAGGGTTGACACTCCAGGACAGAGACCTGTGGGGTATCTTGGGCTGCGATGCTGAGAGCGCATGAGACTCCAGCTTCCTTCTTATCTCAAATGTGCACAAGAGGAAGAAGCAGAGCGAGAAGTGATGGGGACACTGGACACAGGGATGTGGGCTGGTATGAACCTAGGGACCCTCCTTTTAATGCAGTGCCTGGTGGGAAGGCTGGGGGAGCAATGATACACAAAATACAGCAAATAAACCAAGTCTGCAAGACAGACAACTGGACGTGAGCGTCTAAGTAAGAGGCAGGAACTAGATGCAGCCATAGGGTCGTTAGGGAATGGTGTCAGTGACAGCTGGTGGTCACAGAGCACCAGTCACAGGGTATGCACGCAAGTGTATTTTCTCTGACTTTCTAGCATATTCCCTTTGTAAAGAAGAAGAATTGAGGCTGAAAGAGCATGAGTAACTTTCCCAGGTTGGGGAGCTGCTGCGAAGTGCAGATGGGACCAAAAGCCAGGTTCTCTGGCTCCATAGGCTGGCACCCCTGCTGCCCGTGCCCCATCCATAGATAGGTGGCAGCCAGTCATGATGCTTTGCACGGCGGCAGCGAGTGACCAGAAGGTGCCAGGGGGAGGAGCTGCTGAACCCAGCTCCACCCATGAGGACCCCAGAATGAACGCCCCAAGTTAGGGGACAACTGCAAACATTACCCTTCCCACTGTGAAAGGGAAAAACTGACCCATGTGTGAGCCACTAGGTCACTGTGTTTAGGATGCTCTGGGCTCATGCAGAACAGCCCGTGGGTGAAGTGGGAGCTGGAGCATAAGACAGACACCAGTTCAAGTCCTCTGCCCCAGCTGTGCACAAGCAGGGGGTGCACGTGCCCTACATGAAACTCGAACACAGACACTGAAAGTCAGAGTACACAGATAAGCATCTTTCATCTCATTTCTTCACCAGCTGTGGCCGAGAAAATAAGGCAAGACCTGGGGAATCAGGTATTCCCCTTCTACTTTGCTGAGCGAGCAGCAGAAGACACTCTGCTCCGTGAGAATCTCAATCCCCCCAGAGCAGAGGAGTGGATAGTGCCGGGCCCAGGCGTGGCCAGGGCAGACCACTAGCCCCACAGCTGGCAGAGAGTTGGCAATGTCTAGAAACAGATGCCCATGCGTCCATGACTCCAGTCCTCCTCTCTCAATCTGAATGAAAACAGACTGGCACAATGAATTAAGGGAAAAAGGGAAGCCAAGAATGAGCTGTACAAAAATTGTTCTGATTTAAATTCAGGCACTACCCCAAAGTGCCCGTTAATTATTTTGAGTAGAGCCGCGTGGCCAGCCCCGCATGGAGAACAGTCCACAAGGGCCTGCAGGAAGTGGGACAGGACAGGATATTCCCTTGGCTGCAGAGTTATGAGTAATCCCAATCTTACTGTTTCTATTAGTATTAGAAATCTTAAAATAATAATAAACACGTTAAAAACAACTCGACTGCTGCTGCCAGAACACCAGCTCTGTGTGAGGCCGGGCGCGGAACCTTTAGGCCTTGGTCTCACGGACCCGCAGAGCTTCTCAGGGTATGCAGTGAGGGACGGAGCCAGACCCCACCACAGACTCCTTTCTCAACTTCCTACCATGTGTGCAGGTTACTTTTTATGGTGGAAAACGTCCAATACATTTTCTATCTATAGGAAAAGTATACAGAGCAAATCAGTGAGCCCTCAAAGTCAGACCCGCCAAAACTTCCAAATCACTCTGGAGGAGCTTGAATCTTCCCAAAGGCAGCACAGGGCCTCTCGGGGGGCTGTCCAGGGGCCTCCCCGCTGCACCCACACTTTGTGATCCCGGGCTGTGGGGGCCAAGAAGGAAGAGGGGCCTCTGGCACCCACTGCCCCTGGGCTGCATTCTCCACAGAAGGACTCGGACTGAGTTTCCCTGAATCTGCAGGTGGGATTCTTGCTCTGCGTTTACTCTGTGCATTCCTGGTCATGATGTTTAGACTGTCCAAGCCCCTGACTTATAAAAGGGAATAATCAGTATTATCTTTCAAGACACTTGTAAGAATTAGAGAACATATATAAAGAACACAGGCCCAGGGCTCCTAATATGTGAGTCCACGTGTGCTGTTGCTCAGTCTTGTCCAGTTCTTTGTGACCCCATGGACTGTAGCCTGCCAGGCTCTTCTGTCCATGGGATTCTCCAGGCATACTGGAGTAGGTTGCTATGTCCTCCTCCAGGGGATCTTCCCGATCCAGGGATCCAACCCACATCTGCGTCTCCTGCATTGGCAGGCAGATTCTTTACCACTGAGTCACCAGGGAAGCCTAGACTCATGTGAGTAGCCTCAATTATTAAAAGCTCCTTCCGTGGTGGACCAGGCCTGGCATCCCCGGACTGCCGCTTCACTTCTCTCCTGTTCACCACGCAGACCACAGCAGGCACACCCCTGCCCCAGGCCCTTGGCTCATGCCGCGCTCCGCCTGCAGGGCTATCCTGGCTTCTCACCTCCTCAGTGTGGGTTCTCCTGACCTTCCTTTCTGTCCCTGCTGGGTGTTTATCTGCAGCACGCACCTATAGCCAGATATACTGCAGACATACCAATGTCTCCCCCAAAAGAACATGGGCTCCTGGAGGGAAGGGATCTGTTTTTTTGTATCTGGGGCTACCTGTGGTATCCCCAGCATTAAGGACCCCCCAGTGGGCCCCGAGTACTGAGAGATGGAATGTTCTGGCTGCTTCTTACATGACAAAACCTAGGGAACTATTTTGGAAAGATGCTCTGCTGTCTTAGCAGGTAAAAAAAAAAAAAAAAACTAACGACAGCCAAACAAACAACCAAGAGTCTGATGGCAGAAGAGCCCACAGCCCTTGACCACCTGCAGCCCCAGGGTCTCCACTCCCCAGACACCAAAACAACCTCTCCCCCAAGTAGACTGCACAGACCCACTTAGCAGGCCTTCAAATGCCACCCAATAAGACTGGGAAGGTGCTAAAGTCAAAGTGAGGGTTTCAAAATATCAATGAAAACAAGATTGTGAACCTAAACACGACTCAATGTACCTATCAGACAGGCAGAGGCCCGAGGGACGTCTGAACGCTATCTGTGCGGCCGCAGGAACTGCAGGTGTGACAGGGTCCTGACATACAGTAGGTGCATAACAGTGACACAGAATCTTTGCCATTCCCCGTCTCCTTCATCCTCCTGCCACCTGTGAGGTGGACTTTTCTGAGTCGGTTAGTTCCCACAGCTGCAGGGTGGGCAGGGAATCCCCACCTATGTATGGCCCCTCTAAACCACACCTGGAGAAGAGTGACCTTGCCTACACTGGGCTGGAATTTTGTTTTCTGAGACCCCATGTGAAAACTGCAGGGCGAGAGCAATGAAAACAGAATCACCAGGGACAAAAGTTATCTGGGAGGCTTGGGGGAGGAAGTCATTGCATGACTGACTGCCAAACCCTCCATGGTAAATGAGACACAAGCCCTAACCCGTTCTGTGAAGCCCCCAACACTTTGGTCAGTTTTCAAGGACATGCTGACATAACTGATGGCAAAGTAGCCCTCTTAATGAGACTTGGAAAAGTGATGAAGGTGAAGGTGAAGTTACTCAGTCGTGTCCGACTCTTTGCGACCCTGTGGACTGTAACCTACTAGGCTTCTCCGTCCATGGGATTCTCCAGGCAAGAATACTGGAGTGGATTGCCATTTCCTTCTCCAGGGGATCTTCCCGACCCAGGGATCGAACCCCGGTCTCCCGCATTGGAGGCAGACGCTTTAACCTCTGAGCCACCAGGGAAAAGTGATGCAACAAGTAATTTTCAGAGAACTGATGAAGCCAAACTCACTTCTGTGATGCTTGGCAGGGCTGGGGCTGGGGTCCTACCACCGCCACCATCGCCAGCCCCCAGCGGAAGGGAGGGTGGGGCCCCTCAGGTGAAGGAGGCTTGGGGCTGTGAAGCTCTGCTCCATGACAGAACGCAGCGTGCTATCAGAGCCACTGGGTGGGTGAAGGGTGGAAGGCGGAGTCGTTCACTTCATCTGCCCCTTGCATCATTTCGTAAATTTAAACAACATGTTATAATTTTGTGCTTCTAGCTCATGGAGATTTTGAAGGAACTTAATCCTCATTCTGCAAATGGAGACCCCAATCTCCAGACTGGGATGTGAGCCCCCCAGGACCCCCAGCATTTCTGCTGCAGATGCAGGACAGGAAAGAGCCTCTACCTGTCCCAGTGCAGATCAACCATTCGCTGTGCCCCGTCCCTTCCCACTGTCCCCACCCCGTTGAACAAAACCCAGAGCCCCTTCCAAAAGGTGGCCTGTGAGTTATCTGGTAATGTTTTCCCTGCAGCCAGGGCCTGGTTAAAAATCAAACATAACTACAGCTCCGATTGCTCCCACTGAAAGACACACCAGGGAGGTTCTCATCTGGAAAAAAACAAAGGAAGAAAAGAGCCAGAGGACATTCTCTGCCTCATTAAAGGGCAGAGGCTGCAGGACAGACTCGCCACTCCACCCCCGCTATCCTGTGCCGATTCCCTGCCCACTCACAAGGAGGGAAAGAGACACCCCCAAAATATTTCAAAAGAAAGTGAAGAAGGTGAAGAAGACAGGAAAAAAAATGAAAACATTCCTTCCCATCCTGGCTGAACACAGATTAACCAATGCCCACCTGTGCTCAAAGGTATGTGCTCACAGGTATGTGAAGAATTGGCCAAAGGGAAGGCAACCTCTCAACTTCACCTCCATTCAAGTACCAACCACTCAGCCCCCAAAAAGGTGTAGAACTGATCTGTACTAAGTTCAACTGTCTTCTAGACCTGCTTCCAACAAAAAATCGATTTGAAACAAAAGAGCAAACCTGATAGATACACTGAGCTCGCTGAAATCTTTCTTTCAAATACTGAATCTATGACTTATGTTTTACCTTTGTGAAAGGTTTGCTTTAAAACGTAACTTTTCATTTCAAAAGCGCTAACAGTATCTTCCCTGCAAGTCTCCACTGGAGAAAAGCGGAAAACTCCTCTCCAGGAAATGTCCATGAGAGTTTGCTAAGCATTGGCCATGGCTGCCAGTTAGCTGTTAATGGAGACTGAAATGGAATATTCAGCAAAGTCCGATGATGTGCTGGGACGAACCAGCCTGGGGAATACAGAGAGGAACAAGAGATGGAGGACGTCAGGCATGTCTCATGGCATCAGATGGGTCGGCAGAGACAAAAAGAAAGAGCAAGACTGTAGGAAGGGATGTTTCCAGGAGCCGCTGCCCTCAGGTGTGGCTACATCCAGGTGAGGTTACAAAGAATCGTTATTTTTCTCATCAGAGGAGGCAGAACACAGGAAACAGCCCTCCCCTGCAATAGGGCTGACATTCTGAAGACAGAAGTTCTTTTTAAGAATCTCCTCTGTGCCAGGACGGGCTTTCCAGGTGGCCTAGTGGTAGAGAACCCTCTATAAGATGAGAGGTTCTGCTAGCGTTTACTATGATAAAAGGCTACTGGAATCATCTGGAATGCAACTCTACCTCCGTCTCACTCCCAAATCCATGCTGCTTTTTTAAAAACACTGGAATTCTAAACCTGACCAACCACTTTAATGTGAAATTAACAACTTAATTTTGGAAAGGAATTTGCCTAAATATTTTCTTTTCAATTCCCTCTCTCCCACTCTCTCTCTCACACACACACTCCTTAGAAACTACTTAATCACTCCGCTTTCCTCCCTAACTCCCGAAATGGTCCGCTGTCGGGACAGGAGCCTGTGTTCTGAGGCTGCTGGGTGGATGACGGCAGTGTTATGTCTGTTTCCTAGGCTGCAGTAGCGGGAGCTCGTGGCAGGCTCTGCATTTCTGTCCTGAAAATTAAGGAACTGTCCCTGGGTGGACCACTCAGTACCCACCCACTGGGCCCACCGCGCCCACCGCACCCACCGCACCCACAGCCGCTTGGGAGCCCTGATAAAGGAAAGGCTCCCCACCCACCCTGACTCACCAGGAGATGGGCTGTGTCTCTGGGCACAGCCTGCTGGCCACTGTCAGTCACTTCTACTTCCCGCGGCAACCCCACATGCACCATCTCCAGCTCGCTCTAAACGACTCTCTACTTGAGGCCACTCAGCTAAACCAATTCACTCTATCAAAAAGACCCAACACCAGAACCTATATGTCCCCATGGAAGTCTTATAACCGCAGTCATCCCTGGAACAGTGCCTGAGAAGAAAGAATGATGCCACTGTCTGCATCCACATCCAAGGTACTGAGACAGCAACCAGACTCCAAAGACTTCAGCTGACATCCCGGGGAGAGATGGGGGAGGGAAACGGGCTCAGGGAGAGCAGGCTGCGGGCCATCAGCGAAGAGTGGGGTGACAGAAACGTTCTTACTGTGGCTGTGACGGGAGTTTCAGGACAGGAAGTTAAACTTCTGGAACTGGGCAGTAAAGACAGTGAACTTTTCTGTATGTAAATTATACCTCAATGATTCAAAAGATCATGAATTCAAGACAGAAATGAGGCTCACAGGGCAACGGGCCCCCGCTGTGTCCACCTTTCCCCCCTCCCCTCTCCCCTTCTCATCTCCCCTTCTGACTCCATTCCCCACCTCTCCACCCCCAACTCCTTGAATTCCTCCACCTTCTCCCTCTCCTTCAGGATCTTCCTTCCTTTTCCTAGATTCAGTGAGATCGTGGAGAGTTCTCTCATCTTCAGTATAGCTGTCAGGGTCCCTTTGTGCCACCCCCAACCCCCCGCCTTGTGACATAAAGCTTGTTTTAACTTTTTCACTGGAGCGATTTATGTGCACATCCTCAGTCCCCCTCTAGACTTTCTGGCATAATCAACCTGGGTGTGAATCCTAATTAAAAATCCTGCCCACAGCTGTGTGACCCTGGGTGAGTTACTCAACCTCTCTGAGCTCCACTTCCCTTATTGGAGAAGCTGGCTGGCAATGGGGTGCTTGATGAGGTTTGCCCAGGATCATCCTGGTGATTCAGGGAGACGAACATAAAGGGAAGAGAACAGGCAGGCGCTGAGTGGACACTGTCTCTGCAAGTCCCCACATCTGTCCTCCCGCCTAGAGCCCGGGAATAAGAGCGTCTCATGGGGCCCCGTAAAGGATATTCTTAACCCAGCCTAACTGACCTCACACTTCAAATTATGTTGAAGAACTGCTTTTTAATAGAGATCTAAAATGAAAGATGGATTTTTAAAAATACTATTTGAAGATTCTGTAAGTCATCTCATGTGGGGCACAGTAGGGCCCTCCAGCTGCCTAAGCAGCCCACCTCCAGCTCTCACCAGCTGTGCAACACTGCTCAGGCTACCTAATCCGCTCTGCTTCTCAGCCTCTTCTGGGACTAATAACCCCAAAGACAAAAGCAGTTAGCAGTAAGCTAGCTGAGTGACGCCAAGGGCCTCTGCCATTGTCTTGGTGGATTCATCACAAACTCGCTTCTGCTGAATCCAGGCAGTCGTGGGGGACTCATCCCATTCCACAGGGCCTAGCAGTAGGATAAGCAACACCTTGGCAGATCTTTCAAAGCATTCCCAGGGCCCTTCCTCACCTCTGTACCTCTCGGGCCCCTCACCCAGTTAGAGACCATCTCTCCCAAACGTGCTGCATCAGCTCTGACTGACCAGTGTGGGAACCTGTGATAAACTGCCCAGCTTTAAATTCTGAGAACGGGCCCTGGAGCATTGGCCCAGCGCTGCAAGACACCCAGAAGCAGGCGAGCATCTCAGAGCCTGCTGCGTGGCGTGCAGGCAGCGGGGCCCTGGTGCTCCCGTGTCTGAGGCATGGGGACGGCCGCCAGGGAGCAGGGCCCCTGAAAGGGGGATGGGCCCAGAGCAGGAGGCCGGGATGAGCGGGGTCAGTGACCCTCCACGACCTCTGGCCAGGAAGGGAAGGCTCTGGGAGTGTCCCAGGGACGCCTCCTCTCTCAGGGCCCGTGGGGGCCGCAGGACCTTCAGGATTGGCTGGTGTCCCTCAGGCTTGGCTGGTGTCCCTCACAGGAGGGCCCCTGTCATCTCACTGAGTCCCTCACGCTGAGATCTCTCTTTTTCCACTTGGACATTTATAACTGCAGCATTTATAACCGCTCAGGAAACACAGCACGCTTTTATTTGACTGCAGTGGGGTTCCGCCTCTGGGCTAATTAAAGGCTCCCTTGTGTGTGTATTGAACTAGTTCCTATTCCAAACAAATCGAGAGCTAAGAAAAGATGGCCACACCGGGACCTCTGAGAATTCGACCTTTAGTCCACAACAGCACAGATGGGTGATTGCGCTGTCCCAGGTGAGATGAAACGTGCCCTTCTCTTCTAAATAAAAGACAGACAGTGCTATGAGCAGCTCAGAACCCCAGGGCCGTGAAAGCCTGGCCCGAGCTCTCCTCAGGCCAAGTTCCAGAAATAATTCCACGGTGATCTCTCTTTTTCCACTTGGACATTTATAACTGCAGCATTTATAACCGCTCAGGAAACACAGCACGCTTTTATTTGACTGCAGTGGGGTTCCGCCTCTGGGCTAATTAAAGGCTCCCTTGTGTGTGTATTGAACTAGTTCCTATTCCAAACAAATCGAGAGCTAAGAAAAGATGGCCACACCGGGACCTCTGAGAATTCGACCTTTAGTCCACAACAGCACAGATGGGTGATTGCGCTGCCCCAGGTGAGATGAAACGTGCCCTTCTCTTCTAAATAAAAGACAGACAGTGCTATGAGCAGCTCAGAACCCCAGGGCTGTGAAAGCCTGGCCCAAGCTCTCCTCAGGCCAAGTTCCAGAAATAATTCCACGGAGCCCGGAACTTCTCTGGACATGCCATCTCACACCTTGAGAGCAAACACCTGCCCAAACCCCCAAACCCAATACCGTCCCCCTGAATGCCAGGTAGGGAGACACCTAAAGTAGGAAAGAGGCACCTGGCCTGCCAAGGGGAACGGATGGAAATCGCTCCCTTGGGAGCCAAGTCAGGCTCTGTGTATATGTCTTCTAAAACCAAGGCAGCCTATACATTCTTGGAAAAAAATAGAGAGAGCAGGGGGAGCGGGGTGTTCCAGCCAGAGAGGCACATGGCTTGTGGAAAGGGACGTGCCAACAGCAGGGCCCACGTCTGGGACGCTGGAGCCACACGGATTCCAAGCGCTCCTGGCAGTCCTCCGGGTGAGGCCCGGAATGCGGCGATAACAGAGGCCAGGCTTCACGGTGGGGCTGTGGCAGGCGTGCCCCAGACAGCAGGCACAAACAAGGCCGGCGAGACACTCCCACGGGGGCCCCCTCTCCTGTCCAACCAACACCCCAGCCTGGACCATCCCACCGAGGGCACTTATCTTGGCACCTGGTTCCCTCCCAGGCACTCGTCACTGTGGAAACACGCCTGAGCCCCAGCCGGCCAAGCAAACAGGAGGCCCTGGGGCCCACTCAGAAGTCATCTGAGCCACAGCCACGGAGTGGACCGTGAGCTTCTGCATATAAACTTCACCTCAAACCATCGCTGACCCTCCAAAGGCAGAAGCAGCTAAGACCCCTCTCACCTGCAAATAAACAGTCTTCTGCCTGGCCTTCCTTCTTGCCAGGTTAAAGCTGCTGTTCTGCTCATCACTTACCACCGGACATCCTCTCCCCTAGCAGAAGACACAGACACAGACACAGACACAGACACAGACACACACACTCCCTGCTTACCTTGCTTCCAAACAGCCCTGTAGTTTGTTTAGCCCACAACCGCTGGACCCCTGAAGGAAGACTTCAACCCCAGAACATAGCATCCCGGGGTGGGGGTGTGTCTCCTCTGCCAACGACCCAGCCTTGCTCTCCAGGCAGTACAGAAGGTAGAAGATTTTGTTAGCTAAGAGAGGGACTTTGGTTCCACCAAAAAAAGGCCAGTGCAATGTAAACACGTGGGTGGGGTTTCCTGCAATCAGGTTTAATGAAATTTGAACCCTGGAGGCTGAGGAGGCGGGGAAAAGGCTTCTACTGGAGAGCCACCCAGCTAGACCTGTGTTCACTCCCAAGACTTCTCAGCTGACAAACTGAGGGGTGGAGCCAGTACCAACCTGCTCCGGTTTACAAACCAGTTTCAGCATCATTCGTGTTCTTCAGCTACAGTCTTCACTTGTGAAGTCTTCACCTTACAGTCTCCACGTCCTGGGGCTGTGTCTCTCTTCCAAGCTCGACATGGCCAAGTTCACTGTCAGTGTTAACTGTACATGGCCCATCTTTCAGTGTTTACTTGCACACCCAGACTTCCACGTTCTGCCCAGCAAGCGCCTCTGCACCCCAGGTCTCTTTGCATGCAATTTAGGTGGGCTTCAGCCAACAGTTTACCCCTCGGCTTTGACTGCTTGTTGGTCAAAGCACAGCAACACGCTCTGAGCCTTAAATGAACGTAACACACCAGAGCAAACAAGCAAAGCTGTTTGGATGCCTTCATGTTTCCACAGCACAACTGGAACCCTCACAGTCGCCACTCAGTCAGCCTGAGATGGAATATAGTCAGCACATCACAGACACAGATGTCTCCAACAAACCCCCAAATGGCCACTAAGGCACAAGTTATGTCTGTGCTCAGGAGAAAACATCTGTTTTACTGTGGGACATAAAGCACTTCTTGTGCAAGAAGGTCTACTCAGTTTGGTGCTCAGTAAGGGTCCTAACCTGGAGAAGGCGATGGCACCCCACTCCAGCACTCTTGCCTGGAAAATCCCATGGACATATTTTCCCACTGTGTGGGGTGCAAGGTGAGCTTTCCTCATGTTGGCAGCAGCTTCACAAAGGCGCTCCGACAGCCTTCATGAATGCACAGCAACTGGCACCAGCGAGGGCTTCAGATCTTGGCAGTCACGCTGTTGCCAGCCTCTAACACTTGTGCCCCAAACACTGTCATATTCCCTCCGCTCCTACCTGTGGGTTTCAATCACATAGAGCCCATTCAGGCTGTTCCTGTCAGCTTCTCCCGAAACAACATGGTCTTGTGAGGCTCTGCTGATGTGTGGCCAAAAGGCAGTTCTGCAGCTCAGTGTTTTGACAGGCTTCAGAACTTTCCACTGTACCGAGATGGAATTTTGTGCATGAGGTTACATAGCTAACATAGAAAAGACCTGATGGGTTTCCTGAATATTCCTGGGAGTAGTTGGCAAAGTGGGACAGGAGACCCTCAGAAGGTTCACTGTGATTCCAATGTGAGACCCATAAAGACAGAAGAAATAACCAGAAAAGGAAAGCCAACTAGGACTAAAAGAAGTGGAAATTTCAAAGTAGTAGAAAAGATGGGCAATAAAAGAATAGCCTAAAGCCAAAACGTATACAAGAAGGTTCATTGCAGCATTAACCACAAGAGGAAAAAAGGTGGAAAAAACCCAGATGCTCACCTGCTGGTGAATGGATCAGCACACTGAGGTCTAGTCACACTCTGGAACCTTATTCGGCCATAAAAAAAGGAGTGACATACCAAAACGGAATGAACCCTCAAGTCATCACGCAGCGTGAAAGACGCCTGTCGTGAAAAGCCACACACTGCAGGATTCCACCTGCACGAAATGTCCAGATGAGAGATTCACAGAGAAGGAAGATGGGTGGTCTCCTGGGGCTGGGGAGTGACTGCCAGGGGGTTTCATTTGGAGCTGACAGAAATGTTCTTTAGTTAGAAAGTGGTAACAGTTGCCTGGCCAGACCCAGCCCCAGGACCGTGGAGCAGCAGCAGCCCACCACGAGGCTGGGAGAGGTACCTCTGTCCTCACCCCTCAGCAGGCCATCTTCACCTCCATCCAAATCTCCTTTCCCTCTAGAAGACCACACTGTCCCTCCAGCCCCTCCTGAGGTGCCTGCTTGGACTCCCAGAGCTACAGGACATATAGTCTGACCCCAGAACACCCCTCATTGCCACAGTTCACAGCACTGCCAAGAGAGCATCACAGTAAATGACAGAGACCCCCCTTTTTTTATATAAAGCATAGGCACATGATAACTGTCTCTAAAGAGACAAAATAAAGGATGTTCCCAGTTGCCCCCTTCTACAAAACACCTTCCTTTTCCTTTAACTCACAGGGAACTTTTCTCTCGGGTTTGCAGCATTTTCCAAAGGTAGCGTGTGATTAAAGTCACAAACATGGGATCTGAAACCTCCCCTCCCTGCCTATATTTGTTGAGTCTGAAGAGATGGGAGGCAGGGTGATAGTGAGACCACATCAGGCAAGAGGTGGAAGGAGGAGCAAGATGCGTGCGTGTGCTGTGGAGGAGGGGACCCAGAGCATGCGCATCCCGGGCCTCTCCTCCTCAGGCTTTTGGTTCTGGTTGTTAATATGAAGCTGGTAAATCTTTCCTGAATTGAGGATGTCGCCAAAGTGTCGGAGCCCTGACTTGGCAGAAAGGCACCTGCAGGCTCTGCACGGAATACTGCAACCCTGCCTGCTATTGAGAAAGTCCCCCACATGGAGGGCACAGAAGGAAATTCACCAGGTTTGGTCTGAGCTTAATCCACGCAGCCCATGTGCAAGCGTCCAGGCTGGGAGGGAGGTGGAGGAGCAAGCCAGGGAGGTGGGGGGTACAACTGAGACACAATTCGGTAAAAGTGAGTCTGTGAGACCTTTCAAAGAAGGGAACAGGAACAAACTCTTTGCCATGCCATATTCACACACTCTCTGAGCTCACACTAGTGTAGAAGTTGCGTGACTTGGGGTCTTAGGGAGACCGGGGGGTCAGGTCCACTTCTAGTTTCATCTTTCGGAGAACCCACTGGCAGTCAGAACTCAGGTGCTGGTCCCCAAGGCAGAATGCCAGTGACGGAGTCCAGAGATGTGCACTCCAGAGGCAGGATGCAGGGCACGGGCAGGCCGCCCAGGGAGCCACTGCTGAAGCAGGAGCAGCATCAAAGGGCAGAAGCAATGCCGACACTGGTCATAAAGCACAGGAGGAAAGTGAGAGCCGGATAAACATGCCCTTAGCTGAAGCAAGGGCATGTTCACAGCCACCTGTCTTTCATACCCCTACTCCAGAGCACAGGACATGCTCACCCCCAGGGTGGATCCCCCCGAGGGTGGGTCCCACAGCTCGAGGGATGTGGGCAGGTTGGGAGCCAAGGACCCCAGTGAAATCAAGCCAACTCTCAGTAATTCTGTTCACTAGCTGTCCTGGGATAACGCTACTTAAGGCCTCCAGCCGTCGCTGGCAGGCTGTGTGTGTGTATTAGTCATTCAGTCATGTCCAAGTCTTTGCAACCCCACGGACTGTGGCTCACTAGGCTCCTCTGTCCATGGAATTCTCCAGGCAAGAATACCAGAGTGGGTTGCCATGTCCTCCTCCAGGGGATCTTCCTGACCCAAGGTTCCAATTCACATCTCTTGTGTCTCCTGCATTGGCAGCCGGGTTCTTTACCACTAGCGCCTCCAAATGGCAACATCTAAATATCACAGCTTGATCCAGAACTTGTAACTGCACACACCTGTGGCCAGTTTTTCCGGACCCAACTTGTCCTCACCAGCAGCCCAACTGCCGGCAGCTCAGTAGAGAGTCCTGCATGGGACAGTAACAGGACTGGGTCTTATTGTAAAAGTGATAAGAAATCAGAGGCCCCCTTTCTGCAGCCCACCCCCATGGAGCTCTGGGGCAACTGTGGTTGCCTGGAGGCCAAGTCTTTTTGGCCAGTGTTTATTGGGCAGTGACCTGAAGTATCAGAGTCCTAACCTGGGGGACAGTGGCCCCTGTCTATGCAACCTTGGATCCACAAGCTTTACCTGTGACCAGAAACGCACTCATTGGTTAAAGCCAGGAATAGAGGAAAGGAGGGGCACAGCAAGGCTTCATGCCCAACATGGGCTGTGCTGCAGGCCTCACTCTGGTCCAGGGACCAGCAGGTCTTCAGCTGGAAGGATGAGGTTTGCACCAAATAGCACTGGGGTCAAACAGGCCCAGACTTGTGTCCCACTTCCACAGTCTCCATCCTGCATGATCTCGAACACAAAACAACTCACTCCGCTTCACCTGTGACCACCCAGCGCACAGCCCCAGAAGGCTACCAAGACCTCTCACCAAAGTCCAGCTTTTGATTTCTCTTGGGTACTGCCCCCTTTATCTCGAAAATGGGTCACAGGGTCTTATGTGGATCAAATAAAATAGCACGTGAGAGGCTCCTGTAGGCTGCCCCACTGTCCGCCCCCACCCTCCGTTTCTCTCCTTGAGACAGCGAGAGTCCCATGAAATACTGATGAGGCAGTGGGAGCCCCAGATCCCCTCCGGGCCACAGAGCTGGGAGCAGAGAACCGAGTCTCCATGATGAAGACGGGACATCTGGAATCAAGTGTCCACACGAGAACGAGTTCACGGCTGGTGGAAGAGGCACACTTTGCTCGGACATAACAGGGGGTCAAGGTCCTTGACTGAAGGCCACCGCAGAGGGTCCACTCCAGGACAGCAGAGATAAGCACAGCGTAGGTCAGTGTGTGTGTGTGTGTGTGTGTGTGTGTGTGTGTGTGTGTGTGTGTGTGTGTGTGTGTGTGTG
>SJYT01020120.1:24811-201740 GCA_006410635.1 Cephalophus harveyi | reverse complement strand
GGCCTTCGCAGGAGTGGGGGGCCAGTGGTGCCCTCCTCCAGGAACCCAAGCCAGGGACTGAGGCTCCAAGTGAGAGCTAAGGGCACTGGGAATGAGGAATGAGTTCACCAATGCAGGTCAGCCCCACAGAGGAGCCTGGAGAGCTGGGAGATGGAGGGAGCCTCAGGAAGGGCAATGATTCCACGTGAGGGGAGCTGCAAGTCTTGTGGAAGGTGGCTGTGCAAGAATCTGCAGGTCCCTGGCAGCAGGGGCCATCCACGCAGCGCCCGCAACAGTGAGAACTCAGGTTCCCCCGTGAGCTCCACCGGGAGCAAGTGTAACTGACGAGGGGTCAGATAGGGGTAGGAAATTAAGAGGTACAAACTATTACGTATAAAATAAATGTGCCATGAGGATATATTGCACAGCAAAGGGAAAATTGCCAATATTCTATCATAACTATAAATGGAGTATAATCTTTAAAAATTGTGAACCACGATGTTGTATATCTGTAACTTGTATAATTGTAAATCAACTATATCTCAATTTTGAAAAAAAAAAAAGTAGATTTGCAAGGTATAAAAAAACCATCAAGAGCAACTGAGACCCTCCGATGGAATGCAGTGTGGTGAATGAACCGGGCATGGGAATGGCGCTTCGAGGCGTGTACAGAGGCTTGACACACACAGCACTTAGAAACTGAGCCTGAAGTACAGGAGTGATGAGGGCTTCACCTCTAGACAGCAGGATGCTCTGTATCACAGAAATACTGACACGACCCCAGACTCTCCAAGCGGACAAGCTGAGGAGCCTCGTGCCCGCCCTGACGCCCTGAGTAGACACAGACATCCCCGGCCAGTCCCTGCAATCCCAGCGATGCACAAAGATGGGCACATGTGGAGTTACCACCACAACACTTGCTCTTGGCTATTTAATGTCTGGATGGAACTAATTGGACAAAATTGTTCTCACTCTCTCGCCCAAATCAGGTCTGTTCACAATTTGGTGCTTGAAAAAGATGAAAGGCCATGTTCTCAAGTGCCTGGAAGAAGTCTGATCCCTCCTCTTTGAAACTGACCTCCAGAAGCTTCTTTCTATAAATCTGGCAGGTGCCACCCTTCATTCCTTTTCTCTTTCATGATACTTGTGACTCAAACTGCAGATCCCGTGGCAAACAGAGAATATGTTTGGGAGAGACAGACTCACAAAACAGAGACTAAATGACACAGCCATACAGCCTGGACACCAGTGTAATGAGCAAACAGAAACAGAACCCACATACCTATTGCCCATGGGGCTCCCCAATAGTAGGAAGGCGGCCAGTGCTCAGACACCAGGCATTCCCCTTCCGCAACTGGGAGGGCGAGGGAGAGACAGACATACAGCTTCAGGTGAGGAAGCTTCTAGAAGACAAGTTCACTAACTGACGATCACTATGCAGCTTTGTCAAAGCTCAACCCAATTCACCAAGCCTGATTCTCACAAGTGCCCTCAGACTCACAGTGGTGTGGACTCTTGACAGCCTCCAAGCAGGCTGCAAGGAGATTTTTGATCTAAAGTGAACAAGCTGCTTGTTCTGGGTTCTATTCTCCAGGAACTGATAGCAAGGTAACAAGACTCACCTTCACCGTCTGCACTCAGGTTCTCGTATGAGTCCCAGCGGATTAGCGGGTCTGCTGTGTTGAAGTCCACAATCACCCTGTGGTCATTCTGCAAATGTTCACATCCTGCAGGGTGGTGGAAGGGACAGGGGTGGACAAAGGGTGTTAGTCCCAGTCAAGCCGGCACCTGCCAGCAACGCAGAGAGGAGCCTCTGGATCTGAGTGCCAGCGCAGAGTCCAGATCCACACCCTCTCCCACAAGCCTGCCAGTAATCTGAGCTGGAACTGAACAATAGTGCAAACCATTTGGCAGGAAGGAAAGGTGAACACTCGTCCTCTGTCTACCAGGTGGGAGGCTCTGTGCTCTGGATGCGTTTCTGCACAAGGGGATGACCTGGGTGGCTCTGCAGGTCAAGGACCCAGCAGAACCCTGAGAAGCAGCCTCAGAGCTGGTGGACAGGAGGGGTGGGTTTGGACTCTTGCCTTTCCGAGGCTTCCAGGTGGATTCTTACCCCCACAGCCTTGCATTTAACTATTCATGCCTCAGTCTATGGCACTGGGCACAGAAACAGGGTGCTTCTTTTCCATAGCAATTAAAAACTGAATTAAAACTTTCACAAATACGAATCTCGGTGATGGAAATGAGCCATTTGTCTTCACAGTAAGGAGACTGCTTTCTCTTTGAACATATTTTTAGAAGAAAGGAGTCTATTTTGCACACAAATAGTTGCAGTCTTTCTACTATATTTCTAGTCCTCTTTAAAAATATGTAGTTGCTTTTTGAGGGGAGAAGTAAACAGGGCATCAAGACATGGTCCCAATCCTGAAGTTCTGGGCCCTTCTTTGGGCAAGTCACACCATCTCTGGGGTCTTTACCTGGGCCCTACTGTCTCTAGGCTAACACCTTCCCACTGTCTAATATTCTATTTTTAATGTATTATAAATCTTTCCAATTATGTGCAAAGGTGGGAGGTTCTACAGAGACTCCAGCATACACATCACCCAACCAGGTCAGCATCTTGCAGCCCCCTCCACCCCTCTGCCAGCATTCTGCATTCTACCCACCTTGAATCTTCTCAGGAGTGGCTGAGAACACTAACTCAATCTTCCCACTATCAGGAAAACGGTCATCTAAAAAAGAAATTCTATTTCAACAAATTTGGAGACAAGACAACAAGTGAATTTTGTCCTTATATTCCTACCAGGGCAACACCACTCCCAAATCTCCAACAGCACACCAATGACAGAAAAATGTTAGCATTTTTACTGCTTCTCTAGAATTTTTTTTCTTTGTTGGAACAATCATCAGTCTTTTGTGAGACTGGTAATACTTTTGTCAATCGGCTGGTTTATGGTGTGTGGGGGGGCAGTAGTGGAGAACAATGAAAGGAACACACAAGGCTCCCGGGGGCCCCCACTGAGGGCCCATTCTCCCGAAACTCAGTCTGGACCCGGGGAGGGACCTCACCTTTGCTCGCATTGTCCAAATCCTCCTTCGCAAACACAAGTCTGTACCCCTGAACAGCCCCGGTGTGAAACTGCAGGCGGAAAACGACATCGCGGGTGGCCGAGCGGTACTTCTTATGGTAGCACTTCACCTGGGATAAAAAGGGGTGTGTTTTGCAGGAAGCCCCACCTGCGAGGAAGGCTCCTATGGGAGTGCACACGAAGACATCTGAAGAATGAAATTGCGCAGCCTCTTTTTCCTAATTTCATCTAAACACTCCACATTTTACCTTAAAGCCTTTCTGCTCTTGTGAAAGGAGCAGGCAGTCATTACTTTCTGTACTCTGCTCAACACTTATGTTGTATGCTATAACTGAGAGAAGAGAGAGAGATGGCAAGAAGGGAGAAGGAAGGGAAAGGGAAAAGGCCTTGGAATGTAAATTCCACGGCTGGGCTGTCAAGACGTGCTGAATGACAGTTTGAGACCAGTCTCCAGAATCACCAGGGACATAACTTGGATTCAGGCTGTGGCTCCGAGGCGCAAGGTCTCTGGGAGCAGCTCAGGCCTCTGGGAGCAGCTCAGGCCTCTGGGGTGATGGTGCCAATACACAGGGTAAAAGCACCCCTTCCGGGCACTTGGCAGGGAAGGGTGGGTGGAGGAGGGGCCCTGGCACCATTTCTCACCTTTCCATGGGGTCCCCCCCTGCCTGAGGGGTCTGAGAGCAGGGCTGCCCATGAGGAGGGCAGGAAGGGCACGGCAGAGTGGTGTACTGCAGCAGAGAGGGCCCTTCCTCCCTCCTAAGTAGGGCAGAGGCTCCTTTCCAGGGTCCCCAGGGGTTCAAGCCCACAAGCAGCCTGGATTCTGCCCTCAGACACTCAGAGTGGAGGAGGCCACGCCCTGCACTGCGCATGCCCAGGAGGAAGGGAGGCTGGAGGTGCAGGGATCTCACAGGCAGCCATGCTCACAAAAGACTCAGGTCGGAAAGAGATAGGCTTCAGATATCTTGTGCCAGGTCAATGAGAAGCAGTCCCAGCAAGTATGGTCCAGACCAATGATTCGGGAGATGCTGTAGGTGACTGTTCTGTGTGTATGTTCAGTCACTCACTCACGTCTAACTCTGCAACCCCATGGACTGCAGCACGCCAGTTTTCCCTCTCCTTCACTATCTCCTGGAGTTTGCTTAAACTCATGTCCATTGAATCAATGATGGCATTCAATCATCTCATCCTCTGTCCTCCCCTTCTCCTCTTGCCTTCAATCTTTTCCAGCATCATAGTCTTTCTTTTCCAGTGAGTGGGCTCTTTGCATCAGGTGGCCAAAGTATTAGAGCTTCAGCTTCAGCATCAGTCCTTCCAATGAATATTCAAGGTTGATTTCCTTTAGGATTGTCTGGTTTGATCTCCTTGCTGTCCAAGGGACTCTCAAGAGTGTTCTCCAGCACTACAGTTCAAAGGCATCAATTCTCTGGCGCTCAGCCTTCTTTATGATTCAACTTTCATATCTATACATCACTACTGGAAAAACCATAGCTTTAACTATGCCAAACTAAGCAAACTTTTATTGGCAAAGTGATGTCTCTGTTTTTTAACATGCTGTCTTGGTTTGCCATTGCTTTTTTTCCAAGGAGCAAGTGTCTTTTAATTTCATGGCTGCGGTCACCATCCACAGTGATTTTGAAGTCCAAGAAAATAAAGGCTGTCACTGTTTCCGCTGTTTCCCCATCTATTTGCCATGAAGTGATGGGACCAGGCCTTCAGTAACCAGAGAACCATCACTCAAGAGAAAAAATAAAGACCCAAGGAGCTTCAGCTCCTTAGGGCAAACCCCAAAGTCGTATACCTCTGTGCTATCTACAAGGAAACAGTCTGATAAATAAATGAGGAAATGTACACAGACCGTCAGGGGAGCGATTCATGTTGACAAACACAAGCCCCACATTCACTATGCGGGAGGCACCAGGAGGCCTGTGCACACTCCTGGTGGGAAGCCAGACTCAGGCCTGGCCTCCAGGCCTCTGTCCAGGGCTGGCATATGGAATCAGCCCACGAGAACTCTTCAGAAAAGTGACAACTTCCATTTACTCTCCAACAGCAAATGATCTCCAGTCGCCAAGTCCTCTCTCATTTCATCTGGGGTCTCTGGCCCCTCAGCAGGGTCCAACCAAAGGCGTGCCCCCAGCCTTCCTTCCCGAGATGCTGCTTACGTTCTCACCCCTCCGAGGCCCCTGCACCACACTGACTGCTGAGCAGAGGGCCCCATCCCACACATGCTACAGCAAGACCCCCACGGAGAGGACATGCCCCCACACACCTATCTCTGCTGGATGATGGACGTACCCTCTCTGTCTGCCTTTCTCCACTGCTACCCTGGAAGTGAGAGGGAAAGGGGCAGAAGACTTGGAGAAAAGGCAAGAGAGTTTCAGAGACATGCCAGTCTGGCTCTGAAGTCTTTGTCAATACTGAGGGGAAACAAGCCTGCAGGATAACAACAAGGCCTCCCTCCAGAAGCTGACAGCCCCTGACGGAGGTGGCCCCAAGCCAGCCCAGAGGGTCATGCCTCACGGTAGCTCCCCTCCCCCAATTTGGCACCAGGTTCTGTGGGCAGGTAGAGCCCTGGTGGACACAGGGCATCACAGGTGCTGGGTAAAGAAGCACAGACAGCCTAAGGGCAGGAGAGGATGCCTCTCAAGCACAGCTCCCTTTGGGGGAATCTTTCTCCTGCTCTGAGTTAAAGGGTTCATCCTGCAGCCAGCTCCTGATGTACACAGCCCATCCCAACCAGAAGCCCCCAGGCCTGCCCCAACCTTTCCCAGAACCCAAGGTGCTTGATGGTCTCCCCGCCTCTGGTCTCACCATCACTCATCACAGCAGCTACACACACACACACACACATGCACACATGCACACACGCACACACACACACACAGAGGGTGACTCATCAGACACGAATCCCAGCCCACTTCAGGAACCAGGAGGGGGGAGGCAGAGGTCACCATGTGCCGTGGAGCAGGGGAGGAACAGCAGATGAGTTCACCCTCCCCTCCCCGCCCACCGGCTGCCTGCTCTCAATCATCCTGGGGCACAGACACCTTCCCAGGCCCGGCATGACTAGTGTCTAAAGACTAGTTTTTCACAGGACAAGGGTTCAGGGTGGAAGGAAGAGCAGGGTATCCCACCACCACAGAGCATCCGCCTTCTGCACACACGTGCCCTGCCTGAGGGGCTTCCAGGGACTCCTGACAAGTGGCACTGGCAGAGCCCTAGCCTTCCCCACAGCCTGCCCGCTGTTTCACCATGTTGTCTTCCCACTGCTCACGGCTGCACTCGCCACCCGCTCCAGTCCTCCTGGCCACCTGAGGAATGAGCCTAGCTATCTCCTGAAGGCGCAGAAAGCCACAGGCGTCTCCCTCACATGGGGACCCACAGCTCCAACCAGAGAGGAGATGGACCCACCTCCACCCAGTGGAGACCCACCTCTGGCACCTCCCGCAGAGTCAGTAATGATTCATCATCCAAGCCAATAAATGTTAGTAGTGTCAGTGACAAGACCAGAATCACACTCTTAACACTCCATGGAAAGAATCAGCAGCATTTTGCTTGACAGAAGTGCCCCAAATGCTTCTTTTAAGGTACAAAGTATCGGGAGCATTTTATAAAGATTAGAGTGATGACGGTTGTAATACCTGCTTCATCCCTTCGGCATTAGCACTTTTATTTACCTATGTCTCCCCAGCGAGTTTCTAAGAACACATCAATCCCCTGCCTTCAGATTTTAGAATATCTGCACTAGAAACAATTTCTCTCCACTTTGCTGGTGGGCCTGGCAGCTGTTTACACAGGCATCAAGGAGCCACAACCACACACCCTTAAAGGCTTAGCAAGCCTAGTGGCTGCCGTCCTAAGTCACAGCACCTACACCATCCAGGGCGTACTGTGATTTCCAACACTAACTGTGATTTCACTTGGAGGTAAAAATGATTTCAGAGGGTGGCAAGACTGTAGCTCACTCCCTAAACCGTTAGGAGGGCAGCAGTAAAGCTGTGAATAGAAAACACAAGAAGATCTACTGAGGGCTTCCCTGGTGGCCCAGCAGCAAAGAATCTGCCTGCGACGGAGGAGACACGGGTTCAATCCCTGGGTGAGGGAGATCCTCTGAAGGAGGGCACATTGATCCACTCCAGTATTCTTGCCTGGAGAATCCCAGGGACAGAGGAGCCTGGCGGGCTACAATCCATAGGGTCGCAAAGAGTTAGGCAACTGAAGCCACTGAGCACGCATACACAGATCCACTGGGCTGAGATACAGAGTGGATTGGGCCCGACCCAGGTCTAGGAGACTCACGGGAGAGGGAGAAGGATGCATGCACAGCAAGTCACAGGGCGACCACAGACATCCCATAACGACGCCCAACAGGAGCAGATCCAGAGGGGCTGAGGATGCATTCGTTTCCCCTCTTCTTACTTAAGTGCCCTTAGCAAGAAACAATAAACTAAGGTGCTGTTTGTTCGTGACAGCTCCTTGAGAAGGGTCCCCTCTGTTTAGAAGTCAGGTTGCTGGAGCCAGGCAACGGGGCCCCACAACCACGAGGACAAAATGTAAGTGGCCACGGGGTTGCACGAGCAGGGGCAGCAAGACGAGGCATGTGGATGGGAAAGTGTTTACAAGCCCACTGCGGCCCTGGACCACAGCCAGTTCTTGACAGGGCTGCAGCCCACGTGAATTCCTCAGCGAGGTTACATAACAACACGGCTGTGCTTGCAAACGCTCTGCCCTCCCACTTAACAGAAGTGTGTTTACTGAATACCTGAGGCTCTGCCCTTTAGGAGACAGCGTCCGAACCTCGGTACAAGCACATCGCAAAGATGGGCAGGGCAGGTGTGCAATGAGAGGGTGTGTGGGGACAGGCCGGCCACGTTCAGGTGAAGCTGAATGATGGGTGGGTGTCACCCTGGCTTCAGCAGTAATGGCCCCCTCAACAGCCCGCAAGTCAAAGGAAGGACAGATGGAGTCCACTCCACTTTCCCCCGCAGTGTTCCCAACCCAAAGAGATCACAAGGCCTTACTTCTTCTAAACTTGACCCCTATAACCTTTGCTAACCTAGCTCAACAGAGAATCAATCCCTCATGAGAAAAGAGGCAGGTTTATCTGTGCACAGGGCTGACATTTACCAAAATCAAAGCGGGAAAAAAAAGCAAAAGACAGCATGCTGTCTCAAAGGATGGTGACCATGGTGTCACCTTGGGACACCTTCCCTGGGAGCTTCCCTTCCACCTTCCGGAGCAGAAGCAGGCTCTGCAGACGCCAGACAGCCTGGCCGAACCCTCTGCGGCTGCGGGTGGGAAACCCATAAAAGCATTCTCTGCAATGCAGGATTCGGTCCAACTCATGACGGTTGCCAAATTCTTGATGAGAAATGAAAATGCCTACATACTTGAACTTTAACACAGAAAGGCCCTGACATATTCTCCATGTCCTCCTTTCTCCACTGAAGGCAGGCCCGTGAATGCTCAGTGGTGCACATCAAGTGGTAACTGATTGCAGTTGAAGGACAGGACAAACTGAAATGAGCAGGTCTCCCACAGTTAGGCTGAGACTGTGTACTTCTCCTGCCTCAGAGACGCGGGAAACCAGAGCTGATCTGCACAGTAGGAGGGGAGACAGCTCCCCACTCTCCAGATGCTCAGCCAACACCATGGAATGTTCTGCCACCATCTACTTCCCTGTCCTGAGCCCTGAGGTCATTTTAAGGTTGAACCAACAGTCCTGGGATTTGGAGGTGCAGGGTGTACAGATCACACAATGCAGTGTGTCCCCCAGAGATTATGTTCTGAGTGTGGGGATACCTGGGGCTGATCCTCCAGGCTGGCTGGTGCTGTCAGCACCCCTTGAGAGTCTCTCCTCCTCAGACACATGGTAATCATATGAGCTTTCAACTCCTGTGAGCCTTCAACTCCTGCCTCTATGCATGTGTGAACACACCAAATTCTCCTGGCACGAGAGTGATCACCAGCACATCTCACTCAACATTCACAACCACCATGTTACCTGGTTCAGGACATACGCTACGGGGAATGAATGAGGGAGATGAGTGAACACTGGTAACAAGTCATAGCCAAGGGTGCTGGATAACCCATGGTACCTGACTCCACTCTTAACCTTATTCAGTTCAGTTCAGTACAATTCAGTCACTCAGTCATGTCTGACTCTTTGCGACCCCACAGACTGCAGCATGCCAGGCTTCCCTGTCCATCACCAACTCCTGAAGCTTGCTCAAACTCATGTCCATTGAGTTGGTGATGCCATCCAACCATCTCATCCTCTGTCTTCCCCTTCTCCTCCTGCCCTCAATCTTTCCCAGCATCAGGTTTTTTTCAAATGAGTCAGTTTTTCACATCAGGTGGCCAAAGCATTGGAATTTCATCTTTAGCATCAGTCCTTCCAATGAATATTCAGGACTGACTGGTTGGATCTCCTTGCAGTCCAAGGGACTCTCAAGAGTCTTCTCCAACACCACAGTTCAAAAACATCAATTCTTCGGCGTTCAGCTTTCTTTATAGTCCAACTCTCACATCCATACATGACTACTGGAAAAACCATGGCTCTGGCTAGACAGACCTTCGACTAGACGGTTTATTCTAGAGTGGGTTTACTCAATGGACACAGATATTATGGGCTGAATTCTGTGACCCCAAAATTCACCTGTTGAAGTCTTAAAGGTGGTGAGGGTAGTCAGGTTATACAGATAAGCCCTAATTCAATCTGACTGGGGTCCTTTTAAGAAGAGACCAGGACCCAGACACATGCAGAGGGAAGATGACGTGAGGGCCTGGGGAGAAGAGAGCCGTCTGCATGCCAAGGAGAGAGACCCCTGGAGAAATCACCGCTGCTGACACTTTGATCTCTGCCTTTCAGCCTCCAGCACTGTCAGGGAATTCCTGTCTGATGTTTGAGCCCCCAGTCTGTGGCACTTTGTCATGACAGCCCTAGGAAACTAATACAAGAGGCTAGAGCCACTGTGAGGCTTCATAGAGAGCAGCAACTAAACTAAACCTCCTGGGTAATCATTTCTACAAATGAAGCAAGGAAAAATTACCCCATGGGATGGAAAATTACCCACTTCCAGCTGTAACCCGTATCACCCTTCCCCCGTCTGATAATGCTGCAAAAAAATAAGTGCAGAGTGTACAAAAATGAACTGTAAACACAGGAAGTATAAATCAAATAATAATTCAATCCAAAAATACTCCATGTTAAGAATGGACAGAGGTGCAGGAAGGGGCTGGTTTTATCAAGTTAAGCATTTCCTGTGATGAGATCTGGGAGATCCTATTTGCCTCCATTGCCAGTGGAAACAAAACTTCAGGGAAAGGGTGCCTTCAGGGCAGGAAACATTCCCCTCAAGAGAGCCCCAGGCAACAGAACACCTGAATGCCAGACCTCTCAGCTTCCTGCAGCATGCTCAGGCTCCTCCAGCCAGGCTGTCCCCTCACACAAGCAGCAGCCTTCAGGGCATGCTAGAGTGTGAACTTGCCCAAGGACTCCCACCCTTGGGGAGGGCTCTAGGCAATCAGGTGGAGACAATGGCACTCTGGGCTCACAGCCAGGGTGAGCTGCCACCCCTGAGAAGCACAGTGACTGGCTCTGAAAAGGCTGAGACAAGTCATCCACCCACCTCAAGGGCTCGGCATCCATCTATGAGAGATCATCAAATGTGGCCTAAGCGAGGCACAGCCATGTGTCCAGTGTGGATGACATGGGTGGGCAGCATCCGCAAGACCTGCAGAAAAGGGCTGTGGGGTTCACATCCATACATGACTACTGGAAAAACCATGGCTCTGGCTAGACAGACCATCGACTAGACGGTTTATTCTAGAGTGGGTTTACTCAATGGACACAGATATTATGGGCTGAATTCTGTGACCCCAAAATTCACCTGTTGAAGTCTTAAAGGTGGTGAGGGTAGTCAGGTTATACAGATAAGCCCTAATTCAATCTGACTGGGGTCCTTTTAAGAAGAGACCAGGACCCAGACACATGCAGAGGGAAGATGACGTGAGGGCCTGGGGAGAAGAGAGCCGTCTGCATGCCAAGGAGAGAGACCCCTGGAGAAATCACCGCTGCTGACACTTTGATCTCTGCCTTTCAGCCTCCAGCACTGTCAGGGAATTCCTGTCTGATGTTTGAGCCCCCAGTCTGTGGCACTTTGTCATGACAGCCCTAGGAAACTAATACAAGAGGCTAGAGCCACTGTGAGGCTTCATAGAGAGCAGCAACTAAACTAAACCTCCTGGGTAATCATTTCTACAAATGAAGCAAGGAAAAATTACCCCATGGGATGGAAAATTACCCACTTCCAGCTGTAACCCGTATCACCCTTCCCCCGTCTGATAATGCTGCAAAAAAATAAGTGCAGAGTGTACAAAAATGAACTGTAAACACAGGAAGTATAAATCAAATAATAATTCAATCCAAAAATACTCCATGTTAAGAATGGACAGAGGTGCAGGAAGGGGCTGGTTTTATCAAGTTAAGCATTTCCTGTGATGAGATCTGGGAGATCCTATTTGCCTCCATTGCCAGTGGAAACAAAACTTCAGGGAAAGGGTGCCTTCAGGGCAGGAAACATTCCCCTCAAGAGAGCCCCAGGCAACAGAACACCTGAATGCCAGACCTCTCAGCTTCCTGCAGCATGCTCAGGCTCCTCCAGCCAGGCTGTCCCCTCACACAAGCAGCAGCCTTCAGGGCATGCTAGAGTGTGAACTTGCCCAAGGACTCCCACCCTTGGGGAGGGCTCTAGGCAATCAGGTGGAGACAATGGCACTCTGGGCTCACAGCCAGGGTGAGCTGCCACCCCTGAGAAGCACAGTGACTGGCTCTGAAAAGGCTGAGACAAGTCATCCACCCACCTCAAGGGCTCGGCATCCATCTATGAGAGATCATCAAATGTGGCCTAAGCGAGGCACAGCCATGTGTCCAGTGTGGATGACATGGGTGGGCAGCATCCGCAAGACCTGCAGAAAAGGGCTGTGGGGCCGCGTGCAGAACAAGACCGATAATCCAGCATCTGTGGGGCTAAGTGATCCAGAGTAGTAAACCAAGGGGCTCCTAGGCCACCTACAGGAGGCTGGACCCTCTCTTGCCACTGTGGGGAGGATGCTGGGCCCAGGCAGTGGAACACCGTGCTCAGATGGGGTCACGCTGTGAGGCGCGGGGCTCAGGGACACAAGCAGTCCTGGGATTTTGGACATATCTGGGTAAAGGGGCTGCATGACTGATGAGATGTGGGGCAAGGAGACGCTGAGAGGAAGCTCCCATTTGGCGTCTGGGGAACAGGGGGGAATGGTCCTAGGAAGCATCGAATGGATTCCAGGGGGGTTGGACCCAAGACAGAAGCAAGTAAGAGGCAGCCTGGACCCCTCAGAGCAGTTGCTCCTGCCAGAAGGAGCAGCACTTGCAAAAGGGAGGCCGCCCAGAGGACAGTAGACTGGTCAGGAGCCGGGGACCACCCGGAGAGGAGGGGCTGCAGGCGGAGCTGAGGGAAGAGGAGGCCCCATGAAGAGCAAGCAGCCGCATGATGGCGAACACCAGGGAGATGGCCACTGGGGGGTGGGGGAGGGAGGAGAGCAGACGGCAGGGGCCGCTGAGCGTGACCTGTCCTTTCCTAAAACCCAGACTAGAAAGCGGGCGGCAGAGGCAGGGTGCTCACAGGGAATGAGGCGTCTGGCCCAGTGGAAAGGCACCAGGTCTTCCTCCCCAGCTCCTCTGAGCAAGGTGCGGCCCACGTGCTCTGAGGACCATGCCAGGCTTCTTGCCATTCCTCCCACTCGGGCTGGTGCTGCACCCACCTCTGTTCTCCTGCGACTGGCGGGGAGGTCCCCCTCCCCGTGAAGACCCTGCGTGCAGGCCATGAGCTCCCAGCCCCGTAAGAGGAAGGCTCCAGTCTGATGGCTGTAAACTGACTGTGCCCGGCCACACCGGTGGCCACCCTACATCTCCACCCAGGCCTCGCATGGGCCCAGAGGTCTCAGGCAGGTGCTCCCCAAACCCTAGCTGGCCCAACACCTTCACCTACAGCTGGTGCTTCAGAAGGCCCCACTGGGCACTGAGCAGACTCATCAGTGTGCCCTGGACATGAAACTTCTTGAGAAGGGCCTCATAACCACACTTTGGGACTTCTTGCAAAGAGGTAGCAAAGGCACGGGGAAGGGCAGGTCGGTGAGTCCCCGCAGCCACTGGATGGAAGCCACTTGCCAATGTACCTGAAAAGAGCCTCGGGCCAAGCGCACGCGGCGACAGGCCCCTTTCATGTGGCCGTGTGTGTGCCCCAGGCACCACCTTTCATCTGAAGACAGTGCAGGAGACAGCGTCCCAAACTCACAGGCGGGAGCCTTCCTGCTGCGGCTCCAACAAGTGCGCCGCGTGCCCAGGGATTCAAGTGCGCCCGCACGGGTCTCTACCGAGGACCGTGGTATGGGCACGGTCGAGTGCCCTTGGTTCAGGTTCGTACAGACGGCGGTGGAGGAAGTGGGTGGACGAGGGGAAAGGGCGGGACGGGTAAGGGTCTGGACGGAGGGTCTATGGTTCCCGGTTTGGTGTTGGAGGGTGGGTCCAGGGGAGTCTTTCTGGGGTGGGCGGACGAGTCTGACGTAAGGTCGTGCACTACAAAAGAGTCTGTGGACCGAGGTCCCACCGTCCGACCGACGTCACGGGGGCAACGGGATCCTCTCGTCCCTCTGAACACCCCCACTCCAGACGACTCCTCCCCAGAAGGTCCTCACGTCCACCACCGGGGTGGTCGCCCGTGAGCTAATATGATACATCGGAAGTGTGGGACGGTCGACGGCGTCAAGTCAGAGTAGGGGTGCTTCGGGTGAATACCCGGAGTCCGTCGTCTTCCCCCACGTTCGAACCTATTCCTGGGCAGACTCCGGTGGGTCGGGGTAATTCGACATCTAGCCCACCCTCGGGTCCGTACCCTGAGTTCCGGGTAGGAGACGGACTACGGGAACCCGGCATAGTTAGACGACAACGAGTATATCTCGACGTCCCGAACGAAGGAAGGCGACCTCTGGTCCGTGCAACAGGAGGGTAGGAACGATGAGGAGATTCAGTTCTCAGGATCTTCCGAATGGGAGTTCTCCACTACGTCACGTGAAAGTCCTGCGTGTTTTCTCGTGTTAGACCGGAGTTGGAGGACTCTGTTGATTGAAGGTGTTCCCATAGGGGTTCCGGACCCCTGACGACGTCGGGGTTCGGTCCCGGAGTGTGGGTTGAGGCTCCCGTGAAGGGGGACTTGGAGGGCCAACCGCGGCCTCAGCCATCAGGACCCACTCTGCGGTACTACTGGATCCCCGTCCTGATATCCCTCATCCAACGAGGCTCCTCCAGGGCAAAGATGTCCCTCTGTCCTGCCCTTCTTCCTGTGCTAGGGCCCAACTCGGAAAGCTCAGAATACTCAAAAAAAAGATCGCTGGACAAATAAATTGATGGTGCCAAAGGAAGTGGGGAGGCAAGAGACAGTGGGAGGGAGAGGAGGAGGAAGACGGAAAGACAGAGGAAGGAAGGAGGTGGGAGGAAGAGTAGCGAGAAGGGGCTGATGCAGTGAATCCCCCACTGGCTTCTGGCCTGGTGGCCTCAGGAAGACCTGCAGCCAGCAGCCCACATCAGGTGCTCTTTCTGGGAGGAGGAGCCCCGCAACCAGGCATGCGAAAACTAATGAGAATCCTAAGGGCTTCCCAGGCAGTGCAGTGTTAAAGAAGTCACCTGCTGATCTCCTGGGTCGGGAAGATCCCCTAGAGGAGGGCATGGCAACCCACTCCAGTATTCTTGCCTGGAAAGTTTCATGGAGAGAGGAGCCTGGCAGGCTAGAGTCCAGGGGGTCACAAAGAATTGGACACGACTGAGCGACTGAGTGCACACATACACACACACACACACCACACACATGCACAATGAGAATCCTAGAAAACTCTGATTGAGCCACTTAAAAGTTGTTCATTATTTCAGACAATTTTCTCTTACATTATTTTAGATGTATGCATTTTTTAATACTCAAGATAGATAAAAGGCAAAGGTGGAAAAGCTAGTCTCCCCTAAGAAGCAGCAGACCCAAGAATCAAAACTACCTGGAGAAATCACTGTTTCACTCATAAGCCAAGCTGCAAGATGCTAGCTGTATCTCCCACTTAGACACTAACAATGAATATTTTATGTCTGCACCTGCCCCTGGAAGGCCTAGTCATTTTAAGACTGCACATTATGCTCAGGGAACTGGAATCCTGGGAAGAGCAGTGGTTGAGTTAGGACTTTAATTTCAAGGGTGCACATAGCAAGTGGCTCTAACAATTTGTTCTGTTCCTTTTATTAAAACAGGTTGACTCAGAAAATCAACCGATTTCCTTAAGGTAAAGGCTACTTTCCATTCTTCTTACAGGTTTTTGGGGGATGGGATCTGATGCTACTGCTTTAAGATGAGCTTGTTTTTCCCTTTCCAGTGATTCCTGGGAGAGCAGGGGCAAGGCCGTGAACTCACCATGATGTCCCCTTTCAGGAGCTGGGCCGGCTCGATGGCGATGTAGATCCTGCTTTGGTTTTCTGGGCCAACATTGCTTTGGAATAAAGAAGAAGGCACATCATTATACAATTTCATGATTTAATGGAAAGAATACCTTCTGAGAAAAGGAACCCTACAAATTGAAATTAGACAAAATATCCTGCTTGGCCCAGGCATCCCAATTCCTTAGACTCACTCCTATGGAAATGAGTCTAAAAGGTATAAAAAAGCAATGGGGCCAGGCAGGGTCCTGAGAGCAATGTCAGTGCCAGTGGTCGCAGGCCCACCCCAGGCCCAGGCACGGCAGGGCACACAGCGTGGAGTATTGCCGGCACAGCCTCTGGTTAGCAGAGGGTGACATGGCCCAAGTGTGACCGATGCCAGGGTCCAACAGGAGTCCAGACATATGATAACAGTTCATTTTGAGTGATGACAACACATTTTTTTCCTTTACTCATTTTCCATTAATGTGTATAAAATGCTAATCCAAACTCCCAAAAAAGCAAATCAAATAAGTCTAGAATTAGTACACATTCTGGAAACATCTGCCTGCCCTTTATCTAAACTGCCAAGGGGAGAGAAAGGCAAAACACCATGGCCCTGTCGCAGGCTCCAACGTGATTGCTTCCACACAGTGCGGGACCCTCTCCTGCCCCCGGGTCCCTGTGTCCCTGCGTCTTTGCACAGCCAGCTGGGTGACCGTGGCGGACACCCACCAGGCAGGGTGATGGGCTACCCGCCCATGGCTCCCCTTCTGTCCCCTCCTCTGGGCTCCCCAGACATCATGCCTCCCACACCTCCCAAGGGAGAAGCAGGCTGGAGCAGGCCCCTCCCTGGCTCTCCCGTGGTCCCAGGAGAGCAGCCGCACTTACTAGATCCCCGACGTGTACACGGGCTGCATGGCCTGGTAGAGCTTGAGAAAGGGCCGGCACACTGAAACACAGGCAGAGTCGGCTATAAACACGCGGAACTGGGGGCCAGTGACGGGGGGCACATCTCCAGACCCCACCCTGCAGGAGACACTCACCTCCACCCGAGTCAAAGTTGGGGGTCCCATGCAGGATGACGAAATGCAGGAAGAGGGGCGAGGCATTCATCTTCACCGTTCCTGACAGGAGCCCACTGAGAAACTGCACATACCTGCAGAGGGCAGCAGCTTAGAGCTCCCCGACAGCTCAGAGCGCAGGTGGGGTCGGAGGGAAAGGAGGAAACGCACCTGCTTTTTCGGGAGTTTTGGGAGAGGACCCATCCTAACTGCTCACAGCAAGGAGGGGTGTCTGCATGCCAGGGCTTGGCCTATGCCCTGTAGAGCACGGCTAAGCCCACAACCCCACTGAGAGTCTCTGGGCCTCCCACACTGATGTGGCCAGTGATCTGGAAGCACAAGCAAGGGTGCCTCCTGGGCATGAGCCCCCACACATGGCGCCTCCTGCTCTGTGCCCCAAGTGCAGGTGCCATCACCTCTGTCCACGGAACCCAGAGCCGGGCAGGGCTAGGCCACGGGACTGTCACAGTCCCCCACCCAGAATGGGAAAGCAAGAGGCTGCAGTCACGTGAGCATGCTCTCCAAACCAAACTACACATCAAGGTCCCTCAGTCTAACTCTCAGTCCCACCCACCGTGCTCTCTGCTCACACCAGGAAACCTACAGAGGCTGGAGTCCACACGGCAACCGCACAGGAAGCCTGTGGATGCCCGTCTCACTGAGAGGCCCGCTGCCGCCTGAGCCACCCCGCCCTCCTGTCTTCCGTCTCCTCTCTGCCCTTCCTCCTCACCGCCCATCTCAGAGGCGGGATGAGCACGTGTGCGGTGAGCTGGGAGACCTGTCTTCTCTCTCAATACCATGCACAGCCTTGTGTGCCATGCTGACGCCCGCACCCTGCGTGGGTGCTTGACAGTCTGGGGAGAAGATTCTACCCAAGAAGTGTTTCCTCACTGGTTTCTCCCAAGGCACAAGGTGGTAGGGCACACCTACCCAAGAGGGCACAGACCCGCCAACTTCGCAGATGCTGCCTGGCCTCAGCCCCTCTCTCTATCCATTGTGTGTGATTCCTGAGCAAACGCAAACCCCACGACATCCAACATCTCTGTACATCTCTAATGCCAACACAGAGCCACGCAGGCGCAGGAAGGAAGCAATCACTGAATCAGCGGGCTGTGTGACCAGCACAATTTCCTCCACACCCTCCAGCCAGCTCACTCTAGTCCACTTCCCACAGAGCAGGGACATCCCCCACATAAACACCCTAGGACCGAATGCCACTCAGGCTCGGCCCACTTAGGTTAAACACATTCTGGTTTCTCTGACTTACATCACTGAGAATAATGACCTCAAGGTCCATCCACATTGTTGCAGATGGCAGAATCTCGTTATATTTTGTGGCTGAGTAACACTCCATCATACCTTTTTACCACATACGCTTTATTCATTCACCCATTGAGGGATATCTAAATTGTTTCCACATCTTGGCTATTGTGAATAAGAAACATGGGAGTGAAGAGATCTCTTCGAGAGCCTATCTTCATTTCCGTCAGAAATATACCCAGAAGTGGAACTGCTGAATCATATGATACATGCATAATCATATGTATATCTATATGCATAATCATATGTTTAGTTCTATTTTTAATTTTTTGAGCAACCTCCACATTCTTTTCAACAGGGGCTGCACCAGTTTACATTCTCACCAACAATGCACAAAGGCTCCCTTTTCTCCACATTCTTGTAAACACTTGTTTTTTCTTGTCTTTTGACCACTGCCTTTTCTAGCAATTGTGAGGTAATATCTCCCTGTGGTATAACAGCACTCATATATGAAATCTAAAAAAGCCACACATACAAAAACAGAGTAGAATGGTGGTTACCAGGGGTTGGGGCTTTGGGGACAGAACAGAATTTTTAAAGGGTACAAGCTTACAATGAGCAGTAAATACATCCTAGAAATATAATGCACAGTATGGTAAGTATGGGCTTCCCCAGTGCTTAGCCATAAAGAATCTGCCTGCAATGCAGGAGATGCAAGAGATGTGGGTTCCCTGGAGGAGGCTGTGGCAACTCACTCCAGTATTCTTGCCTGGAGAATCCCATGGACAGAGGAGCCTAGTGAGCCACAGCCCATGGGGTCACAAAAGAGTTGGACACGACTGAAGCGACAGAACACCAGCATGGGCATAGTAAATATAGACACTGTGTATTATATTTACAAATATGTTATATTTGATAAATATATTTGTATATTTGTATAATATATATTATATTTGATAAATATATTTGTATATTATATTTGATAAATATATTTGTATAATATACTTGTATATATTTTTATATATATATAAACACCAGCATGAGCATAGTAAATATAGACACTGTATATTATATTTATCAAATATATTTATATTTATCAAATATATATTTGATAAATATAAATATATTTGATAAATATAATATACAGTGTCTATATTTACTATGCTCATGCTGGTGTTTATATATATATAAAAATATATACAAGTATATTATACAAATATATTTATCAAATATAATATACAAATATATATTTTCTAAAATATCTAATTTATACCAGCAATTCAGATGCAGTCCATTATCTCAAGCAGTTGCATTTGCATACAAAGCAAACTGAACAAAAGGAAATATCCAGTAAATTTTAAAAATAAAGTTTAAAAACTCTACTTAAAAGTCATCCTTTTAGAAAAAAAAAAAAAAAAGCTAGCTTCAACTTAGGTGCCCTTGATGGTATTCACATTTTCCTGGTGGCAAATCTCTCTTCCCTTTCAGAAGAGGACAAAACTCACTCACCCCCGAGCCACAGAGACCAGGTGGAAGCCCTGGGGGTCCTGAGGCCACGAGGCCAGGCCATGGCTGCAGGGCTCTGACCACCAGGTGGCTCCACAGGCCTTTTCGCTTTATCTTTTATTTGAACAGCAGATGCTTTGATTCCACTGTGGACAGACACGGGACTGTTCAGGTGACCTTGCACCTACATTTAATCACCTAAATGCCATGCACTGCAGATTTCTGGGTTCGCCGGCCCCCTGCTTGTGAGCATATGAAAAGGGATGGTGAACTGGGGTTGGGAATCCCTGCCCACTCTGGACAGCAGTCTCCCCTCTTCCAGTGCTGGGCAGCCCTGGTCACCACGCAACCCGCTTCCTTGGCCTTGTCAGTGGCCCAGCTGCTATGTTTACTCCACGGGCACCTGGCCATCTGCTCAGTCTGCACTGACCACCCCAGGCAAGGTGGCCCTTCAGTCTGGACATCTCAGGGATCCACCAAAACACAGACCAGGCACCACGGAAGGCAGGGGGCGGTCAGTTTCTGTTTCACTCTTTTTCCTTCTTTGTGCTGGAACTTCGTTGCTGCGCGCGGGCTTTCTCAGTGGCAGTGAGCAGGGGCTGTTCTTCATTGCGGCTCCTCGGTGTGGTGGTCTCTCCTGTTGCAGAGCACAGGCTCTAGGCTCGGGGGCTTTAGTATCACACAGGCTCCATAGTTTTGGCTCACGGGCTCTAGAGCGTGGGCTCAGCAGTTGTGCCACACGGGCTCTCTAACGGTGGCACATAGGCTCAGCTGCCCTGCAGCATGTGGAATCTTCCCAGACCAAGGATTAAACCGGTGTCCCTGCATTGGCAGGTGAATTTTCATCCACTGCGCCCCCAGGGAAGTCCCGGATTCACTTCTGGATGCAAACATAGAGGGTCCGCCCCTTGCACTGACACAGCCTGGCCAGCACTGCCGCCCAGTGGCCAGAGGGAGCGTGAGAAGGTACTTCTTTGAGGAGCAGTATCAACATCACCAGAGAAGTAGGAGCTGGAAGACCAGGGCTCACACTCACACCGGGTTAGAGACAGAGGGGAGGAAGGCGATCCCGGACATCTGCCCTTCTGACCAGTTCATCACTGAACCACTGCAATCAAGCTCCTGGACAACAGTTCTCATCTGCCCTTTATAAAAATCTGCCTTATATGGATTTATAGTTAGGTAAATCAAAGACAAAAATATTGTACAATGCAACTTACTCCTTCCTTCACATGCTTTCTTAATAAGGAAAAAATACAAAATTATTTTATCCATTTCAGGGTATTTTCTACTCATTAGAGCAGTCCATGGGTCACTAAGAGTCAGACATGACTGAGTGACTTCACTTTCACTTTTCACTTTCATGCACTGGAGAAGGAAATGGCAACCCACTCCAGTGTTCTTGCCTGGAGAATCCCAGGGACGGGGGAGCCTGGTGGGCTGCTGTCCTTGGGGTCACCCAGAGTCGGACACAACTGAAGCGACTTAGCAGCAGTAGCAGCAGCAGCAGTGCTACTTTTCAGCAACTTTACTGCCTAACTTTGTGGAACTGAAGTCATTTTTGGTTACTTGTTCATAGGATACAGTACAACTAACTTCTGAGTACAAGTTCTGGATTTTGTGATATTGCAAAAGTTAGCATAACGTGTGTTAGCAGCCCAGCTGCCATCAGAACGGCCTTTGAAGAAAACCTGACACCAACTCATGTCACTATCTACCTCCTAAGAGAGGGACAGGGGACAAGGCTCATTTGTATATTTATTTTTGTAAAGTGTATGGACAGCGTGGAGACAGCACCCTTGCCTGTTCCCCCCAGCCGTGGCTGATGGCTGACGTAAATGAGCTGATGTAAGCCCAGGGGCCTCACCTGTCACCCCAGCCTACCACCCAGAACCCAGACAGGTTGACAAGGCCAAGGAGGACAGCACAGGCTCCTTGCCCTTCTCGGGGGCCTTCCTCCAGGCAACCCTAATTGGCAAATCTGAAATTCCAGATCCCACAGACTGTGGCCTCAGACCAGGGAGGCACTCTTGGTTGTGTGCGATGGGACACTCGATGCCATAAATCAAGCCAACCTCCTCTCTATGCACCACCAATCAGTATGTGTGGTGCGGGAGGGGTAAAGAAAACCTTTGTACAGTAAAATGAATTTTTCTTCGGGGGGCCTCATCCTGCTGTCCCAGAACCCTTTCATACCCTCGTCAGTCTCTCAGATGAGCGGCTGAGAAGCTCCGCTCTAGGCCACCTGAGTGTGACCTGGAAAAAAGAGGACTGTGGGGGGTCTGTGGTTGCTGTTCAGTCCCTAAGTCGTGTCCAACTCTTTGCAACCCCATGGACTGCAGCATGCCAGGCTTCCCTGTCCATCACCAACTCCCAGAGTTTGCTTAAACTCATGTCCACTGGGTCGATGATGCCATCAACCATTTCATCCTCTGTTGCCCGCTTCTCCGCTTGCCCTCAATCTTTCCCAGCATCAGGGTCTTTTCCAATGAGTCAGCTCTTCACATCAGGGGGCCAAAGTATTGGAGCTTCAACTTCAGCATCAGTCCTTCCGATGAACATTCAGGACTGATTTCCTTTAAGATTAACTGGTTTAATCTCCTGGCTGTCCAAAGGACTTAAGTATCAAACAATGCTGCAATGTTGGGGAACTTTTCCAGCTATTAGAAACACCTAGGAATCCAGTCTTGCTTTCTGCACGCCCAGACTTCTGGCTTCTCTTCCTGTACCTCAGGGGACACAGGAACGACCCTCACCCAGGACTTCCAGGCTGTCTCTTCTTCCCCGAACTCTCAGGAGATATTTGCTGTCCCAAAGAGCGAGCCAGTCACCTGTCATTCTCCCCCCTAAACAAACCCAAAGTAATGGGACTCTCTCCCAACTCCTTTACGGAAGGAAAGGAAAAGGAGGTCAGAAAATTTCATCATTTAAGTCATGACTTCCATGATGCTGTTGATAACTAAGGCTGTAGGAGGTTTTTCTTTAATTGCTTGTCAAAGTGAAAGGGCCTCCAAGGTCATGGGTGCCTCTCTGAAGCAGAAGGTTCATCATCCCCACAAGAGGCCACCTGGGGGTGACCTCAAGCTGCTCCTGAGGCTGGCTCAAGGCAAAAGGTGCAGGGAGGGATAAGTGCTCTTGGCTGAGGAATTCTGCTGAAAGCATGCAATCTCCAGCAGCCACTGCTGGCCAAGCTGCTGCAAGTCAACTGCTCAGCGGATTTTAGGAGTGAAGCACAAAGTGTCAGAGAATCTGCCACCCATCAAATGGGCTCCAGCCTCTCCAGCTCATAAACCCATTATTTATTTTTAATTGAAGGATAATTGTTTTACAGAATTTTGTTTTCTGTCAACATCAACAAGAATCAGCCATAAGTGCACCCGTGTCCCCTCCCTCCCGAAACTCCCGCCTATCTCCCTCCCCATCCCACCCTTCTGGATTGTCACAGAGCCCCTGTTTGAGTTCCCTAGGTCATACAGCAAGTTCCCACTGGCTATCTATTTTACACATGGTATTGTAAGTTTCCATGTTACTCTCGCCATACATTTCACCCTCTCCCTCCCCTCTCCCCCGTGTCCATGAGTCTGTTCTCTAATTAGTCCATGCTCATCCCAAGATTGCTTTTGAAAAGGTTTCTTGAGCTCAGTCCTAAAATAGCCTGCAGAGCTCCCCCTTGGGCTTTGGGATCACTGTGATGGTCCCACTATCAGTGAATCTGTCCCCACATGAATGGTCATTGCACGTCCTCCGGGTCTCAAATATTCCTCCAGATGTACCTATTCTTTCACTTAGTCATGAACCCGCTCCGTTACGAGGTGGCAAGCATCTTCTGAAGCAGGTGCCATCAGGATAAGATCCCCTATTCTGAGGGAGCAGGAAGATCAGCCTCGAAATGCTGGGTTTAACCCACGCCACCCTCATCACTGTCCATATTACAGCTTTTGCTGTGTAACCACGCAGGATAACCATGGGCAAGTTAAAGTGAGAAGATACTTCCCTTTTTCCACACTCCTTCAATGGTATTAAAAAGCTGTAGCAGAAACATCATCACATGATATCCCTTATATTAATATGTGGAATCTGAAAAGGCTTGATACAAATGAACTTATTTACAAGACAGAAACAGATTTACAGACTCAGAGAAGGAACTCACAGGTTGCCGGGGTGGGGAGGGGTAGGGAGGATAGGGGAAGGGATAGTTAGGGAGTTTGTAATGGACAGGTGCACACTGCTTATTTAAAATGCATAACCAACAATGAACTATGGTACAGCACGGGGAACTCCGCTCAGTGTTATGTGGCAGCCTGCATGGGAGGGGAATTTGGGGGAGAATGGATACATGCACATGTATGGCTGAGTCCCTTTGCTGTCCACCTGAATCTATCATAACATTGTTAAATTAGCTATGCTGTGCTGTGCTTAGGATTCAGCTGTGTCCGACTCTTTGCGACTCCATGAACTGTAGCCCACCAGGCTTCTCTGTCCGTGGAGATTCTCTAGGCAAGAATACTAGAGTGGGTTGCCATGCCCTCCTCTAGGGGATCCTCCCAACCCAGGAATTGAACAGGAGTCTCCCTCATTGCAGGCCGATTCTTTACCAGCTGAGCTACCAGGGAAGCCCAAATTAGCTATACTCCAATACATAATAATTTTTTTTTAAAGCTGCAGTAAGTAATAAGAATAAAAAGAAGAAAATAAGGCAAATATCCCTCCCTGGTGTGTGCTGAGTTTTGAGGTGGGTCACCCCCTGTTTTCCCTCACATCTCACATAGGGGCTCACATGAATGTAACCATTCTGGAAACTGCTCAACCAAGAAATGACAGTTAATGGTTTCAAATAGATCAAGGGGCTGTTTAACTGTAGTACTAATGAAATGCTGGTTTTTCCAAGGCAACTCACATGCCCTGTGCGGCCTCTGCTCAGAGCAGGGCACAGCCAGGCTCCAACCCACCATCTCACACCCATGGCACATTCTGGTCCACAAGCAGACCTGCGATGGGGAGCAGCCAGGACAAAACAGGCAGTGCCTCTGGTGACCCTGGAAATCCCTTTCCCAGGTGGAAATACCTCAAGTCGGCTCAGGACAAAAACCCCCTGTGCCCCTGCCCCCTGGATGGCAATGAAGCTTTCAGTCCTCCCAAGTCCACTGGCCCAGCCCGCTGGCCCTGGTGGGAAGAGATGCGAAGGGCAGGAAAACCATCTTGGCGATAGCCCTGGCAATTCTTGAGCAAATGCCCTGCCATTTGCTTTGAAGTAAAAACAGTTTTCTTGGTGCCATGTCCCCATCTGCAGAGGAAGTAGGTCTGGAAGACACGTGGCTGAGACCCCTCTCAGGCCACGCACCTGACCCTCCTCCGATTTTTCTCCACCCAGGCCTGGCGACAGCGTGGATTCACCTGGGGGCCAGAAGCCAAAGTAAGTCTGCTCCCCAGGGTCCCGCCGCAGCATGTGCCGGGGGCCGTGCCGAGCAGGAGACACGGGGACGTGGGCCGAGGAGACCAAGGAGAAGGACTCCTGGGCCTCTGCAGCTGGCCGACTAGGAACCTGAGTGTGTCGACAGTTTTGTTGGTGATAAGCTGCTTTCACTGGCTTCTACCACCCACAGCCCTCTGTTTACAGGGGCCGTGCCAGAGACCACTTGGCCTGCAAAGCCCAGCACATCCACCATCCAGCCCCTTACAGACACAGTTCACAGACCCCTGGTCAGGAGAAAGAAACCAGTTCCAACACAGTAACAGCATCAACACCAGCTGGGAGCGCAGGAGACTTGATGGCCGAGCACGTGGGGAGGGAGCCCTGAGACCACACCAGAGTCAGCCAGGCTGAGGGGCTCCCCGCATCCCCACGCAGGGTGGCTCGTCACTCACCACTGGACACCAACAATCCCCGCCTCCTAATCACGGTTGGTCAGAGGGGGTGTATCTTCCGTCCCTACATTTTTAAATGTAAGATCTCATTCCACCTTTCCCTCTGGCTGTGGGACAGATACATACCGTTTCTGGGATGGCTGCATTAAAGCTGCAAGTTTATCATCATAAAACTTCTTCATTGCGAATCTGTCAAGGGCCTGGTCAGCACTGGGGAAGCAGAGACAGAGAGATTTAACTCCATGGCCATGGAGGGGTGGGAGGTGGGGTGTAACAAGGGACAGGCCCTGAGGTTGTTCTGAGTAGCTAGCACTCACTAAGAGCTCCATTTTGCTACGTTCCCTCCTCGGGCACACCCACTTTAGCATCTCTTCTCAGGCCTCATCTCCTCCAGGAAGATGTTCCAGGCTAAGTGGAAGCCAGGCCTGCAAGGGAAGCCAGGCCTGAAGTCCCCCATTTGAAGCAGCAGCACCTGATCCTAGCATGTGGCACTTTCTGTGCTGCATTTACAACACAGAATAACCGCAGGATACTATCCTGACAGGATAACCACCCATCTGCCATTGCCTGCAGGTGGGCACAGGCCTGGTGTCCTAACTACCTAAACAACCATCTAAAATAACAACTTTGTCTAAATAAGGGCCTGGTTGGTGGGGCTGCACAAAAACAAGGGTCACTTAAGCACTGCATGTTTAACATACCGGATGCACGTGTTTTTTAGAGTGAAAAGTATAATTACATATTCACCTATACATTTTTAAGTGTTCCTTTTTCTGGAATTCACTTGTTTTATTAAATGCTCACAATGCATTTTGGTCATTGTTTATGTTCAGGGTTAATATCGCTGTTTAGTGACTCAGTCATGTTCAATTCTTTGCGACCCATGAACTTTAGCCCACCAGGGTCCTCTGACCATGGGATTCTCCAGGTAAGAATACTGGAGTGGGTAGCCATTCCCTTCTCCACGACCTCTTCCTACCCCAGAGATTGAATCTGGGTCTCCTGCATTGCAGGCAGATCCTTTACCTTCTGAGCCACCAGGGAAGCTTGTTAATATCAACACCAGTATTCATAATATTAGCACTGACTCTATCTTTATGAACTCTTATCTTCCTCGTACTGGTACCAGAATGTTTTTCTTACTTCACTTTGCGACTTGGAAGTGTCTGTTTTGATCTGGACACAGTGTGTGACAAAAGCCTTCAAAAGTCCCTGTGATTACACTACTTGTGGGAATACTATCTGAGGGGAAAATAAAAATAGTAGAAATGATCAAGGATGTAATTATGAGACTCTGTTACCAGGGCACACTTCAGTGTACAAAATCATTAGAAAGAAGCAACTGAAATTCTAAGGAAAAATTGCAAACAACCTGGATAGGCAATACTGGTAAATGCTTAAATACATAATATTCTATTCATCAAGTGGCAAACTAGGCAGCCGCCAACTAGGAAAGTGTCAATTCAGAAAACCGTGTTACAAAAATCTTGGTAGCGTCACTTCACTTTAGCGAAAAGCACTCAATACTATCTTATCTACTAGTACCAGCAGGATTAACACCAGCCCATAGCAGCACTGATGCCGCAAGTGCCTTTCATGCAACAACACATGGAATTGTCAAAAAAAAACCCTGTGAGGAACAGCCATCAGCCCTGCTTCCCAGGTGAAGACCCCGAAGTTTAGAGCCTTTCATGTGAATTGCCTAACACGTGCAGCTGAGACACACTTCAGTTATTCAGAAAAAAGTGGGGCATTTAGAGAGAGTATCAGTGATAAGTTTATAGTGGAAAAAAAAGCCCAGTCTCCATGCTTTCCAAAAATACCAGGACCATCCATGGCACATGAAACTCTGGTTCTAGACAGAGCTGTGCTGTTGTGGGCACAAATGCGAGGTGGCCTCTGTCCAGAGTCCGCCAGGTGAATGAAATCTGCTCTCTGACCAGAGGGATGTGACGTGAGCAGGAATCTCAATTTGTCTGGCACACACACACACAAGTGATTATTATCACCAAGAAAGGATCTGACTTTCACTGGAGGGTTGGGTTTCCTGCCTGGCAGGCATGAGCTCTCCAATTTGTTTCCACAGAAAACATTTGGAAAGTCAAATTTCATTCCTTAATGCTAGAAAGGAAAGGGTTTATCGGCTCATATGAATAGGCTTATATTTCCTCAGAAATACTTCACAAAGTGGTCATTGAACAGAGAGGGCCAACACAGATGCAACACCCAGAAAGGACGATATTTCTGAACTGGATCTCTGTGAGTGCAGACGTGTGCTCGGGGTGCCTCTGGGTCTACCAGTGTACCCAGCGCCAGGAGGCCTGGCACGCAGCTGGGGCCTCACTCACGGGCCTCGCAGTGCCTGTCATCCCCAGTGGACGGGACCCACCTCCTGCGCGCAGCAACCCCATGCCCATGGCAGCACCTCCCGGGAGCCGGACCAGATCTGGCTTCCTGCTCACTGAGATTCTGAGCAGTCTTAAGTCCGCCAAGTCTGTCCTCATCTGTAAAATGGGAGTGATGACTACTCCCTCCGGGATTACTTGGGAGGACCGAGCAAGAAAAAGGAAATATGCAAAGCACTTCGCAGAGGCCCAGTGCATGTACACCATGGCAGCCGTGGCCGTCGCCATGGATGTGTGCAGAATGCAAGGTGTCCAGTGAGAAGCACTGCTTTGGTTTTACCAATGGTGATGTCTGTCCCCCTCAGCCTGTCACAGATTGACAGTGCACTTGCTTTATCGGTGATGCCTCCCTGAAGCTTTCAGTGTGAATCACACATAGCTGCTCACTGAGCAAAGTGTCTTTCTCACGAGCTTACACCCTCAGCTGCAGCTAGGTTTCTAGGCACCAGGGACATGAGCCTTGGTCTCCAAGTCAGCTCCGAGGGGTCCGCCTCCTGCCCACCCAGCCTCAGAGCATCCCAACGCCCACGGCAGCGACGACACTTCCCTCCTACCTGGCTGAGACATTGGTGAAGTGCATGTAAGATGATATGACCACGCCGATGCGTCCCTTTCCACCCTGCAGGAGAGGGAAGAGAGATCATTAGACCAGGAAAGCACTGCTTCCTTCACAGGATGGCAAAGAGTCTGCTTTGACAGGGAAGCCAGCATTACCCTCCTCTGACCCCTGTTCTGAGGGATGGCAGCACCCAGCTCAGCAGAGAACACACGCGTGGGGTACTAACAGCAGGAGCAGGTGCTAACCAGGCCATCTGAGGACGTGTCCAAGGCCAGGTCTGCACAGAAGTGGCCAGTCAGTTCCTCATTTCCCAGTGAGGCCAGAAGTGGGTGGAAGCCATTGGTGCGACTTAATCACCCAGGTGAGAGAGACTCGAACGCCCCACTTATAAGCTGAGGGCTTTGAGGGCTGCACACAGAGCCCAGAGAAGTCCAGAGGAGTAGGACAGCCAACCTCAGGGGGCTGCCACCTCACAGCATCATGGGCACCAGCCCTGCACCGCCACAGGGGCACCCCTCCGAGGCAGCTTTATGGAAAACGCATCACTCATCCCATAACCACAGACACGCACTGCCCAGACAAGGCAGCCCAGAGGACCTCAGACCAACATCACCAACAGAAGGCTCTGTGATGAGCCCCCTCAACCAGAACCGTGGACTGCCACCTTCTGAAACACAGTGTCATGGCCCAGGACAGCAGTCAGCAAACCACAGCCCACCGGCCACTTGTGTCCACCAGCTGTGTCCCTTGGAGTTAAGAGCTGTCTTAACATTTCTAAACCGTTGAAGAAAAATCAGAAGAACGGTATTTCAATGACACACGAAAATCATATCAAATTCAAAACGTCAGTGTCCACAAATAAACGTGACTGGGACACAGCTATGCCTGTTAGTTTCGGGGCATCTGGGGCGATTTCCACATGGCAGTGCCAGTGGAGCAGTCCGTTGGGCCCCAAAGCCTGGAAAGCCCTGTTTGGGTTCCTTCAAGAAGAGTCAACAACCCGTGATCTAGAATCACATGGGCCACAATGGCTGCGTCACGAACATGCAGATCCTTTGTCTAGTCTTAAAAAGGAATGAGAAAGGAAATTCAGGTCAAAATCCTGGCGTGTGACTATCCCCTAGGAGGGTTTTCCTCTCTGTCTCATGAACACTGAGTATGTGCCTCAGAAACTCAGTGCAGACGCACCAACAGTCCTGAACCCTGGCACCTGCAGTTATAACCGCACGGTTACAAGTATGTTTCTTACATAAATTCACCAGCAGGGAACAATACCTCCGCCAAGTCAGGCACACGGAGGACTTCACTGCCACCGTCTCTAATGCTGCTCATTATGGACAGGAAGTCTTGAAGCACAGGAAACATTCTTTAGGACCTGAACAGCTTTTATCTGTTCTTAAGAGAAATCACTGATGACACAAGGCCCAGAGAGTATCCTCCACCAACAACTCAAGACTAAACCACGTGGAGGGGGGTGCAACCATCCAGGAGAATCACAGGCTATTTCTGCTGAAAATCAGTGTGGGTAGGGTGAGGACAAGCACACACAGAGACCACTGTTTGCATCCAGCGGGAAGACAGGGTCGCATAGTCTGGTCCTTGCCTGCCCTCCCCAGGCTGGGATGTCTTTCCTGGCACTCGTGGGCAGGAAGGGCCCATTCTGCAGGGCTGGCAGGTTTGGGGAAAGTCAGCAATCTCAACCCCCCAGCAACCACAGTGAATTTCCCTTGAAGTCATCCTCTATAAATTCAAATTAAGAGGGCTTCTCTCTCATGGTATGTTTCCTGAATCATCTCCAGAAGGGTTCACAGGCCACCAGAATAGGGCAAGAGATGAGCAAATGATTTCCAAGAAGTTTCAACATATTCCCGGTTAATCCCACAACCAAGACTTGTCTCAAAAGGCAAGTGTAGTTTAGGCAAAGGATGTTTGAGGGGACCCTACGTGGTAAGTTCATCACTTGTGGCCCAGATGTTGTAAATATTTTATAATTCAGTTCATTAAAAAAGTGAACTGTTGAAATGGAATGATGGTGAAGGGGTGCACTTCAAGGTCTAGGAGCCAGAATCCTCAGGAGACACAGCTGGCAGCAGGTCTGGGAGCCCCAGGCGGGCATTTCTCCCCAGCACTGGGCACTGCAGTGCTCTGGCTGGTTTAAAGACCACTGCTTCACAGGCCTGTGAAGGGATCTTGGGCAAAAGCGGCCCATCAGCAGTATCCTAACATATAAAAATCAATAGGCCATAACCAGTAAAAAAAAAAATACAGAGCTCGTTTTAATTGACAAGAATTGTTTAAAGAAAAAAAGAAAAAATTAAAAAAAAGAGTCTCTTTCTTTAAGCTTGCACCAAAACACAAAAATGGAGAAGCACCTTAATATAACATAATCCTTGAATAAAAGCCCTGGTTAACTTAATTTAGTAAGAGAACTAGTGGGGCTCCCTGGCGGTTTGTGGGAGAATGTAATCGACTCTGAAGTGAGAGTAAGCAACAGAAGCAGAGAGCAGCAAACGCCGTGTGTGCACCCAGAGACTCTTCCTCGCAGCCGAGCGACCATCGAATTCACGGAGTGTGGGAGCTCTGAACACCGCCGCCGCTGTCTGCCCTCCTCATTCAGTACCCTGCAGGAAACTCACCTGGAAAGTCTGATAACTCAAAAGGAAGGTTCTTTTACACTAAGGTCCATAATGCAAAGGGCTTTTGTGCAGCTTTTGAGTATAAAAAGTCTGAAGGAAGAAACATTTCAAGGTGGAATCTTCGAGATGTCCTGATGGTGTAAAGTAAGAGCAGGGGGCAGACCCCTTCTTCTGGGACGGAGCCCCACCGCTCGACCCCCAACCCTCTCAGAGCATTCCTCCCACATGCTGCCTGAGCTCAAGGTGTCTGGGAAAACACATCTGATTTGAGGAATCCAGGGTAGTGCAGGAAGAGGCTACGAACAAGCCAAGGCAGTTGAGAAACCAGAGAAGTAAGAGGAGAGGCAGTTCCAGGAGGTCGGAGGTTCCAGGTGCCTAGCAGGTCACGAAGCCAGGACAAGGCACCGACACCCCCGCAGCCACCCTGCAAGCATGGACATGTCACGTCCACCCCACCAGGCTGGCCTGCTCGGAAAGGACCATATGACTCCTGCAGTAGCATCCTGCCCACAGTCTCATGCCAATCAACTGGCATCACTCAGGTGGCACAGAGTCCACTGTTGTATGCCTTAATAGTACCCTTTGCTTTTTAAACAGGAGTTTTCCATGAAAAACAAAAAACATATGAAAATGAAAGGATTACCTCCCAGGGGCCCCCACCTTAGCTTCACCATGTACAACTGTGCATTTAGGAACCTCAATCCTATACATTCTGAAGCCAGACTCCAGGAGGCTGGATGACTATTTCCCTCCCCTTAGGATACGTATGAAAACCTAACCTCAAAACCCTAAAGAAGCAAGCAATCATGGTGAAGAGGCAGTCCCCCTGGGCCCCCAAGTGGGTGCTCACCCTGCAGTGAATAACGACAACGTGTTGGGGGTCGCTGTTCAGCCAGGCCTCCTGCGCCTTGCAGATGGTGCACACCTTATCCAGGGGTGGCGCATGCAGCTCCGGCCAGCCCACGTCCAGAATCTACGGGGAAAGAGAGGAGGCTTTCTGGTGTCCATCTTCAAGGAGCCCTATGAAGCCATCTCAAGACCTTTTTTTTTTTAATTTAGCAAAATATTTCATTTTATAATATAGAACAACATTGTGTGTTCCTTTTCTAAAACTTAGTGGGAACTGTGGCTTCTTTACTGGAAAGAAAAATATGAAGGATTATATTTTCCCCATGAGACATCTACTCCCCGGTCTTATCTGCTTGTGTGCAGCTGGAATGACAATTCTAGAAAGGGCTTTCAGGAGCTGCTAATGGTGCATGGCTCATGGGGAGAGGCCCAGGCCTGGCAAGATCTGAAACAGGAGTTCTTGGCATGAGCTGCTGCCAAAATTCCTCTCTTTAGACTCAAATCGCAGTTTGGGAAAATGCGGTGAGCCATTCCCCCACACAAGGGGCAGATAACTAAGGGGAGGGAGATGCCTATCACACGTGACACTCCTCAAAAGAAAGGAATGTGCTCAGGAGGGAGGGAGGAGGCCTTCAAACCTTGGTTACAATTCAGGAACAAAGAAAGTCTGTGTCCCAAAACACAAACTCTGAGCCACTTGACACACATCCCCACCTCTAAGCCTGCGGGCCATGCAGGGCTGTTATTTTTGCTTTCCTTTCCTTTTTTAAGAAGGGAGGGGAGGCAGAGCTCTGTCTTATTATAAAAGCAATAGAAATTGTGTATTGATGGAAAAATTCAGAAAAATGCTGGAAACAGGCAAAGGCACACACCCCTTCTGCTATGCAGAGTGATCAGCTATAACATTCTGATGAATCCCTTATTCTTTTTCTATGTAGCTGAAATACTATCATACGTAAATTCTATATTCTGCCCTTGTTAACGAGCAATCAAACAGGCAATTTACCATACTATTTTCTTATCCTAATAGCTGCAAAATACTCCAACATATGAAATACAGTACCACAACTTACACTTAGACAGTCGTAAAATTTCCCCCCTAAATCTTTGTTATTAAGAAGAATAATGTATGGAAGGGGAGAGTGTGCTGTACAGACAGGGCACGAAGGAGATCTTTGAGGTAAAAATGTCTGGATTTGACTGTGGTATTGGTGACGTAAATCTACACTGAATGAGATGGCAGAGAAACACACACACACACCGGCCACATGTAAACACAGAGGAGGTTGCACACAGTCTGTGGGTGGTACCAACGTCAACTTCCTGCCATCAGTATTTTACTACAAGCCATGCAAGACAGTACTACTGCAGACAGCTGGGTCAGGGGTGTGTGGGATCGCCCTGTATTATTTTTACAGTTTTCTGTGACATTGCAACTACTTCAAACTCAAAAATTTTAAGAAAAATAAGCCATGGATATGAACAGTTCCTAATAGCCCTCATTAAGTCATATTCCACAGAGACTTACTACATAACCTTTTTGCACGAGCAGGATAAGCATCACAGACACTTAACAAAACTCAGAATATACAGAGCACTAAGGTCCTACCTTTGGGTTAAGCTTTGTAAGGTCATATCTCTTTTCCGAGAGGTTTAACACCTACAAAGTGGAAATAAGAAGCTATTAGACTAATCATTGTCCTCAGACCAAAGGGAACAACTGCATTCTCACAGGCTCTTTTGCCTTCAAGAGATTCGGCAGATTACGAAAAAGACTAAAATGTATAGATATGTAATCGTCATGGAATCAAAAACAAAACAGATAATAAGGACAGTCACGGCTTAGTGGCTCAGATGGTAAAGGATCTGCCTATAATGCAGAAGACTCAGGTTGGATCCCTGGATCAGGAAGATCCCCTGGAAAAGGGAATGGCAATCCACTCCAGTATTCTTGCCTGGAGAATCCCATGGCCAGAGGAGCCTGGTGGGCTACAGTCCGTGGGGTCTTACAGTCGGACATGACTGGGCAGTTGACACTTTTGAGGAGAGCATACACATCCTATGGGACTGGCCTTGGTTCCTCGGAGGAACAGGTACGGGGTGGAGGGCCCTGGGCCTGCAGGGGGCCTGGTCTCGGGAAGCCCCAGCCAGCCCAGAGCCCCAGGCTGCGCTCACAGACAAGCAGAGCTGCTTGTGGAACCTGATCACACCACAAGCAAAGGAAAAACTAAGGACAGCATTGGAGCAGAAGGGGCTCCACATACTTCTCTCTTCAGAAATGGAGGCTATAGAGACCTGAGAGGAAGGGGCTACAGGGGTGGGGTCCACGGCTCCTTTACCCCAGAACAAGCTACACCCTGGACCATGGGCTCCATTAAAACCTGCCTCGGAGAGCCGACATCTGTGGCCTGACCGGGCAGTTGTGTGTACGTGCTGGGGAGCGGGGGGCGATCGGCCTCCACATGCTGGCCTGACCGGGCAGTTGTGTGTACGTGCTGGGGAGCGGGGGGCGATCGGCCTCACGTGCACTTGTCACAGCACACAGTTCAGATGTGCAGTGGGGAAGAAGTGCTTCCAGCCCAGGGTTCTCAACTCAGGCTCCGTGGAAAACTAACACATCTTTCCTCCAACTTTTCAAAAAGGTCCTTATCCTCGAATGAGGTGAGGACCCACAGCCTCACCATTTTGCAAGGTGGACTCAGGTTCTGACAAGGCACCACCACTGTGAGGGGAAGTGCCCCAGCCCCCAGCCCCCTGACCCCAGGCCTCAGCCCTCACCCTCGGTGAGCAGCAAGCGGGGGAGGAGGAAGGAGGCACCCCATCCCCTGAGCTGGGTGTCAGGAGGAGGAGACCATTCCTGCAGCTGTGATCAAGGACGGAGTGGGACGATCTCATGGGTTGGACCCCACCTTCCCCGCCTGTCACCAGGCCATGCTGAGGACAGTGGGAAAGCCACAGGCTGGGCAGGGGCTGCTGGAAGCCACTGGGCGGTCACCTCCCTCTCTGCCTCCAGGGCCACCCGCCCAGCCCTTTAGACATCTGAGGAGACTGATAAGGATGACAATAACTGCCTTGTCGGTTTAGGGTAAAGATTAGCTGCCTTATGGAGATAAAGAGGCCTTCTAGCAGCAGGTCTGGAAAGGGAGAGGAGCTGTCATCTAATTCAAGTAGTAGAAGAGGGAGCCACAGAGCCACCTGCCGGACAGGGGCCTCAGGAACAAGAAAGGTGGAGAAAGAGGACGTTCAGGAAGACTGGTCCTCTTCATCCTCCTCAAATGGCCGGTTAGCTCAGTCGATTAGAGTGTGGTGCTAATAACGCCAAGGTCACAGGTTTGATCCCTGTATGGGCCAGAAACTTACAGTGGGCTTCCCTGGTAGCTCAGAGGGTAAAGAATCTGCCTGCAATGCAGGAGACCCCAATTTGATTCCTGGGTTGGGAAGATCCCCTGGAGGAGGGCATGGCAACCCACTCCAGTATCCTTGCCTAGAGAATGCTCATGGGCAGAGGAACCTGGTGGCTACAGTCCATGGGGTCACAAAGAGCCAGACACGACTGAGTGACTAAGCACAGCACAGCACCTTCCTCAGACGTGTGCTCTGTTCAACAACCTCATATCTGTTTGAAAGGGAACTGGGGTGGAAGATAGTTCTGGATGCCCACCCTCCAGTCCCGGCTTCACTTCAGAGGCAGGGGTGCTAACGCCAGCAGCAGGGAGGGAAGCTGGCAGCCCTCGGGGTGCACGTGGGCCACGAGTTGGGGGGGGCTGCGCTTTCACGAGGAGCCCACATGCTCCTGCACAGTGGGCTATGCAGCAGGACAGCCTCCCCGGGACGGGCCCCCTCCCCACACCACCGCCAGTCAAGCCAACTGCAGAGGAACCGGCCTGTATTCCCACCCGCAGGCTCCTCAGTCCCCTTACATGGGGACCTTCGCTCATCAAGTTTCAGCAAACTCAGCGCCCCCCGAGTCCCCCAGTCCCCCACCCCTTCCGCAGCCCCTGTCACTGCCCCTCGCCTCCCTCATGCTCATTGTCCCCACTCACCAAGTAGTTGTCCCCATGCTTGGAGCGTAGCATGCGCGTCACCTCCTGCAGATTGTGCAGGTAAGACTCCTCGGAGCAGCCCGCGGGGAAGGACACGGCGATGATGCGCTCGGTGATGTAGGTGAGATCCAGCTCGCGGCCGTCCTCCATGGCGGGGCTCAGCCCTGCAGGCCTGGGAGACACACGGGCAGCTGTCAGGAAAGGGGCCAAGCGCCAGGAGGGACGTTCGCTCACTGTTCACACCCGGACCTGATGACAGGCTTCTGGGAATTTACTGATTCTCATCACGGGAGGGCACAAAGCTAAAACTTCCTTAACGGCTATGACTGGGGCACTATTAGCTACAACCAGGGAACACACTGAGGCTCCTGGTAGGGGGCAGGCCTGATGGAAAGCCAGCAGAGAGAGGGCCCCCATGGCTGGGCATGAATTCAGAGAGCCCAGATCTTGGAAGGAGGGGCATTCCTTACTCTGAGTGTCAAGTCAGGTGTAGGCAGCAGGGAAGAAGCCCATTAGACAGATGAATGGCAGAGCAAGAGGCCAAGGCTGGGAGACATCAACAAGTGTCTAGCCACATCTGCAGGTCCCACCCTCGGGGAGATGTGGAGGCCCACTGCCCAGGGAGGAGGCTGGCCTGCGCTGCAGAGAGGAGGAGCTGGGAGGGAATTCCAGCAGCTGGGAGGCAAGGACTGGCGTCTATGGGAAGAGCTGTGTGCCGGCTCTGCTGAGGCTGCACCTGGGTTAACCCAGAGGGCAGGCATCAGGTATCAGGAGGATGGGGTCTGGAAGAGGATAAAAATGCCATGCAATGAAGCCAGCAGAGGGGAGGACTTAGTGAGGGCCACTGGGTGGGGAGAGCCTGCCGCCTGGTGAGCCCAGGATAATGCTTCCAGCAAGCAGCATCCAGGCTCTGCTGCCTCATCACTAGGACTGTGCAATGGAGACCACAGGCCCCAGAGCCCCTCCCAGGAAGAGCCTTCTAGGGCTGCAGGTGCTGTCAGGAATAGAAAGTGAAAAATCCAGGTGAGACTGGTGAATCCATGGAGCGGTGCGGGACAGTCACGGGAGGGTGCTGTTAATCTATCAAATCCCCCACCACCAGCTTTAGGGGCTCATAGCTGTTGTTTGTGTACTACTTCTATTACATGAGTCTCTCTCCTAATTCTGAAAAAAATTCAAAAGTATACTAAATAGTTTAAACACACTCCTGAGTGTTCATCATCCAATTTCAAAATGGACACACAGCCAACCTGTGTCCATCCATACTCTAAGCTACCCCCTTCCTCACTGTGATTGCCCTGAAAAAACCCAAGATATTATATGTCATTTCTATAAGCATTTTTGCATTCATTCTAAAAGACAAAGATATGTTTAGAACTATCTACAATGCAATTATGATGCCCCAAAAAATAATATCTTCAAATATCCAGTATCATAAATCTATTTTTTTTTAATTGGTTTATTCAAATACAAACAATCACCAAGATATTTTTCTCTACCTTATGCACCAGACATGAATGTAAAAGAGTTCTGTTTACTTTAAAAAATCAAATCACATCTTTTGGCACTGGAACTTCCCTGGTGGCTCAGACAGTAAAGAATCTGCCTGCAATGCAGGAGACTCAGGTTCGCTCCCTGGGTCGGGAAGATCCCCTAAAGAAGGGCACAGCAACCCAATCCAGTATTCTTGCTGAAGAATTTCATGGACAAAGGAGCCTGATAGGTTATAGTCCATGGAGTGGCAAAGAGTGGACTGAGCAACAGTGACCTATTAAAAAATAATGAGCTTTTCATGTGCTGAAGTCAATTCTAGAACTCTCCCCAAGGCTACATTTCACAATCAAATCACAGCAACGTAATTACCGATTGGACGTTTCCACAACCAGGATTTCTAATGCTGGGATATTACATTCCAGAAAGAGATACACATACGATATTTATCAGCTTTGAGCATTTCTATTTAAAATTGAAAAAGGCATTAAGATTACTACAGAATAAAATAACACCGTGCCCAGGCTTCCTCTGCAAGAGCTGACCCAAGGCCAAAGGCACAGAAGTGGCTTCAGTAACAGACACTCACCTGAACGGTTTGTCACAGCACAGAGAAGCAGGTGTTGATGATGCCCCTGGAGCCTGCAAATGACAAGACAAGAGTCATTCTCAAATCTCCTGTGCTGCCAGCCCACACATTGCAAACCCCACTGGGAAGAAAGGATGGCAGTTGTTTCACATGATCATAAACACTGTCAGACCCCTCACTATTGGCTCATCTTATCACCTGGGAGGGTCGCCAGCTTATCAGGACATCTCAGCCCTAAGACCTCAGATCCCAAGTGACACAATTCCACTAATCAACAGCAGGGCGGGTTCCCATGACCCCTGGTCAGGGCAAGGTAAGCAGTCCTTGGTCATGGCCTATCTGTCCCAGTGTACAGGAAGCCCTCAATCAGCGTTGGCCACTATTACACCATTATAGTTATATCTGCTCAAAAGAGCCAGCTACTGATTTTCAGAGAATTCTCCATTTTTACCACCATATTTTTGAAAAGCTTATCCGACAGGGAAAAAAACTTCAGGTTATAATTACTTTCCAGTCTACACAACCCTTGTGTATGTGTGTCAGTGTGTGTGTTAAACTCCAAGGCTGGGAGACATCAACAAGTGTCTAGTCACATCTGCAGGTCCCATCTTTTCACCTTCTATTCCTGACAGCACCTGCAGCCCTAGAAGGCTCTTCCTGGGAGGGGCTCTGGGGCCTATGGTCTCCACTGCACAGTCCTAGTGATGAGGCAGCAGAGCCTGGATGCTGCTTGCTGGAGGCATTATCCTGGGCTCACCAGGCGGCAGGCTCTCCCCACCCAGTGGCCCTCACTAAGTCCTCCCCTCTGCTGGCTTCATTGCATGGCATTTTTATCCTCTTCCAGACCCCAACCTCCTGATACCTGATGCCTGCCCTCTAGGTTAACCCAGGTGCAGGTGTGTGTGAACTAAAGTCGCTTCAGTCATGTCCACCTCTTTGTGATCCTAGGGACTGTAGCCCACCAGGCTCCTCTATATCCACTATTTCAGGAGATGAATCCAATAACTTTGTGAGAGAAATTACCTCCCCATTTCAGAAGTGGGGAAACCAAGGCGCAGAGAGGTGTAAGGTCTCGTGGAAAACGGCAGAGAGGGAGGAGAACCCAGATGTCCCTGTCTCAGCTCCCCCGAACGCCTTCGTCTCAAGAGGCTCCTTTCTCTGCTGCCTTCTGTGAGCTCCTCCCTGCCTGCTGCGTCTCATGGATACGGCTCTGTGGACCAGCCCAGGACATGCTGAGTAGGTGACACAGGGGTGACCAGGCAACAGGCTAGAGCTGGCCCAGGTGGACGGAGCCCCGGCACCCCCTTCTGCTCCTGCCCATCCTGGCCCTGGGGAACCCTTCTCAGACAGGATCTGACATCCCCCCTTGCCTGGTGTCCCACCTGGGCACCTGGCTCAGTGGCTCCCCCAGTGTGAAGCGAAGGGATGAAGAGTGAATACCAAGTTTATTTCAGGGATCAATGAGAGATGACCTCCTGAAATTACACAACGTGTGGCCAAGCCAACCCCAAACTGCAGAGGTCGTGACCTGGGCCCCAGACAAAAGCAGGACCTGGAAGGCACGCTCCTCCATACTCAGATGTGAGAGTGGGCTCTGGGTGTCCACACGCAGTGGCTGATCTTCCCTAGCCAGGACACATGCCTCTAGGTCATCTCCTCCTCTTGCAGAGGTGTCTGGGGACCAACTGAGATGGTCCCCATGGCTGCCAGGTACCAGAACTTGCCCTCCACTGTTCCAGTGTCCCAGCCTCCGAGACCACCTCCCAGTGGGCGACAGGCCTCACATCCCATGTCTGTACTGTTTTGGGCTCCACACCGGTCCTGCCCATCTTCCAACACCCCGGACTTCTGATGGCTCAGGCCATATGGACTCCAAACAATGAGATTTGGGGTGGGGGCGGGGGAAGGTCCATTAGAAAGTAAAGGTTAAAATCTAAAATATATATATATTTTAAAGTATTTCTAAAATGTAAATGAAACGTAAACTAATTCATCATTTTAGAAAACAGCTTGTCCATAAATATAAAAAGCCCTTAAAAGGTGTGAAACACGTGACAGCAACGTGAGGAATGACTCAGGAAATTACTGGGAAAGTCCACAAGTCTCTACAGACCAGGGTGCTCGCTGCATTATGATGTGTCTAACAGCGAAAAATACACAGCCTAAGAGCTCAACCCTGCGACTTAGTGACATTAGATAAATCGCGGGGCTCACAGATTGTGGGCCTGGAGAGACGCCGTGATGTGTGACAGCAATAGCACTAACAGTCACGACAGTCACGTGGCCGCTCCCTAAGGGTGCGTGACTCACACACACACTCACACCCACACACGCACATCTGGTCTATCAGTGTGCAGGCTGCCTGGGCAGCAGCGTGTTTCTGGAATGTCTCACTACATATTTTTTCTTATTTTTTCTTCTACGTGCATTTTTTTTTTTCCTCTTTTACTGAGAACACAGTTTACTTCTGTAACTGGAGAAAGTGCCAACACCAGGGTCAGCTCAGATGAGGTGCCAGCTCCTGGTGTGGCATTCAGGTCTTCCCGCCAGTGACAGAACTTGGACACTCCTGGAGGGAAGACAGTGAGGGAGCCTCTGAGGGTGGACACTGAGTTCCTGGGAACTGGAACATTCTTGGCCTACCTAGAGTTACTGCGTGACAGCTGCAGGGAGCTAAAAGTGACCCCACCCTCACCATGGCCAGGTCACAGGCCCCGAACACTGTGCACAGGGCCATCCAGCCTGTCCTTCCTCCCAAGGGCTTCATCTCCATTAGGACTCAGCTACTAGTCTTGGCAGATCATCAAGATTCCAGAAGAGCTGGTTTTAAGCTAACCTGACTCCAAACATCCCCATGTCTGAGAACCACTGTCCCAGTCTAAGGCACACAGCACCGTCTACTGTTCCTTCAGGTCATGCGCTTTCCATTTTGCTTTATACTGTGAGTGTGTATAAGGAAGGCACACAATATCTCTGCAATGTGGGACATGTACATAATTTATACATAAATGAACATAATGTAGTGCGTTCACACTCCATTACAATTAAATATACGTAGGTCCCAGCCCTGGGGGTGAGTACATAAACCTGTCTGGAGACCACTGCTCCCAATCAACCAGCACAAGGGACTGGTTATGTCTTCTGATATTTGCAAACGTCTCTGCATTTTCACTAAGAAGCTGCAAACCCTGGTAAGCAGTTGTGCAAACCTATGTGACAAAGCAAAGCAAGAAAGCAGATAACACTCTGAAGGGAGGGGAAGCCATGGGGGTCCTGTGGCCCAGACCCACCTGCTGATGTCCAAGCACTGACATGACCAGACCAAGCTGCCCACCCCCAGACTGACCCCGCCTCATTGCTTAGCCTGTGAGGGTCATTCCTGAACACTGTGGGGAATTCCCTCATCATTCCTGACACACAGGCGCTGAGTTTCAAGGGGGCTACAAAGCCTTCTCCAAAAGCCCCCACCATCCCACACTCTCCCATGGTGCGGCTTCAAGATCTTAGAACCGACTTAGTTTTGCTCTGTAATTCCCCAAATCAGCACATGAGCAAGAGATGCGTCCTGTTCCAGAAGCCACCAAGCTGAGCAGCTTCTGGGCCTCAAGTCCCAGGAGAGCAGGGAGGGTGGGCCTGGTGGGCAGAACCCACAATCCCTGCAGCAGCCTCAAAGCCTTGCAGCTCCACAGAGGGTCCGAGCCAGCCCTCACCCACAGCAAGTCCGGAACGCCACTGCCTTTCACATGACAGATGTGTTAGATGATAAATGCATAGCTAGATGGTAAAATAGATGATAAATGCATAGCTAGACGGTACAACAGACAGATTATAAATAGGTTGGAGAGCTGATAGATACACAGAGGATATGCAGACACACACATAAACACATGAAAAATAAGTAAACAAATACAAACCCACATTCAAGCAATACAATCAGAAAGCTAGGCCTCAGCCCACCCTCACAGTATTTCCCAGTTTCACCTGCAGCCTGAGCTGTTAGAACAAGTTAGACTGAAGTAGCACACAGCAACTCAAGACAATCTGACACCCACCATAAGTTTGTAAATAGAGAGCGAAATCCTTGAAGGCCAGCCCTCTATGCCTTCCAGCAGCCCCCCATCACCTAAATGGATGACAACAGCTGGAACCCCCACATACTGACTATCCACCCCAGCCTGCCAGCAAGGCGCCTGTCAACCCTCAGGGAAGGAGCATGCAGGCAGGCAGGCACAGTTGCAGCCTAGTGTGGAGGGGCTGTGGGAGGTGGGCTGAGGGAGGTCACGTGAGGGGGAGAGGACTGGAGGGGCGTGGCCAGTGCCAAGGCCCTGCAGTGGGACCAGCGAGGGAACCAGTGCAGCCAGAACAGGAGCAGGAGGGAAAGAGTGAGGAGGGGATTCTCTAGCAAGAATAAGGCAGGCCCTCTGGCCAGTCCAGAGCCTCCAAAGGGCTGGAGAGAAAGCCTCCTGCCTTACTGCACGCCTCAGCAGCCAGCTGTGCCTGGGGTGACAGGGCTCGTGTCCACAGACCATGCAGCCCCCGACCCCCTACAGAAGACAGCAACATTCCACCACCACCATCCTGTAAGAGGCGGCAGGTGACCAAGGTCAGGAAGCAGACCCGTTCGTGGCCAGCCACCTGGTTCTCAGCAGGAACCCCAGTAAGACATGACTGTCCTCACTTCACAGCTGGGGAAATGGCATTCAGGACTCTTAGGTGTATAGAATCAAACAGTTAAGAGGCAGCAGCAACTTCTGACACCAAAACTATGGACTCTTTCGATCCCCCAGCCTGCCATGGTCCACAGTCCATCCTGCCCAGCCTGTCCTTGGGTCAGACTGAAGCCAGTGAAGCTAGAGGAGCATTTCCCAGGGAAGCAAGCCTAGCCCTAAGCCTAGAATGACAGAGGAATCATGAGTGAGTCACCACTTCTAAGCCAGGTTCTGAGATCTGATGGGCACGAAATCCTGCAGCAAGGGAGAACCTCATTCTGGGGCCGTGTTTGGAACCAAGCAGATGATTCGCAGTGGGTGGGACCCGGATACACTGGAGAGAAGCCCTGTGGCTGCTCAGGGAGCTCACACCTCACACCAACTGGAAGCAGCCCAACTTGTCCAAACACCGCACTTGTCAGGAAGGTGACATGTGACATCTCTATTCATCTTTACTTGGAAGCAAAGAATTTATCTACTCTTGGGGCTAAAAAGCTGAAGCCCTCATCTATCATCACAGTACAGGCCATGCCTTAAGAATGTCTGGTTTATTTTAATGCACGTATATATATGGAGTCTAGAAAAATGGCACTAATGGAACTATTTGCAGGGTGGGAAGAGAGACACAGATGTAGACAAGGGACACAGGGTAAGGAGAGGGTGGGATGAACTGGGAGAGAAGCACTGACGTACATACATCGCGCTTTGCTAATCACTCAGCCGTGTCTGACTCTGCAACCCCATGGACTGTAGCCCGCCAGGCTCCTCTGTCCATGGGACTCTCCAGGCAAGAACACTGGAGTGGATTGCCATGCCCTCCTCCAGGGGATCTTCCTGACCCAAGGATCAGACCCATGTCTCCTATGTCTCCTGCATTGGCAGGCTGGTTCTTTACCACCAGTGCCACTTAGGAAGCCCATATATACACTAACGTGTAATACAGATAGCTAGTGAGAAGCTGCTGTATAACACAGGGAGCTCAGATCAGTGCTCTCTGATGACCTAAAGGGGTGGGACGGGGGAAGGGAGAGAGGCTTCAGAGGGAGGGGATATATGTATACATATGGCTGATTCACAATGTTATATAGCAGAAATTAAAACATTATAAAGCAATTACAATAAAAGAAAAATGGCTGAGAACTACCTACCTTGCTGAAGTCTCTTGAAGACAGTTACTTGCTCATAAGTAATCCTGCATCGTGACCTTGGAGAAGGCTAAGGAAACCTCTCTACTTGTAGACCCTGGGCCCCTCGATCTGTGCTGCAAACTCTTTATCTCTTGTTATTTTGCAAGAAGAGGGCTGCCCGCCTGCCTTCCTGGAGAGCCTTTGGAGTCTGAGCCCTGCAGGCCACCACCACCCTCTATGGATCAGTGCCAGTGTCCTGGGTGAAAGCAACTCAGGCACCTCCCAGTTCCTCCCAGTCTCCCTGTCTCCAGGGCAATGCATCACCTACCACCCCGCCCAGCCTCCTTCACCTGTGTCCCCTTTGGCACGTGCTAATCACAGCTTGCAACTTCTAAAGGTACCAAGAAAAAGAAGGAAAAAGGAAAGAGACACAGGTGGGGTCCGTGGTAAAGGTTAACCTATGAAAGGTAACCCAGCGAAGCCCGGACTGCCTCTCCTTAAAGGTGCTGCTTGAGGCTCAAAGCTCATCTGCTTGGATCAGTATGTGGTCCTGGGACTCCGATGAAGCCGCTGGCCTCCCTGGGCATCAGTCTCTTCTGATAAAATGACACCTTTTGGATCTAGTGCTCAGAAGGCCTGGCCCAGCCCTGAAATCCCCAAGTCCATGGTTCCGAGAAAGAGACTAGCGAGCCGTCCACCCGATAAAGAGTCAGATGACCTGCCTGGGGGCTCTCTTGTTCAACATATTTTTCAAATTATCAAAAATCATTTACTTTCCAAATGGGGTTGTTTTCATATTTGAAATAGACCACAGCAATTTTGCTGCCAGGTACCCATCTTTCAACCGAGGACAGTAATCAACACGACATCGGCATGTGGGAGTGCTGGTGCTCCCCGGGCACACACCCTGCCAGCCCCGTCTCGGCTGAATAAACACAGGTCTCCACAGTGCTCGGGGGCCCCTGGCTCACAGACATGAGGGGTGTCTGGAGGAGAGGGGGAGGCGGGATCCTCATCCACTGGGCAACATCTCCTAAGAGCCACACACTCCCCAGGGTGGGTAGGGTTCCAGGACCCTGGGTTCCCAGATGACCTGAGGTTTACTTGGTTCGGTCAAATATCCCTGCACCACCTCAAATCAAGACTTAAATCTCTGCTATCTTGACAGGATGCCAAGTATCTTATACTTTTCCAAGGAAAAGGTGTAGTCGATGTATCACAGGAAACAAACACTCTGAAAGCCCTACTCTGGATGCAAAAAGTGCCATCGAGGCTTTGGACGAGGGAGCTGCTGTCACAGCCAGTAACTGTGTCCAAACCAAAAGACCCTGCGTCGCCAGTAATGAGTGCCAATAATAATCTGCCAGTGTGAGAGGCAGATCACTGGCTTCCTATAGGCCTCTACAAAAAAATGGTGCTCAACAAACCCAACACAGGAGTGACACAGCACAGACGCCACATCATTGAGGGCCTCAGTGGAGCCTAGGGGACCACCTGAAAGACTTACAAGAGGGATCTGCTTTGGGCTGCAGGGAAGGGTGGAGACAACAGCGGCTATGGGCTATGCGCTCGGTCACCCTCCAATCCCCAGGGCAAGAAAGTGAAGGAAAAGATAAAGCAAGACCTGCCACACAGGAGTAAGCAGTGGGGCCAAGGCCAGACCCACACCCGCACTCCTCGCCATGGCCATCCTCCGGGCTTCTCCAGGAGTCCCTTCCTGCCCCAGGAAGCTGTGACTACAGGGCCACATAGGGACAGCCAACTGACACAAAGCCAGGGTTAGCCACACAAGGTGTCCCTGCATTACCAGGTTCCACTCTCCCTTAGTTTTAAAGGCCTCTAAGAACAGGTAACGGAGAAGGCAATGGCACCCCACTCCAGTACTCTTGCCGGAAAATCCCATGGACGGAGGAGCCTGGTGGGCTGCAGTCCATGGGGTCGCGAAGAGTCGGGCTTGACTGAGCGACTTCACTTTCACTTTTCACTTTCACGCATTGGAGAAGGAAATGGCAACCCACTCCAGTCTTCTTGCCTGGAGAATCCCAGGGCCGGGGGAGCCTGGTGGGCTGCCGTCTATGGGGTTGCACAGAGTCAGACACGACTGAAGCGACTTAGCAGCTTAGCAGCAAGAACAGGTAACAGAACTCCAAATGCTCCAGCTATGTGGCCTTGAGCAGGCACCTTGCTCTCTCTGTGCTTCATGCTCCTTACCCAGAAAATGGACTGATAACTACAGCGAACTCTCTGCAAGGTGGCTGTGGGGTTAAAGCAGCAAAGACCAGTCAGACACCCAGAACAGGGCCCAGCAGAGAGTAAATGCATTATTAACATTTACAGCAACATATGTGTTTTCTGGGAAACCATGAGATGAGGTGAAGGGAAAATGAGAACAGAAGAAGTGCCTTAATAAGAACCACTCAGAGGACTTCCCTCATGGTCCAGTGACTAAGACTCTGAGTTCCCAATGCAGAAGGCCTGGGTTCAATCCCTGCTCAGGCAACTAGATTCCACATGCTGCAACTAAGACCCGGTGCAGCCAAATAAGAAAATAATTTTTAAAAAAGAACCGCTTGGTGGGGAGTGCACACATATCAGCAGAGGAGGGGAGGCCATGGATGCTTCCCTGTAAAGATGCAACAGCACCTGTTTCTGTCACAAGCACAAACACACACACATACATACACACATGCGTGCACACACACGCACACACACACGCTGCGGGCCTGGCACAGGGGAGGACCAAGCCTATGTTGGGGGGATGATGCGCCCATGTGCCCCTGCCATACAGTACAGCAGGCAGCAAAGCACTGGGATCTGCAGGATGAGGGAAGGAACAAACCCAGCAGTCATTTCAAAGCAACAGAGGGCTGACCTGGCCATTTTAAGGGCAGGAGGATACTGTTTTACATTTCAGTAATGAATATCCAGTTAGCTTTATTTTCAGGCTAATAAAACTAAACGGGGTATATTTATTTATAATTTAAGTGGCTTAAACGGACTCATCATCTAAAAGAATAACAGCTGAAGAGTAGCAACTCTCTACACCGTCACAAGTTTGTACCATATGGAATCAATAAAATAGGGGATGGCTGGCTATTAGGAAGAAATTGTCCATCGAACAGCCAGGCAGTGAAGCACTAATTCAGACAACCCAGTGACAGTGAAGGACAGCCTGTCCCCACAGACCATAACAGGTGGGTTCTGCTCACTAGCTGGCTGGGACAACATGCTGCACCCGCCCAGGTACAGGCTTCGGTAACACATGTTCTCACCCACGGGATCCCCCAGATCACCCCATGGAAGTATCTAATGAGATTCCCCCCACCCCCCGCAAAGTGAGGAACCCAAAGTGGAGGCCTCCCTCCCCACGCTCACCGCCCCCAACTCTCACGGTGCAGGGTGGCACTGGGATCCCTGGGCCACACCCCTGTCTCCCACCTCTCCTCGCCCCCTCCACCTTTTGGGTAAAGAGCAGAGAAAGACCTTTCGCAGCTGCCATACCAGGAACTTGGCAGGGCCCGAGGACACTTCATGGCCCCTGGCTTCCCAGAGTCGCCGGACCTGTGTGCTGCTCCCAGCCATGCTGACCAGCCCTGAAACTGGCGCTGTGAAAAGGTCCCGTAAAAAGGAACAAAAGTAACGTTGCATAACCAGAGCCAGATTCACAAGGAAGCACGGGGCCTGGTGGCAGTGCTTAAATGTCATCACCCAGCTGGGGACCGGGGCGGGGGTTCCCTTAAGGAGACCAACTGAAACAGCTCTGCACATTGTTTGTTTCTCCAGGACAACAGAGTTAAAAAGCCATTCTGAAACTTTCTGAGGGACTTGCGTGGTGGTCCAGTGGTTAAGACGCCATGCTTCCACTGCAGGGAGCACACGTTAGATCACTGGTTGGGGAACTAAGATCCTGCAAGCCACACAGCGTAACCACAGAAATAAAAAAATAAATTAAGATCTTTTAAAAGGCAACAACTAGCCACATCCAGTTCAAACCCGAAGGCCTTCATGTGTTCACTGTTTCATTCACCTACTCACCGCCTGGCTGGTAGGGTGCAGGGGTGAAGGGTACCTGCTTTGGAACCTTAATGCCTGGGTGAGACCCCTGCATTCTGACCTTTGGAAATTACTTCTCCGGGACTCCGTTTTCTCATCTGGAAAGGGGGGGTATTGGGAGGATTAAATAAGGAAACATGCAGAGCTAAGAATGGCATCTAGCAGATAGTAAAAGCTAAATAAATCTCAGCTTCACGTTCAATCCTTGTGTTTGGGTGCCAGGGAGGGATTGGCCCATGGAAGTGAAACTTGCCCACAAGCCCACACTAAATGCAGTAACCTGCCAAGACCACAGCTCCATTCAAAGAAATAAGACTTGGGCAAAGAAACTTTCCCAACGTCAGACAGCCAGCAAGACATTGTTCCCTTCCAGAATGAGAAGACCAGAAACAGATTCATTATCAGGATTGCCCACCTTGAGAATTTTCTTTCTTTTTTTTTGAGAATTTTTTTCTTAACACTCCTACAAGTGAGCAACAATTACCATGAATTACTAGAAAAATACACACCTCTCTGAAGTTAGGAAACTAAAAGTGTGTGAAAGTCGCTCAGTCATGTCTGATTCTTTGCGACCCCATGGACTATACAGTTCACGGAGTTCTCCAGGCCAAAATATTGAAGTGGGCAAGTCTTTCCTTTCTCCAGGGGATCTTCCCAACCCAGGGGTTGAACCATGGCCTCTTGCATTGCAAGCAGATTCTTTACCAACTGAGCTAAGGTAACGTCATTCTGCCCTCAAGCTCAACTATGAGAAGCAGGGTTTTGTTCATGCTAAGATTTGTTGTTGTTCGGTCACAAAGTCATGTTCTGAAACTATGTCTATGCTTATTTGTCACCAAATACTCAGATTTCTGAGATGCGTAGGCTGGTCTGAACCATGTGGAACTCGGAGGCTGATGAAGGGAGGGAGGGAGGCCCAGGACAGGCAGCGGAAACCGTGCTTTCACAATCAAGCCTGATGTCCCAGAAGGGCTGGTGGGCAGAGGTCTGCAGGGCAGGCAGCAGCCACCCCCAGGAAGCAGAGCGTGGGAGCCCGGGTCAGGGCTCAACGCTCCATGTAACTTTCACAGTCCCATTAAAGCAGAGTGAGGACGGGAGCAAACAGAGGAGAGGCGCCAGGGACAGACTCAGCGCCAAGTGCAAGTGGAGGCCCTGCAGATGCCTCTGGGGAGGAACTCACTGCACTGGGGAGCACGGCCAGCTTCTCCTTCCAGAAGCAGTTCCCTCCTCCCATCTTGCTCCCTCCCTGCCCCTGGCCTGATGTGGCCCACGAGTGGTTCAGCAGGAGCAGGGAGGCTGGGAGCACAGGAGCCCGGGGGGCCGGTCCCACAGTGGAGCCGAGGGCTCGGTGGCAGCACGTACACGGGCTCCAGCTGAGGGCCTCCTGCCAGGACCCTGTAGGAACCAGAGAGGGGTCGGGAAGGACCGCACAGAGCAGGGGTTGTGTCCTGCTGGCGCCAACAAGTGCCCCCTCCGTGGGGATCAGAAAGGGCAGAGCCAGAGCTGCCCCACCCCCCCACCCCTCTCCTCCTAAATTCCCCCAGGAAACCTACTGGGATTCTTGGGAAGGCAGGTGTCCCAGAACCTAACAGGTGTCTGCCCACCCACCCACCTGCCTGCCTTCTGTCCTTTTGAATTAGCACAAAACCAAGAAACAAACACAAAATGCAAATTCAGAGAGCATGGCGGGACCAGAAAGCAGCAGGCACCTGATACCACCATCAGCTCCTGAAATGTCATGTTCCTTAGATGCCAAGTTTCCAGGAGGCCACAAGGATAAGGGAGGTAGTAGCTGGACACACGTCAGGCTGTGGGGACACGGCAGCTTTACAGGTGACCCAGCCTGTCTGAGGCTGCATTCAGCTCACTCCCGTGATACCCAAAGTCACAAGAGGAAGGACCACGAGCCGCCCAGAACCAGAGCCCCATCCCCTATCCCCCACTGTCAGAACCTCCCCTCCAGCTGTCTACACTAGAGGCTGCCCAGTAGATTTCATTTTATGAAATAGTCTGGTACGTCCCTTAAATTAAGAGGAAGATTCACAATGGGCCCATTTTATAATTACATCTAAACAGGCAGTCGTTTTTTTTTTAATCAATCATTTCATAACAAGAACATTTCATTTCTTCTCACAGAATAGCACAGGGAGGGGTATGGGCGGCCCTCGCAGCCCTGTCCCTGGCAGGATGGCCTCCAGAAGAAATCACCCGGGGTCTCCTTCCAGGCCAGACACAATGGAGACCCCGAGCTGGGGAGCTGGAGTGTCTGTCTTAGGTCAGCTCAGTCCTCACAGGACAGCAGGGGGTTCCTGAGAGGGACCACGGGGGTGAGGGGTAATCGAGCCACTTGTCCCCTTACCTGTCATGTCAGCAGAATATTGAACTCTTCTAAGCTCCAAAATCACTGCAGATGGTGACTGCAGCCATGAAATTAAAAGACACTTACTCCTTGGAAGAAAAGCTATGACCAACTTAGCATATTAAAAAGCAGAGACATTACTTTGCCGACTAAGGTCCATCTAGTCAAGGCTATGGTTTTTCCAGTGGTCATGTATGGATGTGAGAGTTGGACTATAAAGAAACCTGAGCGCCAAAGAATTGATGCTTTTGAACTGTGGTGTTGGAGAAGACTCTTGAATGTCCCTTGGACAGCAAGGAGATCCAACCAGCCCATCCTACAGGAAATCAGCCCTGAATATTCATTGGAAGAACTGATGCTGAAACTGAAACTCTAATACTTTGGCCACCTGATGTGAAGAACTGACTCATTTGAAAAGACCCTGATTCTGGGAAAGATTGAAGGTGGGAGGAGAAAGGGATGACAGAGGATGAGATGGTTGGATGGCATCACCAACTCAACGGACATGAGTTTGGGTCAACTCCAGGAGCTGGCGATGGACAGGGAGGCCTGGTGTGCAGCAGTCCATGGGGTCACAAAGAGTCAGACACGACTGAGAGACTGAACTGAACTGAAGCACCAGCTCTCACCTCTGTGCAATGGGTCAAGAGTGGCAGCCTCTAGGCTTCCCGAGGATTGGAGAAGTCAAAAGGCACCTGTCCCCATGGCTCCTGGCGATATCAGCTCAAAGCCAGACTCTTCACCATCTGAGGGCCCTGACGGAGAGAAGGTCCAAGTCCAACTCCTGTATATCACAAGAGAGGAGCACGATGGGGAGGGGCAGTGAGTTCTGGTGGGGAAGTAGACGGGTCAGGTGTGGTGCCCCAAGGACAAGCTGTTTACTCCTTACTCCATGGTGATGGAGAACACCCCAGCCTGGGGAATCAGGTCTCAAAGACACCATCAAATTCCCAACAGGAGCGCTCTCAGCCCCAGCCAGAGATACGAACAATGCAGGGAGGAGCAGCCCAGGAGTGCCGAGCAGCCCCAAAAGAGACCCGATGTGTCTCTAGAAGGTGAGGACCTGTGTTATTAGCCCTGGGGTAGGGTCACTCAGCCTGGGCGGGTGAGAGCTCTCTGCAGAGAGAGGGTTTCAGCAGCAGAGATGTGGGTTTACTCTGGGGTGTCCAGCGGGGCAGTGTCCTGTACGGCAGGCCCATTGCCCCAGTGCCCAGACCACTCAGCCCTCCACCATGGATTTCTTCCAGCTTGGCCTCTCCTCCTGCCCACTTCTCAAGTTTGTACATGAACTGTTCATCACAGTTTCAGGGGGAGGCAGTTGCAAGTGAGTTAGGGTCTCTTCTTTCTGATGGGCAAGTCAGGGGAAAAGGTCTGAGGACCCCAAATCAATAACTGATCAACTACAGTCCATTCAAGGTTGTCATGGTCTTAAAAAGTCACCATGACACTGGCCAGGCTTCTGGTGCCCCGAAGTACCAGTTAGCACTTCAGGACTATAACTGGGTGCCATTGCAAACAGAAATCATGAACAAAAAGCAAGAAAATTCCCAAAATGTGGCTGCTGCTGCTGCTGCTAAGTCGCTTCAGTCGTGTCCGACCCTGTGCGACCCCATAGACGGCAGCCCACCAGGCTCCCCTCCAGGTCCAAAGGCTGAAAGTCTGCAGTGGATGAGAAAACTCAGGTTGAGTGTTATTTATTTTCTTTTATGGCCCTGAGTCCATTGCAGTCACAGGTTTTTAAGTGTGGGAGGGACGCCTGAAGACAGTGGTTTTGTGTGATTGGTGGTGGAAATAGCAGTGACTACTGAAAGGGAAAACCGACTGCTTATTTTTTCAATGCCTTGAATTGGGATGGAGGAGAAGCGTCATATTACCATAGCACTTGAATTACCTGCCCTTATTTTTACCTGTAAGGAGAGTATTCCTTTAAAAAAGTGCAACAGCGAACTCCCTTGTATGGAAGTCTCTGCTGGGGAGCAGTGGCCGAGGGGCGGAGTGACTGTGGCTGTCAGTTTGGGATCCCAGGTTGGGGAGTCAGATTCTCTCTCAAATTGTACATGCCCTCGGGCCCCCCACCTGGCCCTCTCCTGGGAGCCAGGGAGCGTGGGGATCCGGAACTGGCTCTGGAGAGCAGGTGTGGAGCCCAGGACTGGGGCCTCCGAGTGTTGCCTGGATGGGAGCTGGCACAGCTTTCAGCTTTGTGACTTCGAGACTTTTGCTGGGGTGCTAAGGAACCAGCTCGTGAAATTTGGTAAAGAAAGGCAATCAAGCGTTCAACATTCTTTTCACGTTTGATCTATACCTCAGAGTTAAATATAGATGAAGGGAGAAAGTCTTATTTGGTGAGGAATACCGGCTGCCAAATGTTGAGAAAGTGATAGAATAGCCATGTTTCAGACTGCTAATAAGGGCGAAGCAGCTGGCTCCAGGACGTGACCTTCTGTAACTGCCTTGGTCACAAAGGGAAGCTGGCGGGGTCATGTGGGCCTCACGTGAAGGTTGGTGGAACATTGATTACATATTTGCAGTCTGAAATATGGCTATTCTATCAGATGTGTATAAGAGACAGATAACACTGGTAGCGGGAGACAAGGGTGCGGAGCTTCAGGTGCCCCAGCTTCCAATACCCCCAGATGAACTGCATCCACACACCTACCTCCACAGCCCCTCAATGAACCGCTGTAAAGCCAACCCCAGACATTATATCACTTCACCTAATAAGTATTTCAGTATCTTTAGAACAGAGACTTAAAAAACAACAACAACAAAATACCAGTATCATTAGCAACCATTCCTTAATATAAACCAAATACATCATCATATTTGTACACAAACACGTAATCAATGTTCCAACGTCCCTGTCTTACAAGCATTGTTTTGGTTTTGTTTTTTCACAGTCTGACACTTTGACTGGACCCACATCAAGTCTTACCATGTTTATTTAACCTGTCTCTTCAGTTCCTTTACAACACAAGTTCCTCCTTCTCCTCCTCCTCCTCCTCCTGCAGCATATTTGAAAACCACTGGGGTTCTCTTTACCCAGTAGAATTTCCCCCTTCTGGATTTTGCTGACCTCTCTGGAATTATTTTTCAGATCGCTCTGGCCCTGTATTTCCTGTACGTTGTGGGTGAGTCTGGCTTAATTTGATTCTGGTTTGATTTCTGGTAGGCGCAAATATGTAATCAATGTTCCACCAACCTTCACGTGAGGCCCACATGACCCCGCCAGCTTCCCTTTGTGACCAAGGCAGTTACAGAAGGTCACGTCCTGGAGCCAGCTGCTTCGCCCTTATTAGCAGTCTGAAACATGGCTATTCTATCACTTTCTCAACATTTGGCAGCCGGTATTCCTCACCAAATAAGACTTTCTCCCTTCATCTATATTTAACTCTGAGGTATAGATCAAACGTGAAAAGAATGTTGAACGCTTGATTGCCTTTCTTTACCAAATTTCACGAGCTGGTTCCTTAGCACCCCAGCAAAAGTCTCGAAGTCACAAAGCTGAAAGCTGTGCCAGCTCCCATCCAGGCAACACTCGGAGGCCCCAGTCCTGGGCTCCACACCTGCTCTCCAGAGCCAGTTCCGGATCCCCACGCTCCCTGGCTCCCAGGAGAGGGCCAGGTGGGGGGCCCGAGGGCATGTACAATTTGAGAGAGAATCTGACTCCCCAACCTGGGATCCCAAACTGACAGCCACAGTCACTCCGCCCCTCGGCCACTGCTCCCCAGCAGAGACTTCCATACAGGGGAGTTCACTGTTGCACTTTTTTAAAGGAATACTCTCCTTACAGGTAAAAATAAGGGCAGGTAATTCAAGTGCTATGGTAATATGACGCTTCTCCTCCATCCCAATTCAAGGCATTGAAAAAATAAGCAGTCGGTTTTCCCTTTCAGTAGTCACTGCTATTTCCACCACCAATCACACAAAACCACTGTCTTCAGGCATCCCTCCCACACTTAAAAACCTGTGACTGCAATGGACTCAGGGCCATAAAAGAAAATAAATAACACTCAACCTGAGTTTTCTTATCCACTGCAGACTTTCAGCCTTTGGACCTGGGGACACCCCTGTCATTCCTTGGAAACATTTCCGAAGGCCCGTCCCTGGGAGAAGAGCTGTCACTCTGGAAGCTGTTGGCCCTGGTGACCTGACCGCCATCACCCCAGAGCACGGGGCATGGGCACCCAGGACGAGGGTAGACAGGGACACCGAGCTGCATGTGCCACACCTGGGTGGACGTGCAGAGGACACTGACATCTGACAAGCGGGCAGGAACGGACACAGGGAAGCAATTGCTGGTGTGACTGCGGGCGGCTGGTGTGGGTTTTAATCATTAGCTGGGCCCCATGCTGCCACTAATGTGGGTTTATGTGTTTCCCGCAGCCTTCTCCTCACACCCGCAGGTAGGCCTGGCAACAGCAGGGAGCCAGCAGCTCTCAAACCCCAGCTCCAAAAGGGGTGGCTTTCCCTTAATTTGTGGAGGGTTGTCCCTCTTTCTCAAAGGTCCCTGAACTGAGACTCGAGGAAAGCCTCCCCGTGGCTGACCCGGAGTTCCCACTAAAGAACTGCAAACACCATCAGGGCCTCGTCAGCAGGCCACCTTCCCAGAAATCCTGGCAATTCTACCCCCCAAAGGTGAAAAAAAGCCAAAGCCTGGGTGTTATTTCAGGTGTGGAAGGGAATGGTGAAATCAAAGTTAGAGTAGACCAAAGTCTGGCCTGGGGTTAGAAAAGCTTGGAGGCAGGTGCCTGTTCCCTGGAGATCTACGGGAACCCACGCCCAGGTGCAGGGATAGCTCAGGGCAGCATTTAGGGGAGGTGCTGAGGGCAGCTGCAGGCAGAGGCCGGGCAAAGGTCAGGGCCCCTTCCGTAACGGGAACTGGCTAGCCCTGACCAGTCTGGCCTGGGTCCTGCCGATTCCCGAAAGGAATGGAAGAGGTCTTCCCATCCCAGTGTGGACTCACACTGACTTCACGCCAGTCCAGCTCCCCAGCCTTCAAAAAGGGCTCTGAAGTGAGAAAAAAAAATACAACAAACGAGCAACTGAGAAATGAAGTAACAAAGTCATGAAGCTGGTCCAGGAGTCTGGCCTGCTCTGAGCTGCCCTGGAGGGGCTAGTGGATATCTGGGTCCCCAGGGCACATGAATCTCAAGAACAGGGAGCTCCCAGACTGCATCTCAACTCCAGCATTTTCTCACTGCTCCCCCAAGCTGTAAATCCCTGGGCACTCCTGTCCATCCATACTTCTTGAGAATACGCAGAAGCAGCCAGCGTGTACACACACTGGGATGCAGCAACTGGGGAAACAGGGCCTGGGGCTCCCCAGAGCAAACACAGACCCTCAGCAGCACCGCAGGGCTAGAGCACCCTGCCTTTCCAGTGGAGATACTGCCACAAGCTCTGGCCTCACCCCTGTCCCCCGTTTCTAGTTACGTGACCTTGGGCATGTCCCAGCCCCCTGAGTCTAGGTGTTCTCGCCATGCTTCTCTCATCCTAACTAGGCCTTTCAGTCTCCATATACCCCTTCAAGGGTCTTCCACAGGGCTCCTCATATGACTCATTCCTGTATAGACAGGCTACCTGGTGCAGAGCAATCAGACGACTTGGTTTCAAGGTTGAACTCTGGGAATACAGCATCATGTATATTTTTATTTGAGTCTCACCTGGCTTTTTACCAAAAACATAGATACTAAGTTTGGTTCCACTGACCAAGTGGAAAACTTGGCCTTTGATCTGACATGATTCTTAAGACTTTTCTCTATTTCTAAGATCAGAGGGATTAAAGAACAAGGAAGTTTGCAAGTGTATTTTGGCCTGAAACAAATTAATCTCATTATGGTGGTGGTTTAGTTGCTAAGTTGTATGTGACTCTTGCGATCCCATGGACGGTAGCCCACCAGGCTCTTCTGTCCACAGGGTTTTGCATGCAAGAACAATGGAGTGGTTTGCCATTTCCTTCTCCAGGGGATCTTCCCAACCCGGGTCTCCTGCACTGCGGGCAGATTCTTTACTCACTGAGCTACCGATTCTGGTCAAATATGTTCTAATGAGACAGACAGCCTCTGAAGGGGCAGCTGTGCATCCCTACATGTGCGTAGGCACATGTGTACACGTGTTTTAGACTTTCAGAAAATAGCATTTATCACTCAGCTGAGACCCTGCTGTGGTATGCAGACCCATGTCTGTGCTTCTGAAGTTCACTACTGAAATAGAAACAACCTATGAGCAGGAATAAGCAACATCTAATCAAATACCTGCACTTATAGACAAGGACAAGAAATTCCTACAGAGAGCCTGCTGTGGATGGGAGCCAGCAGGAGGGACAAGGTTCCATGAGCTTCAGTAATACTTCTTCACAAATCAGTACCAACAGAAAGCCTGTAATCTGTCATTGTCACCTAATTTTGCAGTAAAATAAAGGGAATATCATCAGAGTATCTTTTTTTTTTTTCTCTTATCTCAAACTCCTAATTATCCTTACTGAAATAATTCAGTACTTTTGAGAGAACCTGTCTCGGGTCACTCGTGGGCACCGTGGCGATGACAGCACATGCCCATGGGCACGTGTCCTCAACAGTCAAGGAGCCCTCCTGTCAGCTCCATTTCATGACCACTTCCTCTGACTTCATGAGTTTAAGCCAATTTTATTGAACAAAGGGCTCCCCGGTGGCTCAGATGGTACACAATCAGCCTGCCAATGCAGGAGATGTGGGAGACACAGGTTCAGTCCCTGGGACAGGAATATCCCCTGGAGGAGGAAACGACAACCCACTCCAGTATTCTTGCCTGGAGAATCCCACGGACAGAGGAGCCTGGCAGGCTACGGTCCAGAGGGTCTCAAAGAGTCGGACACAACTGAGCGGCTAAGCTTGCACGCACATACACACAAATACAAAGGTGTAGCTGTCAGAGGCAGGTTGGAAACTATAGCCTGAGACAGTGTAATGTGACTCCTAATGTCACCTTTGGCAGAAACTACCCATTGTCTTCACTTTAATTAAACAAGGAGAAATAAAGCCGCCCGAGTTCAGTAAACAGCTGGCTCAAATTTCAGAAGCTATTCTTATACAACCTCTCCTCCAGTTGGAGAAACCACAGTGGCCAAGCAAAACAATGGGCTGTGTGCGTGCCAGCCGCCAGGTGAAGGCCTGCACCTGCGCCCTCCGCTGGGCCTGACACTGCCCTGACTGCCGCCCGCACGTGGCCCCGGGAGGCGGGGGCACGGCCTCTTTCAAGGACGGCAGCTGCTCTGAAGAGAATGAACTCAGACACCAAGCAGCGAGGGGCTTCCGCAGGACTGGCTTCTCCGGGGCCTCTCCAACCTGGACAGAGGCCCATGTGTGCTTCCCGTGGGTGTGGCTGTGTAGGTGGTTCACACACATGGACTCCCAGGGTCCCCACAAAAGCTACACCTGCACCCAGGAATGAGTTTCCGTTGGTGCACTGATACGAATGCACCCCCTCGGGCAGCACTGGAAGGGCAAAGATAACATGGAAAAACAAACACCACTGCCTCGCACGTCAGTAAAAAGCTGTCAGGCCAAGTTCAGAGGTCCATGAGGCCTGTGTCGTGAAAAGATCCTGTAATCAATCCTCCTGCCACCATCTGGAGGCTTTCACGCCACCTGCATCCTGACCACAGGCTCTTTTCCATGGGCTTCCTGAGTTCCTCTAAGTCTCTAAATGAGAGATGACAAGAATCAAGGTCTCAGAAGAGCCTGTCAAGGTGCCTTCACCCTCCCGCAGCAGAGGAACACTTGATGAAACCAATCAAACTGGTTCTCCCCGGCAGATGGCAAGAGAACAAGGATCAAAAACAAAACACAAACAGCAAAGGCGGCAGGAACTGAGACCTTTATCGCCCTTCTGACTTCACTGAATAACAAATAAGGATTTCCCCCACTCACTTTCCTTATACCAGGGCCGGTGCTAAGAATCTTCATACATTACTTCATCCCATCACCCTTACAATGACCCGCGAGGAAGGTCATCCCACTGCTAAGTAGCATCCCCACTTTACAGAAGAGGAAAGCAGATCCCAGAAGTAAGAGGGCTCAGTTCAAGGTCACGCAGCTCTCTACTGTCACAGCCTGGGGGGGACCCTGAGCTGACTCCAGCCCACACTTGGAATCACTGCTATACCCTGTGCTGGATGTGCCTGTGAGCATGCATGTAGATCTACAGAAACAGCTAGAGCATACAAGTGACTCCGTTTTGAAGAGCCTGGCTACCTCTCCCGTCACTAATGATCATGGACACCTAGAGAAACAGTGACACATCCACTGTACAACCCAGCAGAACCCAGGCCACGGAGTCCACAATGTGGCCCAAACAGACAGAGAAGTGGTCGTCATCCTTCTCCATGTCTAAACGCCGTGCCCACGGCCACAGCCACAAGAGCGCCTAAGGATCTGATACGATGCACTTCAAAGCTCGTATCTGATATTCCTCTAAAACAGTAAATCATCTCGATCTGGGACAAGGGGGGAGCATTTCTGGGCAGCTGTGGTTCAGCATCTGTCCCATACACACAGTCAACACCCTGCACAATTTTCCACATGGCACTTTCTCCACTGATGTGCCTTTTCCCCTCCTTGCTGATAAGGCACGTGCCGATAACGTGGTTTCCTTTTTACATTGGCTTCCAAGAAACTTGGAGCCTGTCTGCATGGTTTCATCAGCTAAGTTAACATTTACAAAAGGAGGTTTGCCTCCCAGATCTTTTTTTCAGCCCCACTGCCTGCCATTTTTAGCCAAACTTCACACCCACCTTTTAAACCATCACAATAAACTAAAGATCTACAACCAGGAAAAAAAAAGGCTAGAAAAATGAGTATCAACGCAAATAGCCAAGGGTTCAGAGTGCGACAAACACATGAAGGATCCTGAATCCCTTGTCCCAGACACCCCAAGCAGTCACAAAGGTGCCTTGTCCAGCAAAGACTCTCACACAGCATAACTTCATCAAGTGCAGATCCCGGGGCCCCCTGCAGCAGTCATGGGAGGCTGTCACATCCTGCGGGTATGGCCCATCACTGACCTCTCCTCTCTAGTGAGGACAGTGAATTATGCCCAAGTGTGTTCAAGGAAACATGCCCCAGGCTGCTGTGGCCCCAGGAACGCAGGCAGACCTGGTGGCTCAGAGTTAAAGAGAGCTGGGATGCAGCTATTCCTCCACTCCCTAGAAGGACTCCCTGCTCTCAGGTGACATCTGCATAGCAGGTGATTGCCAGGTGACGGGTCCCAGGCACAAAAGTGGTCCGAGGGCTGGGCACAGATGGGCGGGAAGAGGCATTCACACCCTAGAGCTGACCACCATCACAGCTTCAAGTGAATAAAGACACAGCTCCCTCTCCCAAACCTAAAAGGCTGATGAGTCCCCACGACCCCTGATAACCCAAGAGGATGAAACTGGAGGGATAGGGGGACCCTGCATAAGTTCAAGCAGCACTGGGATGAGAGGTGGGATGGCCTGGCCATTGGGCACCTGAGATCCACATCTCCTCTGACCATTTTCCCACAGGTGCTAAATTACCACTAATTTCCTCTTGAGGTCCACTGACAGAATATGAGTTTTTCCCTGCAGTTATCCTTGATTTTAAAATGCGGCATATCCTTGATTTTAAACTCTGACTGTTTATGCCAATGAACCTGTCTCACCTCTCACTGTCAGGTGCCAGCAAAAGAAGCCAAGATCAGAGGTGAAGGCCTATCAATGTCTGTGGCTTTGGAAAGCTACTTAACTTTTCTCAGGTTCTTTGTGTCTCAGGTGGGTGAGCCAAGGTGACCTCTGGGCAAACATGTCTAAGACAGAGCAGGTACTCAATCACTATAACAAAGGGAGAAATAGAACCAGGATCTCAGTGGCCTGGTGAGGGCCCACACAGCCCTCTGGTTCCCAAGGTGACATGGGGACGGTTGCTGTAATCTGGAGGTCCACCCTTGCCAATCCAAAGTGCCAAGTCATGGTGCTAGAGAAGGGTCTTGACTGATGCACAGCCAGGAGAGAAAAAGTTGCTTTTGTGCTTTCTGCCCTGAGAAGTGACACCATGTACCCGAAAGCCCTTCACTAAATCTCCACCAAAGCTGGTGCATTTACACCACACTGCCCAGCACTGGCAGATGGAGCGGCACAGGCCAGGCTGGGCTGCCTACCTCTCTGCTACAATTTATTTATTTCTCCAGCAGCCTGGGGGACACAGCACTTCCTGAGTTTTAGGAGAGAAAGTCACATGCAGAACTCAGGGCTGAGCCCTTTGGAAGGTGTCTCCCGCTGCTCCAGGGAAAAACCAGCTCTGGCTCTAGAAGTCACTGGGCTCTCAGCCAACAGAGGCCCCGGAAGCAGGGAGGTGGGCAAAACCCACAGCAGGACTTTGGAATCTGTATATGGCAAAACCGGGATTGAGGGCATGGTGCCACGTCTAGACTGGAAAGCACAGAGAACACCTAATATCATCCTGGAGGAGGTGCCAGGGCACACCTGTTTCCTCTCCTCACAGGTGAGGCTGGGAAAGGCCCACACTCCCCCAGGGAGCTGCTTCCAATTTGCAATAAGAGAAGAGGGCTGTCGGCCTCCTGTTGTCCTGGAAGTGCACTAAGCCAGGTGTCCTACAAGCCGCTACTAAGTTATTAACAAAAAGCTGACCTCCCCCACCCCCACCCCCACCATCCCTGCCTCACAACGAGGGGCGTGGGGGGCAGTAAGGAAGTGGGAGGAGGCAAAGAAAACACCCAGAGGCACAATGACATTCAAAGAACATTTCCATTTGGAAAGCAGACAAGGATAAAGATTTGCCAAAGTGAAAGTGTTATCATTGTTTACCTCCAATCTGATAGAAAGATGGTCAGAGCTTCCTGTTCTAAAGCCAACACACTGTGCGCTCTGCAAACACCTGGGACACAAGTGCTCTGCCCACGTCGTTATCACTAAGAACATGCACAAGCACCATCTCTGTGTCACAGCAGGGGAAACTCGGGCTCAGGGAAATGAATTCCTGAAGTAACTAACTGATCAGAAAAGCTGTTCTTACAAAGGAGTGCATGCTTCTTCACCCATCTTTAGGCAAGTATGCAAACAGCTAGTGCACGGTGGTCCAGGGTCCCCAGAGAGCTCTGTGAACAAAAGCCATAGCTCAAACAGAGGGAGAGGATCCTGGCGGAAGACTCCACAAAGAGGGCACAGCAGGAAGAGTCTCAAGGAAATGCCAATGACTTACCTGTTCCAGGTGGACTTGCACACAGTGGGGACTCAGCACCTAAAGGGAGAAGAAACATGATAAACGGTGGTGCTCTCAAGAAGAAACTCAGCATCACAATCAGGTGAGGCTCCCAAGCCTGAAAGCACCTCTGACCACATTCACCGTCCCAGTTTCAGGATCTCAAGACAAGAAAGACCTAGAGTTTACAGAGTCCAGATTTGTGTTCATTTTCATAAAGTCCTAATCCTTTTCAGAGAATGTCATTAAAACCATGGACCTCTCTCCTCAAGAGAAATGCCCACTGCTCATAAATACAGGACCTTCATGTTTAATTTGGAAGGCCTAGGGGACTCCCAGGCTAGGAACTTCTGACTAGCGCCTGGGAGCACAGAGAGCAGGGCCAGGAGAGGGAGGGGAGGGAGGTCTGCCTGGGGGTCTTCCAGCTGCCCCAGCATCTCACAAACACACTCAGAGCCTGCATTCTCTATAAAACAGAATGCCTTTTCTAGAACTATTTCCACAAGTGGAACTAAAATCAGAGTCTAAATGTGGACATTTCACTCTAGGCTGGAGTTTACTACATGAGACAGTGGGAAAAGGAGTCCTTCGGACTCCACCCAGGCCCCTGCAGATGTGAGCACATTAAGAAAGACACAGACCAATGTGATGGGGCCACAGTTGCAAAGAGGTCAGGAGAAACACAGTTACGGGCGCCCAGGACGACAGACCCAGTAGGACAAATACCCCAGCTCTCAAGCCTGTCTTGTGGGGGGTGGCGTCTTCTGCTCCACCGTTTCCTGGCCATGGGACCTTGGGCTCCAACCACTCTGGGCTTTGGTTTCCTCATCAGAGAACTGGAGGCAGTAAGAGCTCGTAGTGCTCAGAACAGGAGCTGACACAGGGCAGCGTCTCCTCTCAGGAACACAGAGCCCTCTCTGAGCAGAAAGGGCTGTCAGCAAGTGAGGAAATCAGGTTTGCTTCCTGCAGTTCTGAACGGCCAGGATTCTAGCACCTGCAAGCCAGACTCAGCTCCTCCTGGCTTTCTTCCCCCCAGACCCCTGTGGCTCAATCCTCAAAGAGTTTTCTGAAAATGTGTAATGGCAGCAGAAATTCCAGGGATCTGACTAACTGTCCTTGTGGGCTGGAGTGGGCAGCAGTGCACCCTTGGTTCTTGCCATGGCAACTATTTATAGTTCTCTTATCTTACAAAGTTCCTCAAGGAACATGATACACAGTCATTCATTTGTCTGGGACACATCATTACTCCACCAGGGTTCTGACTCATGCTCTCGTCTGGAAAAGGGGCCTTCTCTCCTGGCACCCCCTCTTCCTCTCTACCTGGCAGCCCCCCTCTCCACAGTACAGAATCACTGAGCTGAGGGTTGCTTCACTCCACACTAAGAATTCCAGGGAAGCACAAACAATGTTTGGGAACACATGCACAGATGCTTATAGGATGGATGTGCTGGCGGTCAGACAAGGAGCCGTGTGGTCATGGAACACGGTGGTTAATTTATCCTGTGTACAGTTCTCACTTGGTGCAGGCTCGTGCCCTGGTGCTTCACTGAATGCTTGGCACACTGGTGAGAACTGTGCAAGCAGTCAGAGCTCCTACCTTTGACAAAGCACTACCCATATTTCATGTAGTGGAATACCAATTCAACTGATGAAATGAGCTGTCAAGCTATGAAAAGACATGCAAGAACCTTAAATACTTATTTACTAAATGAAAGAAGCCAATCTGAAAAGGCTTGCATACCATATGATTCCAACTTTGTGACATTCTGGAAAAAGCAAACTATGGGGACAGTAAAAAGATCAGTGGATGCCAGGGACTAGGGGACAGATAGAAGGTGGAGCTTTAGGGCAGGAGAACTGTTCTTTGTGCTACTGTAGTGGTGAATATATATCATTATGTGGCATGTGTGCTAAGTTGCTTCAGTCATGTCCGACTCTTTGCAACCCCATGGACTGTAGCCTGCCAGGATCCTCTGTCCATGGGATTCTCCAGGCAGGCATACTGAAGTGGGTTGCCATGCCCTCCTCCAGGGATCTTCCAAACCCAGGGATCAAACCCACATCTCTTATATCTCCTGCACTGGCAGGAAGGTTTTTTATCACTAGCACCACCTGAGAAGCCGCACATGTCATTATACATTTGTTCAAATCCTAGAATGTATAACACCATGTAAATTATAAACTATGGTTAATAGTGACAGTCGCTCAGTCATGTCCGACTCTTTGTGACCCCATGAACTGTAGCCCACCAGGCTTCTCTATCCATGGAATTATCAAAGCAAGAATACTGGAGTGGGTTGCCATTCCCTTCTCCAAGAAATCTTTCTGACCCAGGGATCGAATCCGGGTCTCCCACATTGCAGGCAGAGTCTTAACCATCTGAGCCACCAGGGAAGCCACTAGGGTGAATAATGTATCAGTACTGTCTCATCAAATATGACAAGTGTACCACACTAATGCAAGGTATCAATCACCCGGGAAATTAGGGAGAAAAGTGGGCACAGATTAACTCACTTGTTTAATTTTTCTGTAAGTCTAATACTGGCCTGAAAAACAAAGTACAGTAATTATCTGGAAGATGTGTTTGTTAAGAGAACAAAAGTAAAAGCCCTATATAATATCAGAAGTTCGAGTTTTAAAAATAGCAATCACTAGGAGGACTATCCAGAAGTCAAGCATGTTCTGCATCTCCCACATGAAATGCAATGACACCCACCACCTGGCCGGACCCCAGGGTGTCTTCCAGAAAACGAAAGAGGGCTCCGTGCAGTGGGGCTCCCCAAATCCCACCTCCCGGGGCCATCACAATAAGCCCCATTGAAGGCTGACATCACTTAGGAGCCATGCATTCAACACCCCCATCTTATTTATACTAAGTACCTTCTCTTGTCAGGCACTCACTGTCCTTCACAGAAAACAACAGTTAAAAAAGACAAGTCCTCAGGGAGGTGAAACAACTAATACAAACTGCATAAACTGTATTCTTCATTAGAAAGTGAGCATGGGGCTCCCCACTTCAGGGGAGCAAGTACCTCAGTTCAGGAGAGCAAATGTCAAGCAACAGTGCTGTATTCCCGCCAGAAAAGAGCCTCTGGTCCAGGGAATCGAATACCAGCCCTACTGTCTGTTTTAACACACACTGCTGTGAAATGCAGACCGCACATGTCTGCAGAAGGACCTGGAGTTAGAATGAATTTGCAAACAAAAATGCACAAGAAGTACCAACTGAGAGAAAAGAGGATGGTCTGGGAGGAAGGCAACTTTCCATACAGAGAAAACTAATGTTTACATCGAGAACTACAAACACCTACTGTAGTAAAGACCTTCATCAAGTGGACACACTGACACATGTCCCTTCAACGTGGCTCAAACCAAATCCCAGGATGGGAACTACATGGAAATCTCACACATTTCCTTAGAATAAGAAAGAGGGACGCAGCTGACCACAGTCTGGCAGAAGCATGAAGCAATCAACGGGGAGGAGACAGCATGATCTCACATGGGCCGCCCTGCTCCGCATCAGGGACACGAGCAGCCTACAGCCTGACTGGAGAGAGAACCCAGGGCTTCTCTGAGGGGCCACATCCAGCACTGGAGCCCGCACGGCTGCAGGCTCTGCCTGCCTCCCCCTCAGGATGAAGACACCAGGGAACCGTGCCGAGGGCGGCCGTCCTGGGTTCAGGTCGGGTCAGTGACAGTGGGACAGGCTCACCTGCTTTCTCCCCCCATCTCCTCTGATCACAGGCCTCAGCATGCCGTCGGGGTCTTCTGCTATTTTCATTTGGCCACAGGAAATGCCCTGGTGTCCGTTCATTTGCAGGTGGCCTTGGCCATCCTCAGCAGGAAGGAGCCGGTGCTGCCTGAGCATTTGGCCTCTGCAGGGCCAGTTCCAGCTCACAGAAGGAGCTGAAAACTGAGCAGGCCCACAGCTCCTGGAGTGCATGGCCCCCACGTTCAGAGGGACTGGGCAGCGCCCCCCTCACTGAGCCCCTTGCCTGCTGTGCGAGGTGGCCTGAACCAGCGGCAGCGGACGAAAACAGGGTTGCGTCACCGCCAGCAGGGCAACCTCACGGGGATGCCGGTGGCTCAATCACAGCAGGGCCAGGGCACCTGCGGGTCCTCCTCCCCAGCCCTCACCGGCCCGCACAACCCCGGTAGCTGGTGAGCGTCCTGTCGGTGCCCAGAGCGCTGAGTCCCAAGGAGGCCGGGCCACACGGGCACAATCTTCTAGTTTGGTGGCCACGGAGGCCAAACTCCACATTCCTCTCCTAATAGATCCGTCTCCCCTTTCTCGCCAGGAGGAGCCTGGGAGTGCAGTTGACACATGATGTGGGAGGGACAGGGCGGGAGGCCGAGCCAGCGCCCACTAGTGACTAAGGAAGCCCTAGAGAGGCCCCAGAGACCGGACTTTATGGCCTGTCGCGCTGTGCGGGCCGAGTCACCGTTACCAAGGGCAACCACAAACAAACAGGGCTGCACCCGGCACACCTGGCGACGTGGCGCCGGCTGCCTGGTGGTATCAGCACCCTGTCCCAAAGCCAGCGGGTGGGCAGGTGAGCAGGACAGAGGTGGGACGAGGGGCCCTTGCACCCAAAGTGAGTGCAGCAGGAAATGGGCGTGCAGGTGAGTGTGCGAGGGTGAGGGAGGGTAGAGGAGCGCTGTAAGAGTGTGCGGAGAGTGAGAGAGCGAGGGTGTAAAGAAGAGTGTGTGAGAACACATGAGTGTCTGTGAATGAGTGTGTAAGGATGAGAATGTAGGTGAGAGCTGTGTGTGTGTCTGAGTGTGTGAGTGTGCATGTGTGTACACACTACAAAAGCCCAGCCCAGCACTACCCTGAAGAACCATAGTACTCAGTGGAAGCCCCAGGGCTGAGCCCAGGTCTGCGGCAAGGCGCTTTCTCCGGAGGCAGAAGGCCGCCTCTGACAGCCCACAGGCACCTCTGCTCATGTCTGGAGATGAATCTGGAGGGAGACCACACTGCAAGTCTCCATGTGCCGCACAGAGATTTCCTTCTCACATGTCTTCCTCCTTAGGGCACCACGAAACAACGAGCTCACCTCTGTTGCCAGTGTTTCTTCTTAAATTTTACTTTGGACAAAGCCACAGAAAGAGTGACATTTTTCTCACCAGCTTCTCCAAAAGCATCACTGATGCTCTGCACACCACTGTGTGCATGGAGGAGAGTTAAACCTCCAGAACCATTGAGAATCCCAACTGTGCTAAGTCCCGTGAACGAGCTCCCCAGAAGCCCACAGACACATATGCCCTACAGCATGTGGCACATACCATGTTTTCAGATGCCACCACCAAAGTCTCCAGCATGATCTCTCCTCCTGCCATTTATTCCCACTTGTTTCCCAGGTAATTCTGCCAGATGAATCCCTCCAGGTCGGCATCAAGCCAGCCTGAGCAGATCCAACCCGCGCCAGGATCTTGGAAACACAGATCGGTTCAACAGCAGCAGCCAACAATGATCAAAATGCATTCAGAAACTGAACACTTGTGCAGAGATAGACCCATTCTCCATCACAGAAGTGCAACACGAGCAAACAGGGTGAACCGATTGGCTCGCAGGCGGGATTGAAAGCAGTCTGCTGAGCTGCACCAAGTACAAAGGCCTCGCTCTAGGCACACACTGCATCATTAAATAAAATTACTTTAGCACAGTTATTTAAATTCCAACCCAGGTTATGCAAAATCTGGAGTAAAGTTTACCTCTGTTTCATCTTTGCAAAGATAGAGAATCTGCAAAGGAAACTCACATTGAGATCAAGATTGAAGCAATTTCTTTTCCATGTCAGCCTGTTAAGTTACAGGCCACCTTCTCCCCCTTGCACTCCAGACCAGGAGCTGGAGACACGGACATGGACACACTAGCTGAGGGGACTTTACAGTAACGGTGGATATACCGCCCGAGGCAACTGTACAGCTATGGCGGATACACTGGCCGAGGCGACTTTACAGCAATGGTGGATCACTGGCTGAAGGAACTTCACAATAACAGGGTGGGAGTGACACCTCCCTTGTCTCTGCACAGGGCAGCAGTCTGGTGGGAGGAGGAGCAGAAACTTCATTATCATTTTTATTTTGTACGACTGCACAGCTTCTACTTCTTTCATTTCATGTTACTGATCGATAAAGTAGCAAGATGTTTTCTGTGCCCATTACAGATGACTGAGAAAAGATAAAAGTCCAATTATCTCTATTTCCATTACTACCATTTATTATAACTAGGGGGTAGAATGATGAGAAAAGGAAAGCTGCCCTCCCCTAGAGCTCACCGTCTGAGAGGGAGCCTGTCTGCTGTCTTAGTGGGCTTGGGATGCCATAACTGATACCAGAGCCTGAATATACCACAACAGAAATGTGTCATCACCGTCCCAGAGATGGGGGTCAGAGGCCGACGTGCCAGCAGGGCTGATTTCTCCTGAGCCCTCTCTCGCTGGCGTGCAGAAGCTCCTCACCTTGTCTTCCCTCATGCGATTTCCTCTTGTAAGGATGCCAGTTGTATAAGGACAGGGCCACCCATAGGATCCCATTATACCTTCACCCCCTCTTTAACCCTAGACAGCATATTAAAAAGCAGAGGCAATCACTTTGCTGACCAACGTCCATCTAGTCAAAGCCATGGTTTTTCCAGCAGTCATGTACAGATGTGAGAGTTGGACCACAAAGAAGGCAGAGCATTAAAGAATTGATGCTTTTGAACTAGGGTGCTGGAGAAGACTCTTGAGTGTCCCTTGGACTGCAAGGAGAGTAAACCAGTCAATCCTAAAGGAAGTCAACCTTGAATATTCATTGGAAGGACTGATGCTGAAGCTGAAGCTCCGATACTTTGGCCACCTGATGTGAAGAGCCGACTCATTGGAAAAGACCCTAATGTTGTGGAAAATTGAGGGCATGAGAAGGGACAGAGGATGAGATGGTTGGATGGCATGATCAACTTAATGGACATGAGTTTGAGCAAAATCCAGGAGATAGTGAAGGACAGGGAAGCGTGGTGTACTCCAGTCTATGGGGTCACAAAGAGTCAGACAGGACTGAGGGACTGAAGGAAAACAACAAAACCTCTTAAAAGACCCTATTTCCGAGTCCATTCACATTCTAGAGTCCTGGGAGTTGAGGTAACTACCTATGTATTTTCAGTCCGTAGCACCCACCATCAAAGGCCTGAGAGGGCCAAAGGGGAATGAAGGCCATTTTCACAACATCATCCAGGCAGATTTGGGAAGGTGGTCTGTAAAAATGCTCCTCTGGGGTGGAGGAACTCCAGTGTGTGGTCCAACACAAACCTCCAAAGAATTACAGACTCCATGCAAAGAGATGGCTCCCAAAATGCCAATCTTCAAGGCTTTATTAACTTATTTGCCTCCTTCAAGCACTTTTCCTTAACTTTATCAAGCATGACCCTGGAATCCCTAATTAGGTTCACATTCCTCAGGAAACTGTTCTCCCACTGAGAGTTAAAGCTCAATTTAGCCTGTCTAATCCGCATGAGAACACACCGCCCTACAAATGCAATTAAGCCTTATTGGTCCCGCCTGTCCCCCACAGCCCCTGGATGCAGGGGCTGGGTGGAAGAGAGAGAAGGAAAATCACTGGGATCATTTCACTATAGTTTCCCTTAGATAAGTCTTCTAAAAACTATTTTTATTTTTCTTGCGATAATTTCTTGCAAGAAGCCCACGCATGGCAGAACACCCTCCTCTTTCACTGTGTCCCAACAGGCAAGGCACTTTAAGAAACACTGGGTGTGCCACGAGGTGACAGAGGAGGGGCTCAGATGTCAGTGGTAGAATGAGGAAGATGGGGGAGAGAGTGTGTACTCTGGGAGTCCTCTGCTTCAGGTGCAAAGGCCAGCAAACTCAAGCTGCGTGCAAGCAAGTGGAGGGCCCCAGTGGCACAGAAAGACTGCAAAGCGCCGAGCACACACCAACTCCCCACCTGTGATGTGACCACACAGATGCACCCACCATTAAAACACATCAAGCTGGACATTTATGATCAGTGACCTTTCTGAATGCATGCTTCAATGTTAAAAGTTTATTTTAAACTATATATCTTAGTTTCAAGGGCCACAGAGTCAGCTATGGTAGAACAGAAAAAGCTTAGGACTCTGCTTCAGAGACTGACATTCAGTTACTAGAATGCTCCCTGCTCTCTCCCAATTGGCCGGAGAGACTCAGGTGGTCCCCTGCTATCTGAACTCAGTCTTCCTTGACTATGAAATGGATACTATCACCTCACAAGAGGGATGTGAACTTAGAGATATCAGGAAAGGCTGTCAAGATACACACTATCAGATTGTGATGGAAACTCCCATCCCTCCAAGAGGACCATCCTGTCGGACTGGGAGGATTCTGTCTATCTCTCCCGACACAGACATCCCACAGCAGGGGTCAGACGGCATTTCCTGAGGATGCAGCTGCAGCAGCAAGACTCCCCCTGTCATCACATTCAAGGTGGAGGAACATGAGGGCATCTCCCTGACCCCCTGTTCACCAAGACGGGCCTGGGAGGGGCAAGGAAATCTGACAAGTGCTGTCCCACAGTACGGCCCGTGACCACAGGGACACACGTGGCTCCCCAGAACTCCATGTGCTTCTGGGAAGGATATGTTTAGATGGCATGTCTGGCAGTTAATGCTGAGAATACAACTCAACCGGTGGTCTTAGCAAGTTAAGGACCACATTAAGCAAAATGTTTTGCTTTGTTTCTGCTCAAAATAAATGTGAAGATTCTGAATGATGAGAAGGTGCATGGGGATGACTGGATGGGACCCAAGCACCGGTGGCAGGATATTCCCAGGGACCCGCAACAGGAGGGCAGAAACGGCACCTCCATACAGCTGCCTTGGCTTGCTCCTGTGTCGCTGGGCCCGCATGCCCACACCGGTCAGTACTCCAGAGGACAGCTGCATGCATCCTTCTAGGGGGCTGCTCCTGTCACCCTCAGAAAGGCAAGGGTGTTTCCCATCACACAGGCACCCCAAGAAGGAAGCAGCCCCACCCCAGGGTGCATGCTGGCCCAAGGTGGCCAGGCCACACACAGTGCCTTGCCCTCCCTGGAGCGCAGGGATCCAGCAGTGTCGGGCTCCGCACTGCAGCTCCACTCCCCACCTCACCTTCCCTCTCCATCCACAGGGGCCCAGGGTCATCTCTCCCCTCTGAGCCCCTTTGGCTGGTTCCTCTGCTGAGAAACTCCACCTTTCCCTTCCTACCCACTCATGCCCCTACTTCAAGGCTGGACTACAGGCTCCTTCTTCAGGAGACACACAGATAAGATAGATGTGCTTGCTCCCTAACCAAGCCCTTCCTCCCATCAAGACTTCTCCTTCCCTCTATTCCCACTAAGCCTCTCCCCAGTCCCCCAGCAAGCCCCTCCCCTTCCCCACTTAGCCCTCCCCTTCTCCCACTTAGCCCCTCCCCTCTCTGCCAGAAAGCTCCTCCCCTTCCAAAAGCCCCTCCCCTCCCCTTTCCCTGATAGCAAGTCCCTCTCCCTCCCTTCTTCCCCAGCTTAGCCCCTCCCTCCCCTCCCCTCTCGCCTGCACCAGGCACCAAGCTCTTTCCTTCTCTTTCTACAAGGACACCTGCAAGGCTGGGAAGTCTTTGCAGACAGCAACACAGGAAAAAGGACCCCTCCTTCAGGCTTAAACATCTCAACCAGAACAGCCTAAATAACAACACTTTGTAGTACAAGCTGGATGGAGCCAGGAGAAACAGAGTCAGGAGCCGCACCAAAAATTCAGGACAAATACTGTGTGTGCTTTTGCTTTTTTTAAGAGAAGAGCTTAGAAATGCTATGACACCACCCCCACGACGTTTTAATACTCTCCTTCTTGTTACAAAGAGGAAAGGAAGAAAAGGCACCTACAGAAGCAGCAGTTTTTAAGGACGGAAATGGTACGTGCCACAAAGGGGGAATACCAAGGAAATTTCTCAAAAAATACTTTGTCAGAAGTATCTAAGAATAGTACAATGAATAACCTGGTTTTTGCCACCTGTCCTTTGATCCAGGGAAGGACTGACAAGAAAAGGGAGGAAAAAAATGACAAATTTTAATAGATCATAACTTATCATCAAATCTCAGAAGAAAAACTTAAAGCTTTAACGTTAGGCTGCACAGGGCCAGCTAGCTCATTCTGAATGTCCACATAAACATGTCCCACTAAACCCACAGGAGTTCACCGTGATGAAGCTAAACCTCCATCCACATTTGCAAAATCCTGCTAATGGTGTCACTCTCCACCAAGAATCCCAAAAGGAAAGCCTAAGAACTGTCAGCAACCCTGTCCCCATCTGGCCAGGACACCAATCCTATCTGCCAGTTCTTCCCCTAAATGCCCACGAATTCCTCCCAGTAGCCTCTGCCAGAGCAGGCTTCCACCCTTGTTGGGCACCATTAAGCTTCCAGAGGGCCTGCTGCAGCTGCTGCTAAGTCGCATCGGTCGTGTCCGAGCCTCCTACAGCCAGGCAACTCCCAGAAAAAACACTTATTAAAAGTAAAGAAGAAAACCTCTACAAGGACAGAATCTCTGACTTCATAGCCTGTAGGAGCCACACACACAGTCTATCTCCCATCCTCCAAAAAAGAAGCTCTTATGAGTTTATTCTAATGATGGTCTAAGCAGGGGAAGGGGAGGCCAACAGCCCAGAGCCCAGTGCCCAGCTTTGCTAGGACAGAAGGGAGGCTGGCTGGCTCTGGAAGTTCCTGGGGGACTAAGGAGTTGAAAGGTGCAGAGATACACAGGACACATGAGAAGGCCAGAGTCAAAACGCCTAGAAACACACAAAAATGAATGGTGCCAGCTGTACCCAGAGGTGACCAGAGGGCATCCCAGGAGCTATTTCTGTGCCTGAAGGAAGATGGGAGGCAGGCACTTCCTGAAGCCTGGCTCAAAATAAATTGCTTTCCTAGAGAAAAAAAACAAAGCACAGAGTGCAACTGGAGTTTAATTTTACAGATTAAAATGTGAAGGCGGGGACTCAAATGCTTAGTTGATTATTTCTATCCTGTTGCTAAAAAAGGAGAAATGGATTTTTAAAACATGACACCTATCCTCTAGAAGTAGCTACACAAATGTAAAACCAGCAACTTGATTAGAAATGTCCTTCTCTGTGTACGACTATAAGCAATTCTAGACAAGAGGCCTGAAGATGCCAACACAGATCCCCGTGAAACACCCACAGACACTCTGGTCATCACCAGGGCTGGGTGAGTCACATTTTGGGTTGTGACCTCAGTGCTGGCCCTCTGTTCTCAAAGGCCCTCACCCTCAAGATGTGGTCCATAGACACACATGCGAGGAGGTGGCCTGCAGTGGGGGTGTGGGTGGGGGAGCTGCCACAAGGCACAGGGGTGTCCAGATATGGGGGGAACAGGTCCAAAGCCAGCACCCTGAGCATAGGGCCTGCAGAGCTCCCTGAGGCCCACCCACAGGGGATAGGGGACACTGAAGTCATGCAGGGTTCTGTCACCTCCCCCAGCCTGAACCTAGTACTTAGGACACAGCAGACAGAAAAGCAGCAGAGAGAGGGTCTCGGAGAACAAGAGCTGGCTTGAACCTGCCCTACTGGATGGCTCGTGTCACTGGCCAGAGTTGGAGCTCACTCCGAAAACCACCAGGGAAGTCCCAGGAACCTGCCTCTTCGTAGACCACATGCTAGGACCCAGAACAGACAGCATGGGCATGAAGAAGGGCCCCATGAGGACCATCTACTGATGCACAGAGGACACCATGGGCATCTAGGGCACACTGCCTTACTCCTTTTTGTAGCAGGAGACACCCACACTCACAGAGCGCGATGGGGCCATCAGAACCCAGCCCCAGGTCCAAGGGCCCCTTCCCCTGTGGTCTCATGGCTTTAGGAGATGTTTCTGACAGCTACATGTGGAAATTTCCATTTTCTACTTCTACTCTCCCAAAAGGAGTGCAGGTTACAGGGAAATATCAGTACATAATCATCTATTACGGAATCTCATGAACCAGTGAATCCAGTCACACCCAGAAAGGAGGGAAATATTCACTGAGTGCTTTTCCTTGTTTTTGTTTACATTTGAGTGACAGGTGCCCACAGCAGCCTGGCCCCAGGACAGCATGTCCCAGGCCGCACAAAGCACACTCCACAGCCGGACTCCCGCCCTGCTGTCTGACCCAGGACGAGCACACACTCCATGGTTACTCTCCTCACAAAGGGTGACGTCTGCTTCGAACTAAGGAGTCCCGGGTGCCCTTGCTCCGTCAGCAGAGCCCAGCTGCACCCGCATCCTGATGCTTTGCAGGCAAGGCACCTGTCCTCTCCCATCTCCGGCCTCAGCAAGCAAGCTTGCTTGACTGCATTTGATCGTCTGTTGTGTAACTAAGTTCCCCTTTGCAGTTCTAATAATTAACTGGGAGCAATTTGCTAAAAAAAAAATTTTCAAAACATTACTGCTATCATTCCTCCCATTCCCCCAAATCCTACAGATGTGGGGGACACAGGGCAATGGCTAATTTGTCACAGGGCCCTCACCCAAGTGATCTCTCTATAAAGGACTATAAGTTATACTGGCTGAAGATGATGGGGAGGGAAGGGCTGTTTTTGAACAAACTTTCCCAAATATATACATTTAAATGACTGAGGCTCTTCAAAAATCACCTTGAGACACTTTACATATATTCCAGTTATCGTGTTATCAATTAAAACTGATGAAACTAAAACCCTGTTGCAACCCCCTTATGGTCTGAGTCAGGTCCTAGGGAAGAGGCACGACAACAGGCAGGGGTGACCAGCACAGCGTTCCAGTGCCAGGATCCACCTTGGGATACACCAAACATCAAGTCCTCCCCTAAAGCATGGAGCCAAGCCACTAATGAAGTCACAAAACACATGCTCCCAGGATTTCAAAAGGTATTCTGGGAAACTTGAGCAATGCCCAGGCTCAGGCACCCCTCCCCGCAAAGATGAAGTTGCCAACAAAGAATCTGTGACAACTGACCACCCCAGAGGATCCCCTACCCAAGGGTTTGGCTCCTAGGCTGGAGTGAGAAGGATGTGGCTCAAAAGTAGGCTCCCAGGGCGCCCCCAATGTCTTAGGCTAAATAACAAAGTACATTAGGACCCACAGCAGCCCAGGCTTCCTCCTGCAGCCCTCCCCACCCCCAGAGGACCCCAGTCCATTAGGTAACTAGCCAAAAGGCTGAATGTGCAGCCGAGGAGCACAGGTTCACATTAGGTATGTGTGGAAGCCACCTTCTTAGTCACTATGCCATGTGGAATGAAAAGTGATGATTTAGAGAAAGCAGAAGAGCATATTTGTATATCCATGATTTATGTAAAATAAACCTGTTTCAAAATAAGATTATAATTTCTTCCTGGGCTTTTCTGGGGAAGGACTAGTTAATTCTACATAAATATAGCTTTATAGCTTAAACTTGGGAGAAGGCAATGGCACCCCATTCCAGTATTCTTGCCTGCAAAATCCCATGGACAGAGAAGCCTGGTAGGCTTCAGTCCATGGGGTTGCTAAGAGTCAGACACGACTGAGCGACTTTCCTTTCACTTTTCACTTTCATGCACTGGAGAAGGAAATGGCAACCCACTCCAGTATTCTTGCGGGAGAATCCCAGGGATGGGGGAGCCTGATGGGCTGCCGTCTATGGGGCCGCAGAGAGTCGGACACGACTGAAGCGACTTAGCAGCAGCAGAGAACAAATCAGTCATGAAGGAGTGAGACAGTCAACTACACAGCCACATGATTGTATCATTTGGCCACATACGACTACCAGCTTCAACAGCCTGCTTCCTCTCTTGTAATGTCTGCCAGTCTGTCCAGTGCCCAGCAGGGTCTGATAAGGCCCACACACAGAAGTAAAAATAAAAGGTGGCACCAGAACCACCAATAGCAGTGTTGCTAATAGGATGAGCTTCTCCAGATTACAGTGATTCCATCCTGCTGGCCACTTTCTACACCCTGGAGGAGAGCTCCATGACCCCACAATCAGATTATTTGGGATTTAAAAACGTGAATTTTTCATATAGAGGAAACTGCCATGCTTATATAAAATAGCACTCTCCTAGCACAGCTGCATGGCCATCCCTAGTGGCTTAGTGGTAAAGAATCTGCCTGCAATGCAGGAGACCCAGGTTCGATCCTTGGGTCAGGAAGTTCCCCTGGAGGAGGGCATGGCAACCCACTCCAGTATTCTCGCCTGGAGAAGCCCATGGACAGAGGAGCCTGGCAGGCTACAGTCCATGGGGTCGCAAAGAGTTGGACACGACTGAAGTGACTAGCAGCAGCAGCACAGCTGCATATGGCTTGTTGACAGAAGGGCAGATCCAGAACCATCCAGCAGGAATTCACACATGGGGCTGTTCCCCAAACTCTGGCCTTAGAGTAACAGTTTCCAGTGGGACAACAGCCGCAGCCATGAACATACCTTTAGCAAAATGAAATGTGTCAAGTGACTTTTCTACTAATTATAATGAGTCAAAAAAAATCAGTGAGGACAGTCTAACAGGAAAGGGATCTTTGCAGGAAAAGAAACAAAATTGCCCAGAAGAAGAACAGAACTCCCAGTAACAATGTGCAAAAAATAAAAAACAAGACAGGGAAGCAACAAAGATGTCCTTCACCCGGTGAACAGATAAATAAACCATGCTACATCCACACAATGTAATGCTACTCAAAACTAAAAAGAAATGAGCTATCAGACCATTAAAAGATATGGAGAAAACCTAAATATATACGACTAAGTGAAAGAAGCCAGTCTGAAAAGGCTATCTACTGTATGCCTCCACTTAGTTTTTCAGTCATATCCGACTCTCTGCAGCCGCGTGGACTGTAGTCCACCAGGCTCCTCAGTTCACAGAATTTTCCAGGCAAGAATACTGGAGTGGGTTGCCATTTCCTCCTCCAGGGGATCTTCCTGACCCAGAGACCGAACCTGCGTCTCTTGCATTCTTCTACATTGGCAGGCAGATTCTTTACCACTAGCGCCACCTAGGAAGGCCATATGTACTGTACGCTTCCAAATACATAATGTTCTGGAAAAGGTAATGGCACCCCACTCCAGTACTCTTGCCTGGAAAATCCCATGGATGGAGAAGGCTGGTAGGCTGCAGTCCATGCTAAGGGTCGGACACGACTGAGCGACTTCCCTTTCACTTTTCACTTTCATGCATTGGAGAAGGAAATGGCAACCCACTCCAGTGTTCTTGCCTGGAGAATCCCAGGGACGGGGGAGCCTGATGGGCTGCCGTCTATGGGGTCACACAGAGTCGGACACGACTGAAGCAACTTAGCAGCAGATCGTACCTCTGACATTTTTCTAGTCGTCAAAGGACCCCAATGCCCCCTCCTCCCTACTCGTCCACCTCATGTCTCCTAAAAATCCCGTCACTTTGATGAGATTACTATGACATTGCTACCTTTGTACAGCAATATACAAACAAGTTCAGGTGTCTTACCTGTTGTGGCGCTCACTTGGGATTTATTTGATACCTGAAGTCAATTATTATTACGTGACTATGACCGTGTAGGTAACATTGTTCACGTGGTGTGGACCGACACACCTACAACTACCATTCTCCCTATATACTTAAGAAGGATGAATGGTGAACTAAAATAATAAAATTATAGTTAAAAAAATTTTAGTTTTCGGTTTATAGTTTTGTGTCCGTGGGTGGACAGATGACTTCCACCTGTTTACTTTAGGAGATGGACCTGACCGGGGTGGGGGACCAGCCAGGACCTGCCCGTCGGCCGGCTTTACCTGGCCTCCAGTCGTTCGATGTAGATCCGTGGGTCGAGTCCCGGACTGACTGTCGTTTAGTCCTTTGCAAACAACTTAACCCGTCAAATTTTTAATTGGTGGAGAAAGGAATCACGTTCCTCACCCTCCTCCTCCCTTCCCTTCACATTTGTAAGTTATTCTCCGGTCCAGTCCCAAACGTCCATCCTGTACCGAGTCCAGAACAAAGGGCCACCCGTCACACTGAGAAAGTTCCGAGTCCCAGTGGACATTCCGATGCTACTCCTGTGTTACTGGAGGCTCCCTCCGACACTGTTAGCTTCAATCTTTTCGGTGTCGAGTCGTGCAATGACTGTTAGGGAGTTGTGGTATCGACCAAAAGTGAGGAAGACTCGTGGGCAATCCTCGGTCAGTGACCAATCCATGAAGCAATAACTAGAGTACAGTGGGTTTTGGTGGGACAACCTAATGTTGGTGGGTAGTACAAAGTCTACTCTGGCAATTCGACGGACACATGCGTTCCTGAACCCCACTACTTGTGTGTCTGGGAGTTTCCGAGACACGAGCTGGTTAGTCATGAAAATACTTTTTTAAGAGCGAGAAAGGAAAGACGGTTGAGTGTCGAGTCGGGGATATACCCCGGAATGTAAACGTTTTTGGATCACCTCCATCACAAGTGTGCGTGAGTGGTTTCGAGGTCCTTGGGGTAGAGACGGTGTAGATCCCCGTGCCCCACTAGTGACCCCATCCCCCAAGTGTCTCTTCACCATCGTCTGCCTTCCTGAAACAGCTTTATTTCTTTTCTCCTACTTCCTTTTTTCTCTTACCAATGAGTCAGCCAGAGGCCAGGAAAAAAACAAGATACGATGCCCAAACAGCTCACGTGGCACCCATGAACAAGCACAGCCTCCCAGGGAGCAAGATATTTGGAATTCCAAACTTCCCAGTAATTATACATAACTCATTCTGCTTCCTTAAAATTTAAATAATTACCATAATTAATAGCTAAAAGCAAGCTGGTTCAAGTGGATTGTAGATGTATTATTCACCCATTTTACACATGAAGAAACTGAGGCTCCAGGGAACTGGACTTCCTCCAGCAGACAAGGATAAAAGCCCAGGTCTCTGCCTCCATGTGCCCTTGGACTGCAGGGCCTCGCCTGAGGGGACATACTGCCCAATAGCCAAGAAGAAAGAGACCCTGGTCCTAGCTCAAGGCTCCATTCCCCTGCCTGAGCACCCAGTCCATGGTTCAGTCCCTTTTTTGCAGGGTGGCTCTCTCCTTCCATATCTCCGACTCTACCAAGGGGACATCCTGGGCCCGGCTGGGAGCCTTTGATGGACAGCAGCATGACGATGCCAGCAGGACTCACCACATAGTAACACACCACACAGTGACATGCGTGCTGTGCCCTCTCCTCCCGTGTTCCCAGCACACAGGGGACCCACGGACCACACCATCCCCAAGTCAGTCATTACAGCAAAGCCTGTGTTTTCAACCAGAGCCTTACCTAAGTTTTCTCAGTCTCAGAGAAATCTGAACACGCACAGTTAGGCACAGACGTGCAGTGATTAAGGACCCAGCCGTGTCGGGGAGCTGTGGCTCAGCTCCTGGGAGACTGAACTGCCTACCCCCCACCCCACACCGTGCTTATCTTCAGGGGCGGCTGAGAATTTATGATCTGCTCAGCAGTACCGCCATTATAGTTCTGGAATAAGAAGAGTCTTTGTTATTGCCAGTGGCATTCTCTCCTGCCATTCAAAGCTGCGTTATCCAAAAAAAAAAAAAAAGAATACGGATACATTTCCCCCTCCACCATGATCTAATAAGAATAAAAGCTTAACTGTCCTGAGCAAACTGCCAATTACTGTGGCTAGAAATGCCACAATCAGTGATAGTTAAGGCTTTTGGAATATTCTTTGAACCAAAGAATTCAATCCCCTAAGTGGCCGGCACCAGGTCTCCTTGGAGAATCGGTGCCAAGGGCAGCGGGCTCAGGCTGCAGCGGGTGGGTCAAGAGTGGCCAGCCAGAGTGTCACATGAGAAAGTGCACACAGGCATACACACACGATATACGCTCACACACGTGCACACAGGCACGATGACACAGGACAAATAGGGTTCTGGGCATGGCTTTCTCCTCTGTCTGCCCTATGTGGTGATGTGGATTATACATAACTCATTCCACTTCCTTAAAATTTAAATAATTACCCCAACTAATAGCTAAAAGCAAGCTGATTCAAGTGGATTGTATATGTATTATTCACCCATTTTCAGTTCAGTTCAGTCGCTCAGTTGTGTCCGACTCTTTGCACACCAGGCTTTCCTGTCCATCACCAACTCCCGAAGTTCATTTTACACATGAAGAAACTGAGGCTCGGGAGAACAAGCTCCGAAGTACAAAGTTCACTGTAACTGGGACTCTCAGGGGTTGGGGTTCTGTCCAAACCCTCACCAAGTAGATGGGAGAAACCCGCTTGGAAATCTGCAATGTACCCCCAGGGTGGCATCGTCCACACCTCCACTGCCTGCAGGAATCTCTGCTCTGACACAGTTCCTTGGGTTGAAAGTACATAGCACGATGGAGGGTGGCAAAGCAGACCTAAAATAGCCAAGGTTAGAAATCAGTCACGCCCAGTGCTAAGAGTGAGCAAGAACGCCTGGCCTGGACAGAAAGGGGAAGCCTTCTCCACAGCGAGATCGGAAGTGACAGAAGGGCCCCAAAGCCCCACCATGGGGCCTGATCTTGAACCGACTAAAGCACATATCATGTGACATCTCGGAAGAGAACGGGATTCGGGCGGGGTGGCGGGGGTGGTTGGCCAGTTTGGGGGCTGGATAACAGAGCAGTACTGCGCTCCATCCTAGCTTCGCCACTTCCCCATGAGTCCTGAATGCGCCGCAACAAAAAGTTTCATAAGAAAGTTCGTTCTTTTAATCCCTTTCTTGAAAAAAGCAGGGCTAGAGCCACCTGTAACTTTCCTAGCTTTATGTGTGTGCACATGCCCGTGTGAGTAAACTGCATGCATGTGTGTGAAGCGTGTGCATGTATGGGGCATGGGCGAGTGTGGACTGTGTGTGACTGCAGGTGCATGCCTGTGTGTATGGTGAGGAGAGTGGAGGAAACCAGGATCCTCACATGGAGAGCACACATGTGAAACCAGCTCACAGTTCCACAAAGCTGGCCTCCAGCACACATTCCTTCCACTCAGAGACCAAGGACCAGGAAAGGTTGACCCATGAGGTCCAGAGCAGTGACGAAATCGCAAGACTCTCTAAACCCCATCTCCCTGGATCTCCAGCCACAGGGCTACCTGCAGGGCATCTGAGGAGGTCCCAGAAAGGAGAGGCGATGCATGGGCCCTGGCCCCACTGAAGGTAACATCATACCTGGAATGTATGAGAGACACAGACACTGGGACCCACGTGGAAAACCAGGGCTTTATCTAGGGGTGCCTGCAGCTTCCATATGCCATTTCCAAGCCTCCTGCTGCTGCTGCTGCTGCTAAGTCACTTCAGTCATGTCCGACTCTGTGTGACCCCATAGGCGAGCCCACCAGGCTCCTCTGTCCCTGGGATTCTCCAGACAAGAATATTGGAGTGGGTTGCCAGTTCCTTCTCCAATGCATGCAAGTGAAAAGTAAAAGTAAAGTCACTCGGTCGTGCCCGACTCTTCGCGACCCCATGGACTGAAGCCTACCAAGCTCCTCCGTCTATGGGATTTTCCAGGCAAGAGTACTGGAGTGGGATCCCATTGCCTTTTCCTCCAGGCCTCCCCATTCCCCACTAATCAAAGCTCTGCACCCAACCCAGCACACCAGACCTCAAGTGCTTCATGGGGCCACCCAGCAATTTAACCCTTCCAAGGAATGCACAAATGCAGGACAACTTCCCTGATTCAGGGTCCCCATACTTCCGTGACTGCCTAAAAATCCCAACCCATCCATGTATGTGCATGCGAAGTCGCTTCAGTCATGTCCAACTCTTTGCGACCCCATGGATTGCAGCCTACCAGACTCCTCTGTCCATGGGACTCTCCAGGCAAGAATACTGGAGTGGGTTGTCCCTTCCTCCTCCAGGGATCACCCCAACCTAGGGATCAAACCCACATCTCTTACCTCTCCTGCATTGGCAGGCAGGTTCTTTACCACTAGCACTACCTGGGAAGCCCTCCAAACCCCATATTTGAACTACACTCAAAAATGAAACCAGAAAAATCCCCAAGGCCAGCCATGGGCCCCAGACCCTACCCAGCCCCTCTCCCTACCCTACAACAGCAGCATGTCGATGTGATTAGAAAGAAGGGATCATGTGATGTGGAGAAAGGGTTGTGACATGGCCAGGACAAAATCACCAAATTCTTTTCTGAAACTAAATTCTTAAGAGTTATTTTTCTATAATTAAAAACATGGATTTCATAGCTCCTCAGTTTTTTCTTGAGATGAAAACTATACACCCTATCAGAAAGCATCTAGCAGCCATTTCTTAAAGAGTTTCGTTTCTGTGGCTACGATCCAATGCAGTCTCCTCCCATACATATCATTCAACACAGGCCAATTTGGCTCCAGAAGCCCCATGGGAGAGCGATGTAACACTTACCTTGGCTTCACATTTCTTGTGACAGGAATACTTGCAGGCTGCAAGAGAAGGAAAAGGAAGGTGTGTTGAGTAGTCTCTCCATACTTTTTACATTTCCATCTCTAAATCCTTGAGAAAGCCCAGACAGAGGGAGGTTGATTTTCGCTTAGGACACAACACTGAGTTCAACAGAGCGTAGGGTGGATGGACATGGTGTCCAGGAGCCCAGCCACCTCTGCAATGTCAGCAGTGGCCCAGATGGCACAGGGAACCCTGGAGAGGAGTTACAAACACACTGGCCCTTCCAGGGCTTCAGGCCACCAGATCAGCACCTGGGGAGGAGAAAGGCAGTGAAGCTGAGCAGTACAAAGTATCAGCGTTTGCCTGGAAATTATAGATTTTCCCTGAAGAAAGGAGAGAAATTTGAAAATGCCCCAGAAGACTCAGGACTGGTGCCTTTAAATTAGTGAGAAATTGGACATTTGCGTTCCACGCTTCTTCCGCTTCCGGACAACCTAAGAACTGACTGTCAGAACAAATCCACATCTAAATTCCTGCGGGGGATCCTTCAACCCAGGCCATTGTGAGGACTGAGAGAGGCATGTGCTGGTTAGGAGGCCCCAACAATGCAGAGAGAGCCGGAACCAATGCGGATTTCACAGGCCCGCCCTCCGTGGTCTGCAGCTGTGCCTACAGGACATGAAAGCCTCCCCCCACCAAAGCAGCTCAGGGCACTGGGGCCTGTCTGCCGATGCTCCCATGCAGAGACAGAAGGACGGGGAGACAGTGAGGAATGAAGCAACTGCACCAAATAAATGCAGTGCAGGCGCCCCTGTGGGCTCCAAGCAGGCATCTATCTGATAAACCCATGGGGTGATTATGGGACAGGGGACAGGGATCTAGGCTTGGGGGCACAGGGCCTGGGGGCTTTCTGGCCCAGCCTGGCTGGGTTGCCCTAGGTGGAACCAGGCCTCTTTCCTCTTCCAGGGTTATGGTGATACACAAATGCCATCATTCAAGGGACCCTGCTTTGAAACTGCAAAGCACAGCATCAATGTATAGAAGTGTGGAGTCCTGGAAGAACAAGGCCTGAGGTCAGGAGATAGGTACCAAATTGCAGTCAGCACTTCAAGGCCCAAACTTTTCATCCCCTATGTCTTCTGAAAGCCCTAACTCACAGCCCACCTGGGACTGAATGAGGGTGAAGCAAACTAATAAAGAAAAAGAGCCCGTGGCTGGGGATCCCTGGAACTCCAGCAGGGAACAGCCAGGGGTATCATCTTTGCAAGATCTAGTTTTTGAGCTCTTTCTATGCATCCAAGATTTGTGAAATTATTCACAAAGACAAATATTTATTCTCCATCTTCTAATGGGTCCACCCAGCAAAGGTGATGAGTGATTTTCTAATCAAGATAGGCTAGCCATTGGAATAAAGGGGCTTTCACACCAGATTAAAATCTCAGACAGAAGGACAGCCAGGGGCAGAGGCCAGCAGGAAGAACAGAGATAGAGACAAGGCAGTTGAGGGGCCCTCTGGCCTTTAGGGAAGATGAGAATTAGCGGAAATGCAGTGAAGACTTCCCCAGCTCCAGAGGAAGCTGTCTGCACACACTGAATGGGGCGGGCCGGACCACTCAGCAGCCAGGACAGGAGCACAACTTCCTGTGGCAGTCAGCCCCCGAGATGGCCTCAGGGCTCCTCCCGGAGCCCATGTCCCCGTGCGGTCCCCTCACACAGTGACAGAGCGGGTCTTGTGACAAGGCAAGAAGGTGGAGGGTGTGGCGAGTGACCTCTGCTCTGGGCTCCTGGACCCCCGCTCTGAGAGGAACCCTGCCCACGTACGTGTGAGGCACCGAGGCAGCCCTGGGGAGGAGGCCCATGGGAAGGAATTGAGGCCTGCCGCCAGCAGCCAGCTGGAAAGCCCCCTGGGAAGTGGGTCCTCCAGCCCCAGGAGAGCCTTCAGATGCAGCGGCCTCCTAAGAGAAGCTGAGCAGCACTGCCCGGCCATGCGACTCCCAAATTCCTGATCCACAGAAGTAGTGAGAGCAGAAGCTACTGCCACAGCAAGTCACTAACTTTGGGAGTAACTGGTTATGCAGCGGATCAACACACCGATTCAACCCAAAAAGGAACTCTGGTGTGTGGCACCGTGACAGTGGTGTGACATATTCACGACGGATGGCGCACTGGGCTATGACAAGAGCCTCAGGCCACTACGGGGCTGCTGCTGCTGCTGCTAAGCCGCTTCAGCCGTGTCCGACTCTGTGCGACCCCATGGACTGCAGCCCACCAGGCTCCTCCGTCCATTGGATTTTCCAGGCAACAGTACTGGGGTGGGGGGCCACTGCCTTCCCCGCCATTACAGGGCAAACCATCACATTCTCAAAGGTTAACTAATCAGGCTGAATTGCATAAACCACCCGAGTGCTAAGGCGAGGGTCCTGAGAGGTGGACCCACTGTTCCTGGGGTGTAAGCAGGTGACCCGAGTATTAAGAACTTTCCACTCAAAGCCAAGCACCACAGATGGTCCCTCAGACTCAGATTTCAGCTTCCACATATAAGTGATACCGTACAGTATTTATCTTTCTCTGTTTGACTTAGCACACTGCTGATTCATGATGGTGAATGGCAGGATTTCCTTCTTTTTTCTGCCTGAATAATGTTTTATCACATTTTCTTTATTCAATCATCCATTGATGGACACGGGTTGTTTCCATGTCTTGGCTATTGTGAATAATACTGCAACCAACATGGCATCTATTGAAGATACTGATTTTGTTTCCTTTCGCTATATACCCAAAAGTGGAACTGCTGGATCATACGATAACTCTATTTTTCACTTTTTGAGGAAATTACATACTGTTTTCCACAATAGCTGAACCAATTTATATTCCCACCAACAGTGTACAAGAGTTCTCCTTTTTACTCTACCCTAACCAAAGCATGTTTTCCCTTGTGTTTTTGATGACAGTCATTCTGTCAGGTGTGAGGTCGTATCTCACTGTGGTTTTGATTTGTATTTCCCTCAAGAGAAGGGGGCAAGAGAGGATGAGATGATTGGATGGCATCATTGACTCAATGGGTATGAGTTGGAGCAAACTCCAGGAGAGAGTGAAGAACAGGGAAGCCTGGCGTGCTGCAGTCCACAGGGTCGCAAAGAGTCAGATTCAACTGAGCAACAACCATAACAGGATTAGAGGTGCTGAGCACCCCTGCATGCATCTATTGGCCACTTTTGTGTCTTCTTTGGAAACTGAGACACTATCATTTGAGTTTTGGTGTAATATCAAAAAAGAATATGCTTTCCTTTCCAAATATCTATCTGTATAAAGCTGGATTTTCTTCAAAGACTGCAACCAAAACAACATATTTGGGATGATCAATTTTATGTGTCAAGTTCACTGAGCCACAAGATGCCCAGATATTTGGTTAAACAGTATTCTGGGTGTGTCTGGGAGGGTGTTTCTGAATGAGAAAAACATTTGAAACTGTAGACTGAGTGAAGCAGATTGTCCTCTCCGGTGTGGTGGGCTTCATCCAATTCACTGAGGGCTTGAATAGAATAAATGGTGAAGTAAGGAAGAATTGGTTCTCCCTTCCCAACTGTCTCCAAGCTGGCACATCGGTCGTCTCTTGCTTCTGGATTAGAACTCAGACAGGAACTACACACTGGCTCTTCTGGATCACAGCTTGCCAACTACAGACAAGACTTAGCCTCCATACCATATGGACCAATTATTTGCAGTAAATTTCTTTCTCTATATACAGCCTATTGGTTCTGTTTGCTGAAGAACCTTAACTGATACCATGCTAAAACAGACTGATTGCAGAAGCAACTAGGAGGATCCAGCCAACTAAGTCACATATAACGTGCACTCAATTTATGTGCATAAAATACTGCCATTCTTCTCATTCCATGTAATGAGGAATAAAAGTGATATCAAAGACCCCTTTCTGCCATGGAAAAAGAAGTTACTGAAGCAATGAAGAAGAAAAAAATTTATATCCACAAACGACATACAGAATGGCTACTGAGAAATCATGACTTCTAAAAAGCTAACCTGTGACAATGCTTATAATGTTGCTCATATGTGTTCAGTCAGGTGTGACTCTTTGCTACCCCAGGGACTGCAGCCCGTCAGGTTCCTCTGTCCATGGAATTTTCCAAGGCAATCTGGAGTGGGTTGCCATTTCCTACTCCAGGGGATCTTTCCCACCCAGAGATTGAACCTGGGTCTCTTATGTTTCCTGCACTGGCAAGCTGGTTATATATGTACAGTACAAACTCTGTAAAATCAGACATGTGCAATGGATAAGTCCACAGGTGGGAATTCGGCATAGGGGAGAAACACTGTCATATTCAGTTACAAAAGGATGAGCCACACAACAACTCATGCTGGGAAAACCAGCTCACTCATGAAAAATAACCTAAATAACATGAATTCCAGATGAATCAACCATGAAATTGGAACAGAATTGGAAAAGCAGAAATGAATATTAGAATAAAGTATTGTAGAACATCATTAAGACCCCAGAGAAGGGAAAGCATTCTTAAATAGAAACAAAAACAGAAATGAAATGAAATGATGGGTGAATTTGAACTAGCCAAATCTTAAACTTTTCACATGACAACCACTCCATGAGAAAAATTAGTTAAGCAACTGCTCACAATGTTTGCAACATGTAAGTTGGAATGGTAAGGAACTGACATTTCTGTAGGTCAAAATCCATCAAAAATTGGCATAAATTCTTCCTAATTTAATGATAGAAACATTAATATTATGATATCTACACTATGATTTCTTAGAAATCAAGAAGAAAAAATAATCTAACTTTTTAAATGAACTAAAGATTTGAAAGGCCAGTTTACTAAGTAGAACATTACAGAGAGGCAGTGGATAGGAAACCACCTGCCAATGCAGGGGACATGGGTTCAATCCCTGGTCTGGGAAGATTTCACATGCCAGGGAGCAACTAAGCAACTATTGAGTTTGTGCTCTAAGGCCCATGAGCCTCAACTACTGAGCCTGCATGCTGCAACTACTGAAGCCCAGACACCTAGAGCCCGTTCTCCACAACAAGAGAAGCCACAGCAAGGGAAGCCTGGGCACCACAACAAAGAGGAGCCCCCACCTGCCACAGCCAGAGAAAGCCTGTGCAAAGCAACAAAGACCCAGTGTAGCCAAGAATAAATAAATAAAAGAATCCGTCTGTCAATGTGAAGGATGCAGGTTTGATCCCTGGTCCAGGAACTAAGATCTCACAGGCTGTGGGTCAATTAAGCCTGTGTGCCACAACCACTGAGCTTGTGTTCTAGGCCCCACACGCCGCAACTTCTGAGCCCACATGCTGCAACTACTGAAGCCCCCGTGCCCTAAAGCCCATGCTCTGCAACAAAAGAAGCCACCACGATGAGAAACCCATGCGCTGCAACTAGAGAGTAGCCCCTGCTCACCACAACTAGAGAAAGCCACGCACAGGAATGAAAACCCAGTACAGCCAAAAATGAATAAATAATACATAACAGACATCTTTTCAGTATCTTTTTAGATGCTCAGCCTCAGTGATAACCAGAGGAATGTAAAAAACATAACAGAGCAAGACACCACTTTTCATCCACTGACTTGCAAAAATGAAAAGCAGAGAAGCATCAGTTGAAAGACTGAGTTAAGTTCAAGGCCAAGGTCCACGGTCAGCTCCCTAAGGCTCCCTCCACAGTTCCCATTAGGGGTCTTTCTCCACCCGGGAAGGGGTATGTGGCCAGTGCATGTCTCACAAGTTTCTAGGAATTAATGACACATGGAACCCTCACCTCCACAAGCCTGGGGCCTGCACTGCATTCCTTGGTCAAAAGGGTTTCCAAAGTCCCGGGCAGGAATCCATTCTTAACAGCAGCAGCAACTATCCAGAGCGTCTGGCTCTGAAAGACCCCACATTGTTCCTTGTTGTCTTGGAACTACTCTCCTGAAGTCTCCAGGAGCCTTGGAAATCCAGGCCACTGTTTTAGGCTTGTCATACAACACTCTACACATATTTACCCAGAGAGAGACGAGCCCTGGGTCTCACCTCTGCTTCTCTGCCTCTGCCCTCAAGCTCACCCCAACCTGCCCTCAACCTCTGCCCCAGTTTAACCACACCCACAGTCACCAGCCGCATGAGACAGGTGGCCAGATGCCCTCAGCAGAGGGCCCAATGCCACATTTCGTGCTTGGTCACCTGCCCCTTTTTCTTGCCTTGATGGTCCTAACTGACACCATGTCCTGGGGTTCTAATTCAGCACCTGGCACAAAGCAAGTGCTGACTTGCTGATCAGCCTATCCAGCCCTAAGCTTTGTCTGTAATCCCCTAGCATACTGTAGACTGTGACAGTCTCACACACAGGGACAGAACTACCCCCCTCCCCAGACTGTAAGCTTCCCACCGACAGGACTCCCCGCTCCGACTCTGAGCTCCCCACTGACAGGACTCCCCCCTCAGACTCTGAGCTCCTCACAAACAGGTCACAGCTTTCTCATATTTTTATTCCAGCAGGCAGTTAATATGTGTTCAGTTAACCAAAGGGGAAAAGTCATTATCAAATATTCCTTACAAAACCCCCCTCCATCCCATTTTCCCTCTGTCCTCTTTTCGGCTCCCAACCTTCATTTCCCTCAGGTTCCTCCCTACAGTTGTCTCTTTAGCAGCATTTCTTTTTTTTTCCATTCCAGTCTGTTCTCTCCTATTCCATTATTAAATTCAGGCAAACCATCTCTCCCAATGCCATCACTTCTATCTGATCTAACACTGCATTCTCTCTGAATCCATCTCCTCCACGGGGCCAAGTTCTGCAGAACTTATAACTTTCAACACCCAGGAAAAGACTCACCCACTCAGGACTAGAACATCATGATCAACCACACCAGTGCCCTCAAGGGTGGGTTTGTAGAAGGATTGTCAGTGGAAGCTGGGCCACTTAACCCACCCAAGAGACCTCAGGGAGCAGTGAGAACAGGCTACCTGTTCAAAGCCCTGGCAGGTGGGGAGGGTAGAGTAGAAACCGCTTCAGTGGGTTTCTGAGCAGCAGGAGGCAAACCACAACCACTTAACCCCATCGCTCACCAGCCATCTGTGTGGCTTTGCCTGTAGTTACAGTGTGAGAAATAGGGGTTAAACAGCCTCTATGTACAAACAACAGCTTCTTAAAAATGAAATTTTTCTTCTAAGTTAGCCACATAAAAATAATCTGTGGCAAATAGGCTAAAATGTGAAAATAAGTGACTTGAAGGTCAAGAACAAGCTAGAAAAAGAATGGTAAATATATTAGCCGAAGTCACAGAATACACACCTAACCCTTCTCCATCATCACCACCATCAGCAATGTGACACCATAACCAACAGGAATAACACCCAACACTACCAGACACTTCCTTGAGCCAACCAGTGTTCTCTGTGTTCCTCGTGCATTTAATCAGTTCCTCACAATGACTCTAAAACAAAACTCAAGCACAGAGGCAGGGCAGGAATCCGAGCAGCCTGTCTCCAGGGTCCATGCTTCCCTACTGCTCCAGAAACAAGTCAAAGGAAGGGCCCCTCCAGTAAGACCTCACACAACTTGCACGTGATCACTGAGAGGACAGGTAGTGTCTACAGGCAGCACATACACACTGGCTCAATGTGCAAATTACACAACATACATCTAAGTTATTAGGAGGGAAAACGACTAAATTGTCTGAGATTTTTATGCTATCTATATAGCTTACTGACAAAAGGAAGAGATCCTAGAGATTAACGACTCAACAGGCAAATTGTAAAGGTTACAAGTTGAAGGCCAGGAAAGGCGCCTGTCCAGGGCCACAGCTTCTGCAGGAGCCAGCCACTGACCCTGCCAGGCGCCGTCTACACGGCCAGTGACTGTGCCAGGCTCCCAACCCAGCGGTTCCCCCACATCTTGCCCCTGCCCGTCCGGAGGGATGCAGTGCAGAAGGGGAAAAAGCCCAGCCTTCAGATGCGGACAAAAAGCACAGCTGCGAAGAAGATGGCCACACAGCAACAACACATATAAACGCCCAGCTCTCACATTTCTGTCCCTAAGGTCACTGCCACAGGCCTTTTTTCCCTTGACAGTGTCAGGGGCTATGTCACTGATGAAGGCATTTTTGAGAAGGAGACTATCACAATCACAATTCTTGGATCTCCCACACACATCAATTTAATTTAAGAATATAATGCCTAAAAGACTCCTGGCACAGAGTCCTTTCCTTTTCAAAAAAGAGTAGCTATTGTTTATCAACACAATTATTACAGTTAGGTACATAAATATGATAATCTATTGAGTAGCCTCATAGGTGTTTACAGTCCACCATATGCCAGTGCCAGTGACAAGTTGCTTCAGTTGCATCTGATTCTTTGTGACACTATGGACTGTAGCCCCGCCAGGCTCCTCTGTCCATGGGATTCTCCAGGAAAGAATACTGGAGTGGGTTGCCATGCCCTCTTCCAGGGGATATTCCTGACCCAGGGATTGAACATGTGTCTCTTATGACTCCTGCATTGGCAGGCAGGTTCTTTACCACTAGCACCACCTGGGAAGCCCATCCCCACCATATGAGGGAGTTCTAAAACACCTTTTTCTGGAGAGAAGTAAGTAGATACCTCACGAACAATGATACAGGCGAGTCCCCAGCCCCTCGATGCCGGAGGACTGACATTCACCACATTATGAACACACCCCGTGCTGGACCCAGAAACGGCATGATGCCTCCATGGGCACCTGTCACTGTGGCCTCCTTCCATGCCACCCGCTGCCTGTCCTGCCACTCACGTGGGGCCCCAGGCGTGCAGGCATCCCTGATGTCAGCGGGCCTCTTTCCGCCAGACCTGGGCCTTGGCCTTCAGGAGGACCTGCTCCTGTTTACTTCTCCCAGGAGCACAGCCTCCAGTGCCCACAGCCAGGTAGCTGATTCCTTTGGCCAAGGATGTGGCTTCCCTGAGCTGTACATGCCCCCAAGGTGGCCTCTGCCAGCCCAATGCTCCTGGCCACGTGCTTCAAGGGTGACAAGTGCCACCACCCGGCCATGAGGGATGGATCCAGGGCCTCTCAAGGAGAGTCCATACACTTCCCTCAGCTGGAGGGCTCAGAACAGAGGAGCGTGGCCTTAAGACAAAACAAGGAGGCCAGGTGAGAACGCGGACTGTGGCATGTCTGCTGGGGTGTGCACACAGGGAAGGGGACATGAGTGCAGAGAGGCCCCAGGACCTGTGCCCAACCCCAGATCTCTTCTTACTGCCTCCAAACCAGGCAAAGCATCCCAGCCAAGGGGTGGGGTGACAGCATGTGCGCCCCGGTTTCCCCACACGAGAACACAGGAGCAGTGTTCCTACAGGGAAATGACACGTGGAGATGAACCCCCGGAGGCAGAGGGCACCTATGGGACTGTCACTACTGAAGGATTTTCTTCAAGGAAAAAAGAACTAGGTGGGTCCAAAAAGTGATTTCCACAGGGCTAGACTATGAGATAAAACAGAACCCCAGTGATTCTTAGACCAGAGAAGCATAAGCCAGACAGATCACGAGTTAGCACTGCACAAGTCCAGCCTGTTGCCACCCTTCTGCCCTCCCACCGTTTTGTGTTAGTCCTGCACAGGGTCCTTGGGGCCGAATTGGCCTTGGGCAATGCTGCATCCAGTGGGATCCTGAGATCTCACTGCCTCCCCCATAGAATTCTAGAGGGTGCACAGCCACGTGCACGCCCAGCCACGCGCACGCCCAGTCACACGCACGCCACCCACACCACTCTGCCAGGCCTCTTAGTCCTCCTTGACATCTCACACATCATAGGCTACAAATGCCATAAGACAGATCATTAAGAACCAAATAATATTCCGGGCCCCTTCCTGGCCCCTACAAGCCTGGGAAGCTGCAGGACAGGGAAGGAGGCGTGAGCCTGGAATGTGTGTTCTCATGCCAAGCCCTGGACGGTACTGGGGGCTGTCAGCATCCTTCAGGAGCTCTGGCCTGATGGGAAAGCCTGGCTGCTGGGGACCATTGTCTCCAATCTGGTCAGATCTCATTGCTTCCATTTACTTTGAAGAGAATAACTGTTATCTTATAGGCAGTTAAGAAAGAAGTCCTGAGAGTTTTAAAATGATGTTTGGGATAGCTCCTTAGCCAACTCAGGCCTCAGCTGTACAGAGATGAGAAGGAAACTGACTCTCCCAAGAGCCAATCTGTTTGTCGCCACCAGGCCATCATTAACTGTTTGTGGGAAACTGAGCCCTTGGGCCTACGGAGCTAAACCAGCTCGGTCTGTGTTCATGACCTGCACATGTGGACAGCAGCCAGCTAAGGTCACCCACGTGGGAATCACCATGGCACATTCAGGTGGGGTCATCGAGAAAAAATTATTATCACAGCAGCTGCAAAGCGAAGTGCCAGAAAGTGAGCTCAGCACCTCACACCCATCCCAGTCAGGCTTTGCACCAGCCATCCAGAGAACAATGTTGCAACCCACATCAGGGACTCAGAGAGGAGACTTTGATCCTAACAGACTCAGAGCACCACCCTGCACTCCTGGCCCAGCCCTGTCTTGGCCACGCCCTTCTCTGCATCTCCATGTGTGTGTGTATGTTCCTGTGAGCATGTGTGTGTGTGTGTGTGCCCATGAATGTGTGTGCGTGTGTACCCACACACCCACGCAGGCCTGCTGACGTGGGGAGAGGGCCTGTGCCGAGAGGCCTGGGGCTGGATCCATGCCCCATGTGCACCCCCACAGGTGACACCTCGGCCCCCAGGGCCTGGCTCACCCTTTCTAGGTGGAGAGGAACCTGCATCCAAGGACAAGGTGAGAGCGCCATGCACTCTGAGAAGCAGGTGCGTCACTTTAAACAGAGACCCGTGTGGGGAGAGGGAGGGAGGGGACTTATGGCACTTTCAGGAGGCTGCGGTGGGGGGGGGGGGGAGGAGAGGGGGGGGGGGGGGGGGGGGTGGGGATAGCCTCCTGCCCCCATCACCCCAGGGATCCAGCACATGTTACCAGCCCAGCCATGTCTGGATTCCAGCTGGCAGATGGGGTAGCAGTGGCCACAGGAATCGCCATCAAAGGCAAGGAGGAGCCTGGTGGGCGAGGAGACAAAAGACAGGGACTGCCTCCCACCCCAGGCACGGCAGGCCAAGGGCGCGGCCAGTGTGGCGCTGTCCGTGAGACCCAGAGCGGCCCTCAGCCATGCTGCGGGGGGGGGACTAAAACTTTGGCCCCAAGCCCCTCCACGGCCCCTCTCTCCTGGGGGAAACGGAGAGGTGGGTGGTTCTCCTGCAGACACCGTAAGCCGCAGAGGCGCGCATGGACACTGCCTCGGTGGCCATGAGCCCAGGGCTTCTGGGGCGCAGACTCCGGCCCCTGTTCCCATGGGCATCCACCCCTCCCTCCATTTCCCACACCCATCCGGCCCCCAAGGCCAGGCCGATGTGTCCCACCCCCCAGAACTTGCCCCACCCTTTATCTTATAGGCAGTTAAGAAAGAAGTCCTGAGAGTTTTAAAATGATGTTTGGGATAGCTCCTTAGCCAACTCAGGCCTCAGCTGTACAGAGATGAGAAGGAAACTGACTCTCCCAAGAGCCAATCTGTTTGTCGCCACCAGGCCATCATTAACTGTTTGTGGGAAACTGAGCCCTTGGGCCTACGGAGCTAAACCAGCTCGGTCTGTGTTCATGACCTGCACATGTGGACAGCAGCCAGCTAAGGTCACCCACGTGGGAATCACCATGGCACATTCAGGTGGGGTCATCGAGAAAAAATTATTATCACAGCAGCTGCAAAGCGAAGTGCCAGAAAGTGAGCTCAGCACCTCACACCCATCCCAGTCAGGCTTTGCACCAGCCATCCAGAGAACAATGTTGCAACCCACATCAGGGACTCAGAGAGGAGACTTTGATCCTAACAGACTCAGAGCACCACCCTGCACTCCTGGCCCAGCCCTGTCTTGGCCACGCCCTTCTCTGCATCTCCATGTGTGTGTGTATGTTCCTGTGAGCATGTGTGTGTGTGTGTGTGCCCATGAATGTGTGTGCGTGTGTACCCACACACCCACGCAGGCCTGCTGACGTGGGGAGAGGGCCTGTGCCGAGAGGCCTGGGGCTGGATCCATGCCCCATGTGCACCCCCACAGGTGACACCTCGGCCCCCAGGGCCTGGCTCACCCTTTCTAGGTGGAGAGGAACCTGCATCCAAGGACAAGGTGAGAGCGCCATGCACTCTGAGAAGCAGGTGCGTCACTTTAAACAGAGACCCGTGTGGGGAGAGGGAGGGAGGGGACTTATGGCACTTTCAGGAGGCTGCGGTGGGGGGGGGGAGGAGGAGAGGAGGGAGCTGGCTCCAAGGCACCGTCAGTGCTGACAGTGGAGGGGCGCTTCAGAGGAGGGGACACACCTGCCTCCCACCCCCTCTAAGGTTCCACTGCAGGTGGCCATCATGCATCTTCCCTTGAGGCTGCCTAACCCGAAAGCAGCCCTCAGGGACCATGTGCCAGGGAGTCCACTGGGAGGATGGGGAGCCTAGAGGCAACCCTGGTACTATTCTACGGAGAAAATCCCAAACCCATCAGTGATAGCAAGCCCAGAGCAGCCCAAAGCCTTCTCCCAGGTAACCCCACTTGCCTCTGCTCTGTGACACAGAACCACGATTCCAGGGTTCAAGGGAAACAAAAGAAGTCCTCCTCACATGTCTGTTATACAGATTTACTACCATGAAAACACAAAAAATAGCAAGTTGCATTGATTACCTGGGGTTTAAACACCAAATACTGAAGCTGGTGGCTCTGTTTACGGATTGGCGCAATGCCTGACAACAGGCTAAAAGGACAGTAACGCAATGAACCATCACTCAAAAGAACAGAAAGTTTTCATTTGTAAACTCTGGTAAGAGGCCAGAAAACAAAAGGGGATGACTCAGGCTACTGACACTACAGGACAGAAGGAAAATAAGTCAGGAGCCACTCACGGCTGCCCGCCTCCCATAAGATTAACTTTGCTCTTTCTGGAAAAATGTCTCATGAGCATATATCTGTGTAAATACGTTCCATCCCAGTGAGGGTAAGGGGAAACTCAGGTTAAGATGGGGAATTCCATGATTTAACTTTGGAAACTCCCGAAAGAAGGTTTCATTTTGGGTTTTTGTTTGTTTGCTTTGCTTCAGTTTAATTGGCATGAGAAGGATCAACGCGGACTCACCTCGGCACGAAATCCCTCGACCTTCAATAATCTGTTTGCAAACCCCACAGACTCTGGCTTTTTTAAAGGCCTTGTTCTTAAAACTGTGCAGACTCGCAGTTACTTCTTCTGGCTGAAAAAGTAAAGGGAGAAAGTGTCAGCACTTCCATTGATAGTCCGTTTGCTCTTCCTTTTCCCTTTCAAGAGATAATAAATCCAGCCGAGTTGGTGAACAGCTGAAACAGGAACTTGACCAGGCAAACAGAGCAGAACAAGACAGCACCTTGCCAAGGCTGGGATCCCGGGAGCCTGGGATACCCCATCGGCACGCTTAGTGCCAGGGCCCTAGTGATGGCCCACAGGCGCCCAGCTCATAATCCCTTGGGTGAAGGGCTTATGTGATAGTGTATCAGCTTCCAGACTGCAGGCTTACAGCCACCACTTCTGTGACAAAAGAATCCATGTGCATGCCTAGAGTCTTAATGATTTTTTCTAGGGAAGAAACAATCAGCAAACAGCATGATTATAGTAGAGGACACTAACTCACTGGCCTTCCTGGCCCCTTAGCCTCTCTGAACTCATGTACTGGCAGAGAAGCTGTTATCAGACCAGGGTGACAGGACAGGCAGTTCCTCTTTAAACCTGGTACAGCACCAAATCCATTACACACACAGGCACTGCAAAGACATGGACCACTGAGCCACCAAATCCATGTTTGTAGTGTCAAGCAAGGCTCACAGCTATGGCTGAGGATCTTATAAAAATTCAATTTGCCTTTGAAACTAAACACCAATCATATTCCTATTTTCTGATATGTGACAGAGCATCCTAACATAACTGATATCCACATAGACTCACAGAGGCCATTACTCACACCAAAATAGTTAAATTCTTTGAGAAGATGAAGTGTTACCGAGAATGGAGACAAATGGTACAGATACTTTGGAAAGCAGCTTGACAATTTCTTTCACATATTTTTAAATCTACACCAATCTTACGACTCAGCAATTCCAGTTCTGCTGCTGCTGCTGCTAAGTCGCTTCAGTCGTGTCCGACTCTGTGAGACCCCATGGATTGCAGCCTACCAGGCTCCTCTGTCCATGGGATTTTCCAGGCAAGAGTACTGGAGTGGGTTGTCATTGCCTTCTCCGAATTCCACTTCTACAGACACTTAAAAAATATGTCTGCAAAGACATATGTGTGAGAATGATCAGAGCTACCTTTTTAAAAAGTGCTCCTAACAGGAAGTAACCCAGATGCCCATCACAAGGAACCTGGACAAACAAACCATGGTATATTCATAAAATGGATACATATCATACATCCAAATATTTGCTTAGGTATACACAAGAGTAAGCTACTAATACATGCAACATCATGGGTGAACATCAAAAGCATTATCAGGCTGAATGAAAGAAGTCAGATATGAGCACACAGTGACTGATTCTCTTTATAGGATGTTCATGAAAAGGCAAATGAACCTATCTAGTTCCTCAGAGGCAGGAAAAAATGAGGTGAGCTCTATGACTGTCTCCAAATTCCTACATGGAGAAAGATTTCAGGATGCAGAGAGGGAAGGGGGAACCAGTATATCACCTGGGTTGAAGGAAAGGAGTTAAGAATTCAAGCCGAATAAGCCAGCAAGAAAGAGTTCACTAAGCAGAGCACTGGAGAAGAGAGAGCTGCAAAGAACTCTTAAGATCTTCAGAAAGGCCCTCGGAAGCATTCAGCACAGTACTGAAGAGCATGTGTGTACGCACACCTGTTTGAGGAAGATACTCAAGGCTGGGGAAAGAACCACCATTTTAGGAAACAGTGCTCACACAAAGCCGAAAATAGTCCTTCCCACAGCCAGACCAGAAAACCCCAAGATTCGGGGAATATTGCATAGAAAACAGGAGGATCTTGCCTCAAAAGTGAGGAATGATTAACTATAAACTGAGCACTGATCCTGGTCTCTCCAAGTAATTTAACTGCATTTCAGAACAAAGCTCAAGAATATCTGTAGAAATAAAAAAATACCCAACACCCAGTAAGGTAAAATTCACCATGCCTGGTACCCAATCAAAAATTATCAAGCATGGGACTTCCCTAGTGGTTCAGCAGCTATGACTCCACGCTCCTAGCGCAGGGGGCCCTGCTTGGACCCCTGGTCAGAGAACTAGATCCCACATGCTGTAACTGAGGATCCCAACACCACAACTAAGGATCCCACATGCCACAACTAGGCCCTGGTGCAGCTGAATAAAAACAAATAAACACTTTTTTTTAAATTATCAGGCATGCAAAGCAACAGGAAAACATAACCCATAATGAGAATAATCAGTCAATTGAAAGTGACCCTGAACTGACAAGAATAAGCACACAAGATATTAAGAGAGTATTATAACTATATTCCATTTGTTCAAAAAGGAAGGTAAGAAAAGATCCAAAACAAACATTTACAGAAGCAAATGTAAATAGCTGAGATGAAAAATATTAAAACACTGGATAAAATTATTAACAGATCAGACACTGCAATAGAACAGATTAGTGAATTTGAAGATATCACCATGGAAACTTACCAAAATAAAGCACAGAAAGAAAAGACAACCTGTAAATAAATAGATAGATAAACAAACAAAAAGAGTATCAATGAACTGTGGGACAACTTTTAGCAGCTTATAAGACCCTGAAAGAAAATGGGTGGGTGGAGGGATATTTGAAGAGATAATGGCTGAAACTTTTCCAAAACATAAGGAAAACTATAAACCCATAGATCCAAGAAACTCAAAAAAATCTCAAGCACAAAAAAATGTGACAGAAACTACATAAGGCACATGAAAACCAAATTGCTCAGACCCAGTTATAAACAGACAATCTTAAATGAATCTATATACAAAACTGAAACAGACTCACAAATACAGAAAACAAACTTATAGTTACCAAAGAAGTATGGAGGAAAGGGAGGAATGAATTAGGAGTAGGGATTAACGAACTATTATAAATAAAACAGATAGGCACCAAGGATTTACTGTACAGCACACAGAAGTATATTCAATATCTTACATTAAGCTATAATGGAAAATAATCTAGAAATATATATATATATTAATCACTTGCTGTACACCTGAAACTAACACAACATTCTAAATCAACTATACTTCAACTGAAAAAAAAGAGGTCTTAAAAGCAGCCAGGGAGGCAGGGGAGCACAAATTACATTCAAGAGATTAAGCATTAAAATAACAGTAGATTTCTCATTCAAAAAAAAGCAAGTGAAAACACAGTGTAGCAATATAAAGTACTAAGAAAAAACTGACCAATCCAGCAAAAACACACTTCAAAAATGACAGTGAATTTAAAACCTCCTAGAATATACAAAGCTGCAATAATTTATCACTAACTGACACAGACTACAAGACATGTTAAAGATAGTCTGAACAAAAGGAAAATAATATTAGATGGAAATATAGCTTTACACAAAAGAATGAAGACCACTAGAAATGATTAATTACATGGACAAATATGTAAGGTCTTTTACTTGTTATTTAAAACTCATCAGAAGATAACTATTTAAATAAAAACTAATAATGATACAATGTGAGGTTTAACATAAGTAGAAGTAAAATTTATGATAAAACAGCACAAAGCTCAGGAAAGGAGAAATGGTAGTATACCACTGGAAGGCCCTCATAATATACATGAAGTAGTACACTATCACTTGAAGGCAAACTGTGACAAGCTAAAAAGGCATAACATGAGCCCAAAGCAGCAACTAAGATAACGAGTTGCAGGTAATAAATACAACAAAGAAAACAAAATTATGTTAAAACGGCAAGAAAACAGAAAAAGCAGTAATAAAGAACACGTAAGAGAAATGGAAAGCAAGCAGCACAATGATAGATCTAAACCTCAAGATATTAGGAATCACATTAATGCAAACAGTTTAAACATCTCATTAAAAGGCAGGGATCGTCAAATTATATTTTTTAAAAAAAGAATAGAAAAATATACAATGTTAGTGTTAATCAAAGAAAAGCTGAAATGACTGTACTAATAACAAAGCAGATTCCAGATTAAAGAATATTCCCAATGATATCCGTCTGAGCCGCCAGGGAAGCCCCAATGACATAGGAAAGCACTACATAATGATAAAAGGGTAAAAACATCAAGAGAATATAACAAAATTACGCATTTAATAACAAAATTCTCAAAATATATGAAACAAGAACTGACAGAATTGCAATGAGAAATAGGCAAACATAGACCGTCAGAAATTTCATTACCCCACACTGAATTGTGTCCCCACAAAATTCATATATTGAAGCTTTAACCTCCAATGTAACTATGTTTGAAGTTAGGGCCTTTAAAGAGATAATTAAGTAAAATGAGGCCAGAAGGGTAGGGACCTAATCCAACAGGGCCAGTGTCCTTACATAATGAAAAAGGGACCCTAGGGAAACTTGGCACACAGAGGAAAGTCCATGTGAGGACATGGGGACCATACAAACTAAGCAAAGAAGGAGGCCTTAGGAAAATCCAAACTCATCAATACCTTGATCTTGGGCTTCCAACCTCCTGAACTATAAGAAAATAAACTTCTGTTGTTTAAGACACCTAGTCTGTGTTTTCACTATGGCATTCCTAGCAAACTAATACAGCCTTTCTCAATAATTAATATTATTTTTATAAGTAATTGATAATTATTGCAGAAAATAAGCAAACATACATAAGCTTTGAACAATATTATCAATATCTTGACCTAACTGACATTATAGAACATTTGACCTAACAGCGGCAAAATACACATTCTTTTCAAGAGCATATGGAATATTTAGTAGACAAGTCTAAGAAAATTTTAAATTATTCCAGTTGTACTAAATATGTTCTCTGACCACAATGGGGTTAAATTAGGAATCAGAAACAGAAAGATCTTAGTAAAATCCCCTAAGTATTTGGACATCAAATAACATACTTCTAAATAGTATAGATTAATACACCATGGCAAGGCACTGCTATTACAAACTTATTTACATGTTTGTTTCTGCTTTTTTCAAGAGACCATATAGTTTTTGATAGCAGGGCTCTTGAACGCAGTGCTTACAAAAGAGGAATGAAGGTGCTACTATCATGAAGTCCATGACACTGGCCCTTCTGTGCTATAAATAACCAACACTGTTCTACAAATGGAGCACTAAGGTGCAAGCTCAAGACCCCGTAGCCAACGGATAAGGAATATGGGCTCAGACCCAGTCTCCACCCAGGCCTCATGCTCAGACAGGAGTAGATTCAAGTAGCTGACACACACAGCCCTCTATCATAATCCCCCAGCTGGCACACACTTTTCCTCCCTTATATTTCAGTTATTTGTTTATAGCCGTCTCTTTTGTGTAATTTCCTACAGGCAGGACACCAGGCTCTTATCTATTTTTCTTCCAAGGCCCTGCACAGTGCCTGGCACCCTCAATTAATACTTGTCAACTGAATGAATTGGCTGTATTCCGGGAGCCAACAGGGGATACTGTGACGTTTTATTCCTTACAAATACCTTTATTACAACCAGGGAGAAAGAGGCACTGTGTTCCTGTGGTTTTTCTGCCGGCTGGGCCACAGTTAGAAACCTGGAGGAAGGAAACAGCAGAGGTGCTGTGCAGAGGCCGAAGCCATTTCAGTGGCTGGATGGTGGAGGAATTCATTTCAGATAGTGTAATAACATCTGCTCACGCTTCATCTGTACATAACATCTCCATTGTGAAGTGAGCCTAGACGGGATTAGGCTGCCTTTGTTTTCACCTGATACTGTGCTTTCATTTCTCCCAAAGAGGCGGGCCCAATGAGTGCACGGGGAACAGGGGAGGCCGAAATGCTGAAGCATTTAGCAGGCTCAGTTCAGGAATCTAAATTGCATTTAATTGTTAGGAGCAGACAGTGGGAAGGGTAGAGAGCAAGGCTGCCAGTTCCACAAGGACTCCCTGAGGGTCCAGGGTAATTAGTGCTGGTCTTGATGGTGAGGTCTCTTTTTAGAAAGAAAAATCTCTGCAAAACTGAGCGAGGAAGCGCTCCACAGGCGGGCAGCAGGGTAACCTTTTACTCTGCTCTGCGAAAATGCAAAACCTCACAGTCCTCTCGGCTCAGTTCTCTAGGCTAACATTGCAGTGGCAACAGTTACCCCCACATAACCTAAACCAGCACAATCCAAGCCCCTTTTCCTTTCAGGAGAGAGGATTTAGGTGTGTGTTTTCTTACCCAGGAAACCTTCAGTAACATTCAAGGGGGGCTGATGCACTCAGCAAAATCACGGAGCAACTAGACTCTGAAGTTAAACACCACAACTTCCTGCGTGAGGAGAGCGGGCCCCAAACCTCTGGAGTGATTCTGCCCAGAGATGCCTTCACCCACCACCAGCCAAAGGACGCAGAGCACAGGGACATCCTCTGCCTTCCACACACGGTCCCCAAGCTTCTCAGGAGTAGCGTTTGATTGTTAAACTAAAAATCAGAATGAGCACAACTCAAAGCGATGTCAAGTGGCTGACATTCTGACAACTTCTCACTCCTCAGAACCTTCATAAGTTTCCAGTAAAACGAATGCAATAAATGCCTAATTATTCGACTCAGAGAGGGGACTGCTGAACCTAGCAGGGAGCTGCCTATGCATCTGCTCAGTTTAAGTCAAGCGCCATGGAAGACAGTCCCAGGAGCAAGCGCTGTAACACGGCCCTGGGGAACTTGCACTTCTGCAACAACGCTAGAGCATCCTCACACACCCAGAGTTACAGGACCCTTTTCCTTCGCAAAGAAACACAGGCTAGAAGGGAGTCCGTGAAACTGCCAATGTCCTGCTTCCATTCCAGTAAAGGAGTCCAAGGAAGTGTGTTCAAGACGGAGCTGGATTCGAAAACTAAGAGCAAAGCTGTCTCCCACTTCACGTGGGCTCACCAGGGCGCCGGCCTCCCACCAGCCAAAGCTCTGCTTTCCCGCGCTCGTTCTTTCCTGCTCAAGTAACACGCGCACAGACGAACACGCACGAGACACGCGTACATAGACAAGGACACACGCGCACTCGTGGACACACGGGCACGCGCAGTGACCAGGGCAAAAGCGCGAACATGCAGGCGCAGACAAGAGTGCAAGGGCACCCGTACACACTTGCACACTGGCGCGCAGACCAGGGTACGCGGGCACACACAAGCTCACGCGTGCACCAACCCAAAAGTGTTTCACTCACAGGGCTTCCACCCTGTCCCAGCTCCCGCCGCGCCGGGGTCCCGGTTCCCTGCGCCCCTCCCCCTCGCAGAACGCCCACTCACCTGGCGCCGGTGCCGGCGAGCCCGCGCCCCGCGCGCGCACCCTCCGGGCGGCCCCGGGCTCAGGGCGCGCAGCCGCATGGCCGTGCGGGCCACCGCCGAGGGCCGGGCCGGGCGAGGAAGGCCGAAGCAGGCGCGGACCCCTCCCGGGTGGCGATGCCCGGCAGGTATGCCTCCTGGGCCCCTGTGTCTGGGAGTCCCAGAAGTTCGACCCCGGGAGCCCTGAAATGAAGCGGTCGCCAATTCCAAGTCCACTCGGTCGTCAGGAGTCAGATGCCGCGAACAAAAGCCAGGCGAATGAGCGCACGGCCCCCCCGGCGCCCCTCCATCTGACACGAATTAGCGCTCCCTTCCCCCCGCCCCAGACCGCAGCTCCGGAGAAGAGGAAAAAGGTTTCTCAGCCAAACCCAGGAAAAGTGGCGAGGAAACGCCTCCTAGGACAGGGGTGGGGGGCTAACCCTCCATCGCCCTCCAACGCCCTTGGCCCTCCCACTGGATTACCCCCGCCTTTGGCTTGAGTACAGCTTTACTAGGATTTCAGACCTCTCCAAGAATGCAGACCCAGGGACTTAAAATCAAAAGCGGCAGGCTCTCTGGCTTTCGGGATTTTAAATCTTGTATACTGTCCAGTAAACTTGCATCTGCAATGGTCAGTATCACCGGTAATCTATACTGCTAGCAAACAGTGGCTTTGGCGTGGAAAGAAGGAAAACTCTAATACAGAAAGGTTGTCTTTCCAATTTGCCTCTTCAACTGAGAAAAACAAGGAGCAGCCTTGCCAAAGCGGGATGAGAAGCAGGTAGAGGTTCCAGCAAGCTCAACGGAAATGACCGTGGGGCCTCCCATACCTGGGGTCTGGGGTCCACGGCACCCCCCTCTCCTTACTATCCAGAGCCCGTCCAGCTCCCAGCAAATCACGACCGAGTTCCCTCTCTGGCTCTGTGATTTTAGAAGGAAATTAAAAACTGTTTTTAATTTAAGAAGATAAAGGTGACTGGGATGGTGGGGACTGGGCCTCACATGAAGAGAAGCTGGACACCTGGAAAGGGGAAGGGTCCCTGAGCCTGAAGCACAGCCCAGAGCGGGAAGGTGGGCCAGATCTACAGACAGAATGGCCCTCTGCCTGTCAGACCCCATAAGACTGAGTTGTCTTGGGCAGGGGTCCTGGACCAGTGGCTCTTAGCTCTCCACCATGAGAAGCTCTGGCGACATTGCTGGAAAGGGGTCCCTTGACAGTGAGACTTGTTCAGCCGAGGCCACCTCCTCCCTTCCGTGGGGTCCCGTAGAGGAGCCCGATGCAGAGGAGCACGTGGCCTGGGGAGCTGGATGGTCTCAGACCTGCCAGCTCACTGCGTGCGTAGCAGCTCCGTGTGCTCCAGTGGCTCGGCCTGCCTCTGTGCCCAGCCCAGGGTGCAGCAGCAGTAATGCCCTGTGCTGGCCTAGTGCTCTGACTTCAGATCTTCAACTCCGCTTGCAACTTCAAATGTCTTAGCTTTGGAGAGCAGTCTGGGTGGGCTAGACCCCGGGCCTTTATGGTTAACACATGTGCAAATTCCATCAATTCAAAGGCCCACATTAACCTCTCAGGTTCTGGCACCAAATACCCATCTTTCCATTTCTGGGGGTGGAACAGCAAAGCTGCTCCTTGACTTTCAACCACACACCAAAAAAAAAAACAAAAACAAAAAACACATCGTTCTGGCTTCTCATCTGGCAGCCACCCATTCATTTTCATTTTGCCTTCATCCTTCAAATAAGAGTATATTCATCTGTTTCTATAGTCATTCATTCGTTTGTTAATTTATTTTCTAGATTCATTCATCATTATTCACTTTTTCTATAAAGGAGTCAAACTTTAGTTTTTGTAAACACCTCTCAGTTCTATTTCTTCATACACATCCCTCACCCCCATGTGATTGCAGGATCCCTAAGAACACACATCTGTATTGGATTTGAGTCCCCACCATTGAGAACAAGACGGAGCCCAGAGCTCTGTCTACAGGCTCAGCTAGAAGCACTCTCTTCTGCTGTCTGAGGGCACACAAGGCAAACATTTTCCCAGGAATCAGCTGGATCTATCACCAGTCTCACCCATGGAACCAGCAGGAGGAACCTCAATCCTAGCAAACAGGTAACTTTCAACATGATAAAGCTCCTTGAACTCATGGACGAGGCTGCACACTCTATGGGGCCCTTGGTGATGGTCCTGAGGCTGCACACTCTATGGGGCCCTATGATGGTCCTGAGCACCAGCGCACCTAGGCCCACGGTTGCCAGGGTGGAAGACAAACGGGTGTTTTCAAAGGGACACCTGAATCTCCTCTGATTCGATTAAAAAATACATCATTCAGAAAATTCCCACACTTTATTATTAATAATAAATACATGCATGCAATCACATCTCACAGATGATAGCATAGTGGGCTATCACAACTCACTGAGAATCAGGGATCACAGATAGTCCACTGAAGTCTAGAACACCAGAGCCCAAGTGAACTTCCCAAACACACACCTGCCAGGACTCCCCGCTTTGCCTCCGGGCCCCCTCTCCAGTCCCTTTTCCCTCTAGCTTCCCACACTACCACCACTTGAGGCAAGCTGAAGCATGAGGGTTTGGGGCCAGCTCAGCCTAGGGACCAAGCCAGCCACTCCAGCCTTGCCAGACTCACTCCACTATTGTGCTGCGAGCCGAGCCTGCCCCTGGTAAAGTAACAATCCTCCTTGCTTCTTGCTGTCCTGACATCTGCTTCTGAATTCTGGCTGCACTGAGTCCCCCAAAACAAAGGAGGTTCTTCCTGCACAAGATGGACTTCGGGGGGCCCAGGTCCAGACTTTGAAGGTAAAGCTCCAACACCAGGCCTCAGGGCTGTATCACCAACACAGACTGGGAACCCAGACTGGACTGGGGACACGAGCTCAGCAGTGAGTCCAACTCTTAGACAAGAAGTGAGGTTGGCCCATCCAGGATCTCATCTAACTGAATGGAGGCTACTCCCATAGGCCATCCCAGAATGCTGATGAGCAGCCTGCGTGCCTGGCATCACAGGGACTACAGTGACGAACGACTCCCCTTTACCCAACGGTGGAAATGTCTGTATGTGGCATTATGAGGGGGGCACTGAGCCCACTCATGGGACTTCAGGAAAAACAGGTGACAGGTGGGCTGAGACCTAGAAGAGAGATGGACATTTTTGAGACAGAAAAAGAACCAGGGGATCATAAGGCAGGGCGTTTGCATGAACGGAAGCACAGCATGCATTCAGGGCATGGATGGCAAGCAAGCAGAGCCTGCATCCTAAGAGCAGGCGTGGAGAGAGGAAGGGGGCCCCACAAAGTGAGCCAGGGCCCAACCCTGAGGGCAGCAGGAGTTTCTGGAAGTGAGAGAGGAGGAACCACAAGAACATACTATGTCCTGGGACCACTTGGTGAAGAAGGAGTTTACTAACACAGAAAGAGAGAACATTTCAGTGAAAGCTGTGCTGTGGGACTGGAATCAGATGCTGGTGTAACTCATGTTTTCAATGCAGAGACACAGATACAGAAATGAAAATTAATGCAAATGTGCACATGCACGCACACACTCATGCACAGGCATGCACCCATACACACAGGGGCACATATAAACTCCCTACACTCTCAGCTCTGTCTGTGGTGGGGGAGGGGGCGCCTAAAGAAGCCCCCAAGAGTAGTGGTTACATGCAGCACCCACGTCTCTGTTTCCCAGTAAAAGAAATCAGGGCTCCCCGGAGACGTGGCTGATTTCAGATGAGTCAGGGATGGTACAAATGCCAAAAGGTAAAGGAATGTTTCCAGAATGGTGGGGCTGCATGACCAGGGGGCTGAGTCGGCCTGCAGAGGCTGTCCTGGCCAGACCTGGGACAACCTGAACATCAAAACAGTGATAATACTGGATTGTGTGTGTGTGTGTGTTAGTCACTCAGTCGTGTCCGACTCTGCAACTCCATGAACTGAAGCCCGCCAGGCAAGAATACTGGAGTGGGTTGCCATGCCCTGCTCCAAGGGATCGTCCCGACCCAGGGATCGAACTCAGGTCTCTGGCATTGCAGGCAGATTTTTTATCATCTGAGCCACCAGGGAAGCCCTTAGCCCCTCCAGAAATCCCTGTTCTGCAGAGATGTCATCCCCAGCTGTTGGCAACCAGCAGAGGGTTTGGGAAGTTTAAGCTAGTGAGCAATGCTCCACTGTCTCAGCAGAGCCGACCTCCTATGGGTGGTCCCAAACCCAAGTTATTTCCCCAGGTCGGGTGTGAGGATAGAGGCATCTCACCTGGCCTGTCCCTTCTGCTAGAGCATCCAGACAGCCCCCCTGTGTGCCTGGGAACTGGCCCCTACAGGGAGGGGGTGGTTGGAAAGGAAACACGGACAGAGCACCCTCTGAGTCACCGAGCTTCATCTCTGGATTGAACCCCAGTCTTTTCATTCCTCCATAGTTCTGTGAACCCAAAATGCCCAATATTCCCTAGCTTTCACCAAACCTGGCTAGACCACATCAGGAACTCTGGGTAGGGATTCTGCCCGTAAGGGTCCAATGTTGCCTCCTCCGAGAGGCAGGGCTGAGATGGGCTGCAGAGGCTGCAGAAGAGACAGCGCCTCGGGGCACCCTGCACCTGCTCTACTCCTTGTGTGTCTGCTGGTTTATAGTCATCACCCTGGGCCTCCCATTTCTTCATTGGCTAACAAGAATAAGCTCACTGCCGACCTCAAACAGTCCCTGGCTTTGGTGTGATGCCCACCAAATATTCTTCCTCCCCTGCTAAGTCAAACCAGTCAATCCTAAAGGAAATCAACCCTGAATATTCATTGGAAGGACTGATGCTGAAGCTCCAATACTTTGGCCCCTTGATGTAAAGAGCCAACTCATTGGAAAAGAACTTGATGCTGGGAAAGATTGAGGAGAAGGGGGCAACAAAGGATGAGATGGTTGGATGGCATCACTGAATCAATGGACATGAGTTTGAGGAAGCTCTGGGAGATAGCGAAGGACTGGGAAGCCTGGTGTGCTGCAGTCCACGGTGTCGAGAAGAGTTGGACACAATTTATCAACTGAACAATGACTCCTGCTAAGAGGGGTCCCTGCACAGCCAGAAGAGTTTGGAGGACTAAGGTGAGAGGCCCCAGGTAGATAATGAGGAGAAAAATCAGTTTCTGAGAAAGATGGGGTATTTTCAACAGTATGAAGTGAAGTGAAAGTCGCTCAGTCGTGTCTGACTCTTTGCAACCCCATGGACTATACATTCCATGGAATTCTTTAGGCCAGAATACTGGAGTGGGTAGCCTTTTCCTTCTCCAGGGGAGCTTCCCAACCCAGGGATCAGAACATAGGTCTCCTGCATTGCAGGCAGATTCTTTACCAGCTGACACTGGGGAAACCCAAGAATACTGGAGTGGTTAACCTATCCCTTCTCCAGCCAGTCTTCCTGACCCAGGAATTGAACCGGAGTCTTCGGCATTGCAGGTGGATTCTTTACCAACTGAGCTATCAGGGAAGCCCTCAATACGAACAAGTTTTAACTGTTTCTGAATTTTTTTTAAAAAAAGCAGACATTTCTTCTATTTATCGTTGCCACTATGAATTTGTATCTGTAGTCCCAGGATGGGTGTGAGGCAGGCACGACTGGGTCTCATCTTGCTGTGGGGAAGGTAGGACTTTGGGGTGACTCCCCCATACCTGGGTCACCCTCAAACTCAGTGAGGCCACGATGGAGCTGAGATTGCACCCAGCCCCATCAACGTGTTCTCAAAGAGAGTTTAATAATTTAAATCTCTGATTTAAATTCCAACAAAAGCAAGTTTCCCAGCCTGGTATGATGCTCCTGACTTGAAGTAATCTCTCCTTCACCCAGATCATGCCCCAAGATGCTTCCAGCACATGAAAAGAGCATTTCCTGTAAATGACAATGCTTGTTGCAACTCAGAAAAAAGACAGCAAAATCTCCATCCAGGCCCAGAGAGCAGGAATCAGCATCCACCAGAGGAAGACACTGTCTGTCCCGGTCAGACAGAAGCCACACTGCCTGGACACTGCCTCATCACAGGCTTTCTCTGTGTGTCCCCAGGCCCCACCCCCACACACAATAAACTGTGTGTGTCCTCCGGGAACCCAGGCTGTGCTGGATACACATTACTGGAGGAATGAATGACTATAAATCAATAAAGACAGATGCCAGGTTTTAAGGCAGTGGTCACTAGAGGCCACACCCCGTGGTCACACCTGGGTTGGGCCTTGGAACTTGTGGCCTCATGTCTGCTGCCCTTTGATTTCTGATTAGCTGATTGACAATGATTCACAGCACCATTCACCCACCTTCCATTCTTTGCCCATAGTTCACTGTGTGGGAGGGAGAGAGAGTTGATAAAGCCTGAAGAAAGTGGTCCCAGTGATGAGAAAGCTTGGGGTGGGGGACACTGGGAGCCAGACTCAAGATCAGACTTGTCTGGAGAAAATGAGGAGTCAGAGTTTACTCTGTCTCTTATACACATCTGGTGCCAGCCGTGGGAGGGGGCAGATGGCCTGCAAAACAGGCCAGCAGAGTGGGGACGGGTGTTTCAACTAGGACCTTAGTGGTGGTGGCAACAGGAAGAATGGGAGCTGACTCCAGTGGGGTCACGACCACCAAAGATGGGCTGGGAGTTAAGGGAGAAAGATCTGGTTTGGTAGACCGGACTGAGACCAGGACTTTCAGGGACTGTCAGCACTCACTGGAGGAAGGGGGCTTCGGATCTTTCATTACTGGCATGATTTTGCTACAGTCTCGGGTGGGGTAGGTGGGGGTGGACCCCTGTAAGCACAGGTCCGGGGCTCTGCTCACTAGCTCTCCAGTCTCATCTATCATAAGTGCAGGGGCTCAGGGACCACCTACTGTTCAATCAGCTGACCAAGTCCACTGTACACCCACTGTGCATGAGTTTGGGATGGCCAAGGTCAAGGACACAAGCAAAGGTCACCACCTGCAAGAAGCACTCAGTCTGGCCTCCAGGAAACCTCTGTAAGGGGTGCTGCCACCCACCCCGCTCCACAGTGGGCTCCTACCAGTGCTTAGCCAGCCCGTGCACACCAACACGCAGAGTCTGTTGCCCTTGGCAAACAAAATGCATAACAATGTCTTGATCCTTTTCCCAGCTGGCAGGGTGTAAACCTGGATGACAGCAGGTGCTCATAGCAGCCTTGACTCTCACTCCCCTACAGTCCAGCCTCACCAACTTTTCTTCCTGAGCTGACTCCCCGGCAGACACAGAGGCTGCAAGGCACCCATCTTTAAAGATGGCCCCCCTGCAGGCTTCCCTGGTGGCTCAGTGGTAAAGAATCTGCCTGAAAATGCAGGAGACACAGAATGGATCCCTGGGTCCAGGAAGATCCCACATGTCTTGGAACAATTAAGCCCATGCACCACAACTATTGAGCCAGCACTTCAGAGCCCAGGAGTCACAACTTCTGAGGCCACGCACCGCAACTACAGAAGCCCGTGCCCCCTAGAGCTTGTGTTCCACAACAAGAGAAGGCGCTGCAATGAGAGCCTGCACGCCTCAACCAGAGAGTAGCCCCTGCTTGCCACAACTAGAGAGATGCCTACGTAACATGAAGACCCAGCACAGCCAAAAATAAAACTATTTTTTAAAAATTATTTAAAAGCAGAGACATCCCTGTGCTGACAAAGGACTGTATAGTCAAAGCTATGATTTTTTCCAGTAGTCATGTATGGACATGAGAGTTGGGCCATAAAGAAGGCTGAATGCTGAAGAATTGATGCTTTGGAACTGTGGTGCTGAAGAGGACTTTTGAGAGTCCTTTGGACTGCAAGGAGATGAAACCAGTCAATCTTAAAGGAAATCAACCCTGAATACTCATTGGAAGGACTGATGCTGAAGCTGCAGCTCCAATACTTTGGCCACCAGATGTGAAGAGCCGACTCGCTGGAAAAGATCCTGATGCTGGGAAAGATTGAAGGCAGGAGAAGGGGATGACAGAGGATGAGATGGTTACATAGCATCACCAATTCAATGAATATGAATTTGAGCAAATTCTGGGAGACAGTGAAGGACAGAGGAGCCTTGTGTGCTGCAGTCCATGGGGTCATAAAGAGTAAGAAACAGTGACTAACAACAACAACAAAAATTTTTTAAAAAGGAAAGAAGAAAAAGATGGTCCTTGTGTGACCTCCAACCCCTGCCACCATCATGGCTCATTTCATAATCCTCTTCCAAGGAAGCTCCTTCAAGGGTTGGCTAGAGTCCACGTCCACTACCCAGGTTCCACGCCTGGGACTGACAACCAGAATTTCCTCTCCATCCTCCCAAACTGCCCACCAGTCCCCACCTAGCTCATCACACCCAGCTGCTCCTCACCCACCCCAGTTGCCAGCTCACCTGGCTGCTACCCACGTGCCACACTTCCCTCTCCTAGTTCCCAGGCCCCCACGTCCTTCTCTTTATTGGGTACCTTCTCTTTCTTGGGTCCTACTCTCATCTCCCTTGGACAGTCCTTGTCCCCTGGACACCTCTAAGTGTCCTAGACTGTCCTCTGTGCACACTCCCCCCAGCTGTCCCCTCCAGCCTATCCTGTCATCGTTGATGACATGCCATGTCCCCTCCAGCCCTTCCCTTCTGACCCGCTGAGTCCTGGGTATCACTGGCTCCACACCTCCATGGGGCCATCCCCTGAGCATCATTAACCTCAGCCCTCCAAGTCAGAACTCTGGGTTGTCTCCTCCCAAGTACCATACGACCACCCTGCCAGCAAGCTCTTCAAAATGAATCCCCAAAAGATCTTTCTCTGGTCTCCATCCCCACCACACCTGGCCCCCTATCAGCAAGCTAACCAGCTCTCTGCATCCACAGGCCCTGCCTTAGTAGGAATCAGGACTTAACAAAACACAGCACACTCCCCAGCTTTCACAAGCACACTTTAACCAGAAAATCCCAAACTTCTGACCTTGGGCCCATAGGCCATTTGCGCCAGCCTGTGGCCGCCTTGGACCTGTTCAACTCCCCTGCTCTTTTCCACCCGCTTGGTAAGCTGCTGTCTCAGAACGCTTGCACCTGCCGTTCCTGCCCCTGCAACTCACCCGTGTGGCTTACTCTTTACTTGCTTCAAATCTCTGCCAAAACGTTACCCTCTCTGAGAGGCCTTGCATGACACCCTATGGAGATAGCCCTCCCACCTCTGCCCATACTCACTCTCCTCATGTGGCCTGGTTATCCTTCAGTGTCCTTACGTCTACCTAACTTCCTGTTCTGGGGGCATTGTGGATGGGTTTACTGCCTGTCCATCCAACAGGGTAGGGACCCCATGTGCCTGGCTGGCGTGGGATCCCCCATGCCTGAATCAGCACTAGGCACAGACTAAGTGATAAATGAATGAATGAATGTGCTCCTCACGGCCCTTGGCAGGCCCCTCACTGACCCCTTCAGGCCTCCCCGCCGCTCAGAGCCCAGTTGCTGCATCTGACCCCTCTCGCAGGGCAGGGTGCCTACCTGGTCTCCTCTCTCCCCTCCTGCCTTCCATCTGGAGGCCCTTCATCCCAAATGCCAAAACACATCTCCCTTCAGGGCCGTCTCAAGGTGACATGAGTGAGGTCCACTGGCCCCCAGCCCATTAAGCACGTAGTGTCCCATGCTCGCCTCTCCAAGTGTGTCACACGTCATCACAGGAAGACCCGTGCCTGTTTGCTGCATAAATGAAGGCTGGAAATGGAATCAGGGATGCTACCCTGGGCTCCCGCCCAGCAGCACCCGCAGGACAGCTCAGCATACTGCCCTTTGCAAAGTGAAGCACACAGAGCAAGACAGTAGCAGCCAGACCACAGGGACCCTGTCCCAAAGCAGGAGAAGCACAGGTCATGCTTATACAGCATCAGAATCGGCAAGGCGCATGCAAACAAAGTCTGCATCTCTTCATGGAAAACATGCATGGGGTGTGCGATTCCACACAGGAACACGTTCTAAAGCAATGAGCACACAGGGAGATCAAGATTTAGATGGAAGGCCATTCCTCACAGAGGTATGCACAGCAGGAGAAACTGGACGCAGCTTCAATATCCAATGAAGAGCCAACTCATTAGAAAAGACCCTGATGCTGGGGAAAAGTGAAGGCAGGAGGAGGAGGAGATGACAGAGGATGAGACGGTTGGATGGCATCACCGACTCAATGGACATGAGTTTGGGCAAGCTCTGGGAGATGGTGATGGACAGGGAAGCCTGGCGTGCTGCAGTCCATGCGGTTGCAAAGAGTTGGACACGACTGAGTGACTGAACAACAACAAAATTGCCTGAGACAATTTGATGGCACTAACACACAGGAATCTTTAAGAGCACACCATCAAAAAAGCAGCAATCAGATCCATACTCACTGACATGGAAATACCCATGACAGATTGAGAGAGGCGCAGAAGAATCTAAGTGTTGATCGTTCCCAGCAGTCTTTCCCCACTCCGGGGGCATCTTGCCACCCCGAAGGAAAACTGGTTCTGGAGTGACTGAGATCCTCCTGCAGGTTCACTCCCAGCCCAGGAGTGTGAACTCGCCCTGCAGAGGGGCAGCCAGGGCTCAGCCTCCTTGGCCGCCAGGTCAACACCAGGAGCACTCCCTGGAACACCTGGCCCCCAAAGAAGTCGACCCCCTGCAGTGCCCCCACTGCCTCTTTCTTGACAGGCAAACAAGGCCCCCTGCCACCCAGACAAGCCTGGGGCCCAGGCTCTGGGTCCCTCCCCATCTGCGTATCCCCCTCAGGACCCTGACCACGTGTCCATGTGCTGGTGCTGGACGCCAGCAACAGAGCATGAACGAAATAAGGACTTTGTCCTCACAGGGCCTACATTCCAGGAGGTAGCCAGGCAGGCAACAGAGACCGCATAGGGCATATGCCAAATGCTTTAAGCCAAGTGAAAAAGACAGAAAATCATGCCAGGGACATGTAAGGGCAGGGTGCTTCTTCATCAAGGGCGATTTGATGTTTTATATACAGGTGACTGAGGGGCTTCCCAGGTACTGCTGGTGGTAAAGAACCTGCCTGCCAATGCAGGAGACATAATAAGAGACACAGGTTTGATCCCTGGGTCAGGAAGATCCCCTGGAGGAAGGCATGGTAACCCACTCGGGTATTCTCACCTGGAGAAGCCCAGGGACAGAGGAGCCTGGTGTATTACAGTCCATGGGTTGCAAAGAGTCGGACAGACTGAAGAGACTTGGCATGCATGCATGCACACCCAGAGGACGGAGAAGAGGCCACGGACACAGAAGCCTAAGGAACACGGGCCCGCAGGTGGTGTGGAGCCACTGCAGGCCATGCCCAGGGCCGGGGTGGGGGCAGAACGGGCTCCAGGGTGGGAAGGGGACCGGGCCAATGTAAGGACTAGACTCGTGAGAAACGGAGCTAGCCAGAGTGCTGTGAGCACAGGAGGGCTGTGATGCGACACAGAGACTGGAGGGACGGAGAGGTGGCAGCAACGTGACAAAGAGCCCCCAGCGAGGGACAATGGCAGCTGGTAGCTGGCACCAGGTGGTGGCAGGGGCCAGGACTGAGGTTCTGCAGCCCAAAGCCACTCTGACGTGGAGGGTGGCAGGGTTCTGTCTTGCTTAGATAGTGAAGTCGCTCAGTCGTGTCCGACTCTTGGCGACCCCATGGACTGTAGCCTACCAGGCTCCTCCATCCATGAGATTTTCCAGGTAAGAGTACTGAAGTGGGTTGCCATTGCCTTCTCCAGGAGATCTTCCCGACCCAGGGATTGAACCCAGGTCTCCCGCATTGTAGGCAGACGCTTTACCATCTGAGCCACCAGGAAGTCTGTCTTGCTTAGTGCTGACTAAAGTAGAGAGGAGACCATAGAGTGAGGGGATGTAGAGGCTTTGCCCCAAAACTCCAATGAGGAGACTTCCTGAACGAGACAGTTCATTATCCAGGGAGGCACTTCAGAAAGTGATGTGACCATATAGATCAAAAACTACAAAAATGGTCATGCTCCTGGCCTTGTCACCCAATCCCTGTGAATTCCAGTTAAAGAGGTGTTAGAAGACAGAGATGCCAAGCAGGAAGGGAAGATGTCATCATCGTCAGTCACAGCAAGGGCGAAACAAAATCCATAAAGGGACGAAGCCATGTGGTAACCCAGCACCTAAGAAGAATATGCCAGTGAGCAAATCCATAACCAGAAATATTACATAAAGAGGAGTCCTCACATTGCAGAGACAATGTAATAACAAAGAATATTTCTGCTAAGGCACATTAAGAGGCATTGTGCAAAGAGCTTCAACAATGTATCTTCGTCCAGAAAGACAGATGGGTGGGCAAAGTAGAAGGAAGCAGGCTTCTTGCCTTCCTCTCCGCATACCCACATTACAGTGTTGTAGTTGTATCTGTTGTGGCTGTGTCTTTATCATTTTCTTTTTTTTTAAGGAAACATTTAAATAGAGATTGAAAAGGAGCAGCGAGCTTATTTATTTGCATACACGCCATTCCAGTCACATTCTTCTGAAACATCTCATTCATTTCTTTTTTTCATTATTTTTCCCCTGAGGTTATTTTGGCTGCAAGATGAATTCTCACAAAATAACAGGGGCTTGACAAATAAAAGAACTGCTCAAAGCATTCACGTTAACCTTGCCAAGCCAGGAAGCAGCCTGGAGTTCAGCATGTGAGTGAGCTCCAGAAATGATTTGCCTGAGGAACGAAAACAATAGCAACAACGATATCCGCCCAAAGGCTCTCTGCTTCCATTTCAGAAATCGACAGGGACTTCCATGGCAGTCCAGACTTCGCACTTCCACTGAAGGGAACACAGGATCGATTCCTGTTCAGGAAACTAAGGTCCCATATGCTGCCAGGTGCAGCCAAAGGGAAAAAAAAGAGACAGGGAAATCGACAATGACAGGTGCATATACCTATACACATGTATGCATTACATACACATGCTTTGCATACGAATACATATGGATATGTATATATGCATACACATGCACACACATGTACACATAAGATACTCATTACATAGATGCGTGTATGCATATATGTGTGAGCATGAGCATGCAACATGTGTGCACAGAAATGTTCATAGATGCACACATGCAGACACACAGCACGTGTATATGCCTGCCTGCATGCCTGTGTGCCCATACACGCACATCCACAAAGGGGGAGGCAAGCAGGTGGGGCTTTCAGATTCAGATCCTCCTGAACCCTGTTACCTTCTTTTTTAAAATAAACCCCACTAACTCCTGGACAGTGAGACATTCCACTCAAAACATGGTCGACTGCAGGGGCTTCTGGAAAAACTTTTAAGTCAAAATGTGATCTTTTAAAGATTCCTTTTATTTAATCAAACAGAAGTTGGCTACCCAGGCAGACCCAGAATGTTTTCAATTCCCTGGTCCCAGAGCCCAGAGTCTGTCCCGGCTGTCCACAGCCACTGCTCGCCCCACCTGCTCACAGCCCATCCTGGAGCATCAGGGGTCACCACAGGGATGTTCTGTGCAACCTGAGAGGACAAAATGACTTCGCTCATCACTTGCTTGAAATTCTTTTTTAACCCAATAACTGTGCCCTGCTATGAGCTTCTCTCGTCGGTGGGAGGACCTCTAAGCCACACTTCCTAAGCAGAGTGAAATAAGGCTTCAGCCTACTTCCCAGATTGGAGAAGGCAATGGCGCCCCACTCCAGTACTCTTGCCTGGAAAATCCCATGGACGGAGGAGCCTGGTGGGCTGCAGTCCATGGGGTCGCTAAGAGTTGGACACGACTGAGCGACTTCACTTTCACTTTTCACTTTCATGCATTGGAGAAGGAAATGGCAACCCACTCCAGTGTTCTTGCTTGGAGAATCCCAGGGACGGAGAAGCCTGGTGGGCTGGCGTCTATGGGGTCACAGAGTTGGACACGACTGAAGCGACTTAGCAGCAGCTACTTCCCAGACAAAGGCTGAGGGGATGAGATGAGATTTCTGAGGTGGGCATGCAGTGCAGACCCCTGGCCGGCCACCCACACCTTCTTACTTGCCTGGCATGAACGCCAGACCCCAGTTGTAAGGCTCCTTCCACAAGTGAGCTCGTCGGGGTTCAACTCCCATGGGTCTTGGTGTGGAGGGTGCTCCCCCCACCCCCCACCTGAAAAGGAGCAGGCTCTGTGCCCATGCCGAATCGCCAGGAAGGCTGCCAGGAGCAGGAGAGGGAGCCACAGGGGACACCCTGACCCAGAGGCGCTGACCTTCCTGGGAAACGCCCCCCAATCTGAACAATGCCTGAGCCAACCGTGGGCTCCATTGTGTTTGGGAAACTTCTTAGGCAATTTATTCAAAAGAGTTGACTTTGTCGTCTCTCTGGTCTTCACACCCATGTAAAGACACAGAACGCGAACACCTCCCCTAAAGGGCCCTGGACAAACGGGCCCTTTACCTCAGCCACGACTATCAGTCCTGCCTCTGCCAAGCTCACACAAGGACCTTTTTACCCAAACATGAGTTCTTTTAACCCAGTCCTCCTCCCTACTCTTCAAAGATGTCGGTCTTCTAATCTTTCAAACACAAGAAAAGAATATCCATAAGGTATAATGACCAAAATGCCCCTGTCAGTCCACAGCATTTTTCCAAACTTTTTGACAGCAACACACAGTAAGAAGTACATTTCAACCAGCATCCTGGTAAAACACATATTGATACATGTATAAAAAACTGAAAAAAAAATTTTTTTCTAATACTTTACAACCTGTAGAATACTCTGGAATTGTTTTCATCCTAGTTCATTTTTTTTTTCAAGTACTGAGTGACTTCTCTAGCTACGAATAACTGGAGAGACGTTAAGGGCATTTGGAAATAAAAGGCATCTTTTTTCTTTCAATCGTCACCACAAGTGGGGTGGTCACCAACTTTCACTGGGAGGGGATAGAGATGCTGTGCAATTCCTGGGCCAAACCCTCCAACAAAGAATTATTCCACCAAAACGCAATGAAGCATGTGCTGAGGGGTGGCTCCCACAGTTCAAAAGCATGTGTCATGGAATTTTCCAGAGAAAGTCTACAATCTGGAAGGATGTCCTATTTCAGGAACTCAGGGTAGCAAGTGGGTGGTAAGCAGGCCTCCAGGAGATGTGCCATCTTTCTGTCAGTCAGTCCTGAGCCTCAGGACCATCCCATCCCCCATCAATGAGGCCCCAGCAGGTCTTCCCCCTTCAGACAAGACAATGCTTCCTGCAAGCAAGAGGAAAGAAGCGCTTCCAATTTCAGAGCCCTGTGTGGGTTCCCAACATAAAAGGGGAAAGAGAATTTGTTGTCCTGATGGTAGCAAGTTGCAGCAAGTCCAGGGCACAGGCGATCAAAGGGGCTGGGCCACCTCCAGGTAATCCCCACCAGGAATGTTTCCTCTGCTCACACTGTTTTCTCTTCTTTTCTTAGCCCAAGGCAAAATGCAAAGCTCCCATCTGTGCCCCCACTTTCAGGCTCACCAGGAACTCCCAGACTCTGGTGCCCCACCTTCCTCACAAGTGTCCATAGGCACAGATTTCACAGAGCACAACCGGGTACACTTCCTGCTACAGCTACATGGTGTGTGGGGCAGGAAAGGGCACCAGGTTTTCATTCTAAGGACACAGGGCTGAGGCCCACCTTTGCCTTCACTCGCTTGCAGAATTCAATTGTGTTTCCTCCCTACAAAAATTGGGACAGAATCATCCCAGCCCCACACAGCAGGAATGGGACAGGGGTGTGACCGGTACAGAGGTATTGGCCTCACTCGTGGTCCCACGCATCTCCACCCCTCAGTGCCCGCTTGCGGGTTGCCCTGGCGTGTCCCCCTGTGCAAACCCAGCGAGAAAATCTAGCTCTGACACCAGGTGGAGCCTCCTTACAGGGAAGGAGGGGGCTCTGCAGGTCCTCCGGGAGCAAGTCCATGGACCAGGGCCTGGGAAAGCCAGCTGAAACCTCCTGGAGCCCAAAACCACTCCCCAGCAGACTGATTACTGCACTCTTCAAGGCGTATGCTAAGTAAATATGAAACACTGAGCAAGCATGCTCCGATACATATAATGAGGGTAGACATTCCCCAGGACAGCTGTCCCCCAGGGACAGTGTTACGACATTCACCACTGGTGAGTCAATAATATTCCTGGTGGCTCAGAGGTTAAAGTGTCTGCCTGCAAGGTGGGAGGCCTGGGTTCAAACCCTGGGTCGGGAAGATCCCCTGGAGAAGGAAATGGCAACACACTCCAGTATTCTTGCCTGGAGAATCTCATAGATGGAGGAGCCTGGTAGGTTACAGTCCCCGGGGTCACAAAAAGTCGGACACGACTGAGCGACTTCACTCACTCACTGGTGAGTCCCCAGGACTTTCTGGTGCACAGAAGTGACTAGGCTGCTCGTGCACTAAGAACGGAGACCCAGAGGCCAGGACAGATGAGAGGATATAAGGACAACTTGCCAGCTGAGAGGCGGCACAAGAAACTGACCTCCTCTTTGGAATCACCATGACCCACCCAGCAAGAGAGGACAGGCTTCCTGCTCTCCCAGCTTCAAGGCCTCCATCAAGGTCAAGGGCATGACCCCTAACCCTCCCTTAACACATCACAGGGTGTTGAAGGCTGCTCCCACCCAATCTATCTCTGTCCACCCACCCCTTCCACCCATGCCAGGCCCTCCCACCCGCCATCTGGCGTCTTTTACAAGAGAGGAGGGCTACAGAGCAGATGGATGAATAAGGACTTAAGAGAGGCTAGTGCAGTGTGGGGCCTTGTTATGATCCTGATTCTAACACACCTACTAGAAAAGTCATTTTGAAGCAATGAGGGAAATCTGAATACAGATTTCCAGCAATGTATGTTAAGTCGCTTAAGTTGTCTCCAACTCTTTGTAACCCCATGGACTGTAGCCATGGACTTCTTTCCATGGGATTCTCCAGGCAAGAACACTGGAGTGGGTTGCCATGCCCTCCTCCAGGGGTTCTTCCTGACCCAGGGATTGAACCCGTGTCTCTTACATCTCCTGCATTGGCAGGTGGGTTCTTTACTGCTAGCACCACAACAGAGTGAGTACTCAGAAGAGCAAGGGCTCTCAAAGCCAACATTCTCAAGAACTTCTGAAATGTCACCTCTCCTTCAAGGGAGTGACGGTAAGGATCAGAGAAATTTAAATAACATCCACACTAACTACAACAAATGTGTCCCCCCAGGTCCTAGGCACCTATGTCCAAGGGCGCCTTGGGAACACGTCTTTGCCCCTGAGAGGACAGCTACTGACCCAGCCTCTACCACCTGCCCTCCTCTTCCTTCTAACTCACCAGCGGGAGGGAGCTCCACCATGAGTCCAGTGCACAGACGGACCCCCAGATCCACAAAGCAGCACCCTGTCTGCCCCAAGGTCAAGAAGACATCAAAACCAGGACATCTGGGCATCCTTGGGCCCGCACTGCCCACTGGAGATAGCATACAAGCCACATTCTATGTAGTTTTCCAATTTCTGGTAGCCACATTTTGAAAAGAAACAGATGATAGCAATTTTAATGATATATTTTACTTAACCCAATATATCCAAATGGTTATTTTTTTCACCATGCAATCAACACGAACGTTACTCAGGAAATATTTTACCTTTTTTTTGGCACTGTCTTCAAAATCTTCTGCGCATATTATGCTGTCAGCACATCTCAGTTTAGACACTAAATTTCTCAGTTAAAGTGAAACATAGTCCCAGCAAAACAATAAAGTTGTGTTCAGTGGAAAAATAACAATACTCTGCTAACAGCTTTTAAATTTAAATTACTTAGAATTTAACAAGGAATCTGAAATTTCCTTCCCCAGTCACCCCGGCCATGTTTCACGCACGTGGCCAGCATCAACATACTGGACAAGCAGCTTTAGGCTCCTGAGAACACTTACTCAGCACAACCTGTTCACTCATCAGTTTCAAATGAAGACGACGCAAAACGCAAAGGAGGCAGCACAGATGGTCTCTGCGAGGATGTGCTGAATTAGCAGTGTTGGTGCAGGTTCTATCCAGTCACGGGGAGCCCAGGGCCCCCACGGTGCCCCCAGGGGAAGCCAGAAGGGACAAACACACCTTGGCAGGCATAGGGGACTGGAATAGATCTGTCTTTTGGCACTAAAGGACCCTAGAGTTCAAGGACAATATTCCAGGGTTTTATCTTTGTATCTAAGTGGTGCACTTGGAGCAGCATGCTTATGTTCCTTGGGATGTTCCTCCTGCAGACCACCTGAGTTTGTTACGCTACCCCTGGACACCACTGAGGCTCTTGGAGACTTGTGCTCCACTTCTCTACTATGTTGGTTGCAGGACGTGACTGAGGACTCTCCAGGGACTCTACAGAGGCATTCCCTCAAGATTCAGATTTGGAAAAACTTGTTTCTGATTCTGTTGTCTGTTTTTCTCCAGTTCATTTATTTTTATCATATAGATACAATGAAACAATTAGAAACAACTGTTTCCCTTACCCAACTGGCTGCCAGGAGGCTCACAGCTAAATCATTGTGGTACACAGAATTTTTAAATATCCATTGGACACTGACATTCCATGGGCTACGTGGGCTTCTCAGATCTAAATTTTCTCTTTCTCTCTCTATTTCCCTTTGACTATTTAATCATCTTTATATGCATGCATGCATGCTAAGTCACTTCAGTCCTGTCTGACTCTGCGACCTTATGGACTGTAGCCCACCAGGCTCCTCTGTCCATGGGATTCTCCGGGCAAGAATACTGGAGTGGGTTGCCATGCCTCCTCCAGGGGATCTTCCCAACCCAGGGATCGAACCCATGTCTTTTATGTCTCCTGCATTGGCAGGTGGGTTCTTTACCACTAGCACCACCTGGGAAGACCCGTCTTCACACAAACATACTTCCGGATGCTTTTCAAATCATTTTGGAAATCTGGCAAGGCAGTAAGTCATGGAACTAAAGTTAAAATTCAGTGGGTTTAGAACATGGACTTGGAAGTTTCAAGGATGAATATAACAAGCACATTTATGTCTGTGGTTAAAAGGCCTGCGTCTGGGCATCCTGGGCTCCAGGGGCTGCCCAGCAGGTTCCCACCCAGGACAGCAGCATGCAAGCACCACACTCCCACACAAACACCAGCAAGATTGCGGGCACCAGACCAGAGGCCCAGCCCTCAGCTGAGCCATGCCAGTTCCAGAAATATTCTTCTTCTTCTAGATCACTATAAACTAAAATCATCTTCACAAACCTCACAGCCTCCTCTCCCAGCTCACTGATGAAACAGACCCTTCCAAAAAGTAAACCCACTGCCCCAGGATCACACAGCAATTCTTCCACATCCTTAGGCTACACGTAGTTCTGGAGGAAGCTGGCCACTATACAGTCCTTGAGGACTTCTTCCAGGCTCCACACCTGTCCTCACGGCTAGCCACCAGCTCAGAGGAGTGTCAGCTGACAGTGAGAATCAGTGCATCCAGGGAGCAAGTGGCCCACAGACCTCAGGACACACAGTCAGCCTCCGGACTCATCCTTCAGACATGTGCCCTCAGAGACCCCCTTCTTGGAAGTGGTGCTGAGCACGTAACCTCACCCCTGGTCTCCTGAGAAGCAAGCCTTGACCCAGGATACTGGGCAACAGCACAGCTGGTCTCCACTGGCGTCAGGAGGACGAAGGAGCAGGAAGGAAGAGCCCAGAGTAGACACAGGAGGACATGGCCAGGGCCTGTCTTCTTGGAGGACTTTCACGGCCACTCAGATGGTTCTTTTCAGGGAGAACTCTGGAGGAAGAGGTCCTGTGGTTCCAGCGCACACCCACACACCAGGCTCAGAATCAGACGGAGCTGGGTGGTTCCTGAGGTGCCTGCACTGCTGGTATCAGCAAGAGACCGAACAGTAAAACAGAATGTGCTCAGTCACTAAAGGGAGCGGCTGGCGGCATTTCAGAAGGAAACACTGCTCCACACTCTTCACCCTACAGGGACCTTGAATCAGCATAGATCTCGCTGTGTGTGGCCCACAGAAGCTGCTGGCACACAGGCAGGGCTGGCACACAGGCAGGGCTGGCCCACAGCTTATGCCTTTGCCCTCTTCAACCCAAAAGCTCTCTACTGAGGAACACCCAGGACCCGTGGCCCTGAGGAGGGACAGGCTGGTGGCCAGACACCCTGCTGAGCCCAGCCATCCCCCCACCCCAACCCCAGGCTGTCCCGGACCACGAGAAATAAACCTTGCTGCTTTAATCCTCTGAGTCTGGGGTGGTCTGTGTCACAGGAGACAACTGGCACAGTCACCCACGCCAAACTGAGTGGCTGCTCAAGGCCAACAGGAAACCGGGGCCCAAATGCAATGCACTTTGATAGACTATTTCTCCGTTTTAGTAGTGATGGCAAACACTCCAGACGCGCTCACCTCCAGGGCGCAATGCACTGAGCAGGGCCCAGCTGGCGGTCAGTTTGGAAATGGCAGTGGGCCACTTTTCTTCAATGAGGTTCTGCAAAGAACATCTCCGGCACCATTTACAATTATTTTTAAAAACTCCAAGAAGTGAAATTAGAATTATCTGGTCAGCGGCGGATGGGACAGACACTTGAACATTCACATCCTTCATCATGGTGAGGTGCCTGCTGCTGAAGTGGGTCACTGGGTGAAGCTCTCCGATCTGCTGTGTGGACACCCTTAGAGATGGTGTGACTTTTCAGTGGGATACTTAACTGCCTGCAGAACAGGTCATCAGTCTCTTAGCTATGTGTAGAGACAAGACTTCTTTTAGATTTGCCTGAAGATGAACAGTGTTAATAAGTTCAAGGCCTGTCACTTTATCAATACTTTGCATATGGAAGTAGGTGCCAAGGCTGGCCAACTCTATCAGTGCCTGGAGACAATGCATCAGTGGCCAATTACACACCAAGCTGCCAGCAGGGGTACAGGAGCCCAGATGAGTGCCAAAGACTCCCGCTCTGGGCACCGTGATGGCCACCCCAGTTCCTGCCCCTGCCCTCACCTCAAAGCCAAGTCAGGACTCACTACTGGGCACCACCAGGCCAGGCCCTCTGCCCTGTGCAAACATCACTACAGACAACAGCATCAGAGCCGGGAAACTTGGAACCCCCTGCCTGGGAATCACCCTTCACGGACTCTCAAACCCCTAACCAGTGACAATGGTTCCAGAATCAACAGTCAGGCCAACTGCACCAAGTGAGACAAAATATATAAAAATGGCTCCTAACCCAAGAGGCATTCCATGAGTAATGGGAAGAAAATACACTTTCACCAACTTATTTGACCACCATGCTAAGACACACCCTTTACAGAGGCCCTATCAGCTGTCTTCCAGGAGAAACACACTGAGATGCAGGGAACTGAAGGTCACAGGCCAGTAAGCCACAGGGCAGGACTTATCGGCAACAGAGAACTCTACCGCTCCTGCCAGTAAGTCCCTTTCAATAAGGACCTTTCCCTGGGGAATCCACCTAGGTCTATTCTAAGCCAAGGTACAGAAGACCTTCCTGCTTCTCCAGTTAGGGAATATTATAATCACAGCCCACTTTGTTCAGTACTTACATCTGTCAGACAGTGCATTATCTCATGGAAGCCCTGGGCTGAAGCCAACCAGCGAGGGGACAGCATTGGTGGCTTTTCTGGCACATATTTACCAACCCACATAAATCTTTCCCTCTTTCAACACACTCACTGACTACAGGAAAAACCTACAACTTAGGCTTAAGCAGTCAGTGCAAGGCTTCTGTGGCCAAAGGACATTTGTTGAATGGCCGTAGAAGAGACGCTCTCTCTCCAGAAGTATGCAATGGGCAATTGACTGCCATCTTGTAGTCACAGGAGGCCCACCAGGGAAAGAAAGTGACAACTAAAAAGGCAGAGAAGAGAGTTTATGGGCAGTCACATGGTTGAGTTGCTTGATCAACCAAGCCTGATGTCCACATTACTTCTCGTTATTCTACTTATATAAATCAGTAAACAGCCATTGGACCTAAAGAGCCCTTGACCTCAGAAGCTCAAAGGGAAGTAAACTGTCCAGGGTTCCCAAGATAGTACAAAGTAATGTTGCTACTTGAATCTTGTATCTAGTCCAGATTCTCCTCTGTAATGCTTAATTTTCTGTGTCCTTTTAGCTAGGTTATGACACCAAACGTCTGTCTACATGTTGCTGTAAAGGTATTTTCAGATACGATTCACATTTAAATCAGTAGATATCAAGTAAAGCAAGATTTTCCTCCATAATTGGGTGGGCCTCATCCAATCAGTTGAAAGCCTTGAGAAAAGACTAAAGGGAAAAGATAGAGGGAGGAATTTTGCTCTAGACTGTTTTCAACTCAAAACTGTAATATCAGAACCTGTGGAAATTTCTAGCCTGCCATGCAAACTTCAAACACACCGGCCCCCTCAAATTCATGTATTTATCTAGATAGATGATAGATAGATCTATACAGACATGTATCTATAGATATCTGATATACCTGACTGACTGAAACATCTGCTTTAAACCCTAGGCTCTCCGTTGCCTCGCTCTCAGTCACAATCAGTTCCCACAGCACCTCCTTTTGCTCTTATGAACATACCCCCTTCCTACATCAAGTTTCACGTGTGCACAGAGCTAAACTCAGCTTCTGAGCTGGAAGCAACTCATCTCCCTTTGCATGGAGAGTACACTGTCTTGCACACAAAAGAAGTTCCATCTTCATGTGTTTGACAAAGAATAAAACTATTTTCAACCAGAAGAGCTGGCAACAAAGGCCTCCAGAAATATAGATTATCACTCATTAAGGCAGCAAGCCAGTGAATCGGGGACAAAGTGAAATATGAATGAGTGCTGAAAACATGCCCAAATTTGCACTTGTTAATGCAGACCTCACTCTCCAATCCTAAACTCTGCTGGGTGTCCTAGTCTTGAGCAGGAACAGGAATTGAGGGCTCAGGTGGCTAAAGGATGGAGCTCTCCGCAGCTCTTTCCTGGCACAGACCCCTGAGAGGAACTGGAAAAATTACCAGCCACAGCCTGACACAAAAAGATGTGTGGATTATTGCAAAGCCAAACAGTTTTAAAGATATCTGACTGAACCATCACTGGGTTTCCAGAGCTAGTGCTTCATGCAGAAGAATGGATAAACTTAACCAGTGGTTCTGAGACTTGAGTGGGCATCTGAACACCCTGAAACTGTCACTCCCAGACCAGAGTATGGTGGAGCCCAGACCTGGAATTTCTAACAGCCCCCAGGGGCTGCTGAGGTTGGTCCTGAGATCTCACTTCAAGAAGCCCTGACTTAGACATATGTCAGAAAATACAGACTCTCAGCAAACCCACCCAAACAGTGGGCTGAGCTGGGCAAGTGAGCCCTGGGTAGGCATCTGCCGCGTGGCTGTAGTGATAGCTACAGTCTTTTTCCCAGGAAGATTACGTAGGGTGCCACTGGAGCGCACTTGAGAGTATCATCACAAAAACAAACTAAAGAGCATTCTTCTTTTGCCCAATTCACAGAACCATCTAAAGAATAAACACAATAAATAAAATTATCTTATTCTATCCAGGCAAGACAATTGGTAATTAACAGTCTGATTACTTGTAGGATAATGTCTGCAAAGTACTTAAATCGTAAAAGTCCAGCATTTCATGATCTCAGTATATAACTGATTCAGGCAAGGACTATCCTTGGATGCTGAACCATTAAGTGAGTGGTGATTAGGAAGCAGGATGCTCAGAGTTTTAAAGGGACAAAGGAGAAGATAAACCTGACACCAAGGAATTCTAGGGCCTTCACCAGGTAATTAAGCTTTGAGGGCCAAGAGCAGGACAACAGACACTGTACCTCTTGACATGAAGTGAGAGTACACCACCTCACACCTATGCGATCCTGAATGTAGTGACAAGAAAAGACTCAAATCCAAGCTAGCATATCCTATTAGGAAATTGCCCTCAGCTCTTCAAAACCTCAAAGTAAGGGAATAAATAAATCTGTCCCTATTTTCAGATGACATGATTGTCAACACAGATAACCCAGGAAATCTATAAAACTCCTAGAACTAGTAAGTGAGTTGACAAAGATCATAGGATACAGCATAAACATGCATAAGTCAACAGTACTTCTAAGTACTGTTCTTCTCTAGTGGCTCAGCCAGTAAAGCATCTGCCTGCAATGTAGGAGACCCAGGTTTGATCCCTGGGTCGGGAAGATCTCCTGGAGAAGGAAATGGCACCCCACTCCAGTACTCTTGCCTGGAAAATCCCATGGACAGAGGAGCCTGGTAGGCTACAGTCCATGGGGTCACAAAGAGTTGGACACGACTGAGTGACTTCACTTTCATGTACCAGCAATGATCACATGGAAGCCAGAATGAAAAATACAGTACCATTTACAATCACTCAAGGAAAAGTAAATACTTGGGTGTAAATCTAACAAAACTTATATAGGACTTACATGCTAAAATCTACACAAAGCTAGTGAACAAAATCAAAGATCTAAACAACTGGAGAGACATACCATGTTCATGGACTGAAGACACAAATTAGCAGAGAAGACCTTCAACCAGTGAAAAAACAGTAGTCAATCCACACCACAGAGCAATACTCAGCAATGAACCAGAATGAACTACTGATACAGCAACAACCTGGATGGATCTCCAGAGAATTATGCTGACCGAAAGAAGCCAATTCCAAAAATCTACAAGCTGTATGATTCCATTTAGGTAACTTTCTTTAAATGTCAAAACTACAGACATGAAGATTAGTGACTGTTGGGATGAAGTTTGGGTGCAGGTGGATGGGAAGTAGGTTTGGCTGTAAAGGACATATGAGGATCCTTGTAGGGATAGAATGTTCTATACTCTATCAATGACAACATCTTGGTTGTGACATAGTCCTGCAGTTTTTCAAGATGTTTTCATAGGAGTAAACTGGGTCAAGGTACACAGTATCTCTCTGTATTATTTCATACAACTGCCTGAAAATCACCTCAAATTAAAAAAAAAAAAAATTTAAAACATGTCTTTGAAGGGGAAAAAGCCATGAAAAATAATAATATTAAATAAAGAAAGCTGGTCCGGACGAGGGTGAAAGTCCCGTGTCTGTCTGTTTTAGTGTGTCACACTGTGTATCGGTACTACTCTAAGTCTTACCTAATTCCTGTCGTTCTTTCGTGAAACCTCCCGGTTACGCCTTTAGATTCATTCTTGATCTGTAATCGACTACAGTTGTTTAATTTTAATTTAACGAAACTCACCAGTACCAGAACTCCAACTCTCTACTCCCTTTCACAGGAACAAGAGTTCTTTGTGTTCGATTTCATAAACACCCACTTCAAGTACTATCTATGTATTCAATACATTTATTTCTCTCTATAGTGAATTTATCTCTCTCTATGTCGGTTACACTGTTTTACCGTTTTTTGGACATCGTTTAGTTCCACTTCCCATACGTTGACAAGTGATATGATAAGAGGTCTTTTGTACTGGTAAAAGTTTTTACTCCAACCTACTTTTCGTCAGAAAATTCAAGTCGTTGGTAGGTGACCCAAATAGACATGAAGAAATTGTCAGACAGAGGAAAAGGAAAGTGGGAATTCGTGTCTAAGTCTACTACGATTCAAAGGTCCCAGGACTTACTACCGTTTTTTCGCTCTCATACAAGAGCCAAAGGGCCCCTTGGCCCCAAGAGAGACAGCCTCGGACAGATGTGGCCTCAATCTCAAAATGACAGTGAGAATTCAGAATCAGATGGTCAGAAGTAACTAGAGATGGACACGAGAGCTATGATGGAGCAATCCCCAGCTCTGAACTCTCGGTCCTCAGGACCCCCCAGTCCCGTGGTCCTCAGGACCTCCACCAGCCCCGTGGACCTCAGGACCTCCACCAGCCCCATGGACCTCAGGACCCCCCAGTCCTGTGGTCCTCAGGACCTCCACCACCCCCGTGGTCCTCAGAATTTCCCAATCCCATGGTCCTCAGGATCTCCACCAGTCCCATGGTCCTCAGGATCCCCCAATCCCATGGGCCTCAGGACCTCCACCACCCCCATGGTCCTCAGGATCCCCCAATCTCATGGTCCTCAGGACCTCCACCAGGCCAATCCCATGGTCCTAAGAACCCCCATAACCATGCTATTCTGCTGTATCCAAGCTGATATCTCAGCCATCAAGCCACAGCAAGCCTTGCTGAGTTTGCGAGGGTTAACCATATCCCAGGACACAGTCAGCACTCAGTAAACGCTAGCTGCCTGAGAGCAACGAGTGAGGGAGTGAATGAACAAACAAAGTAAGAAACAATGGAGTCACCCTCTGACAGGGCCTCACACAGAGTCAATAATTAATGTCAGCCCACCCACCATCATCACCCTCAGGTACGTACCTTTTATTCCCAGCAAACAGCCTGAGATCTATGAACTGCTGGCACACATCTCCTTCATCAGGCTGGGAAGAGAACAGCATCATGGAGATGGAAGCTGGTGATGTTTGTGGTGGGAGGAGGGGAGCAGGGGAGGTTGCGGGGGCGGCCATGGGGATGGTCTTGATCACTAGTTGCACCAACTAATCAAGAGACCCAGCTTGTGGCTGGCAAACAAAGCCACACTCTTGCTCTCAACTCTTCCATCATCATCTGAACGTGAGTTATCTGCCTCCAGGCACCAAGGGTACCATACAGCACATCCAAACTTCTCTCTAAAATCTAGACTTTTTTTAAAAAAGACACTCAGTCCTACAGAAAGAATTTGTGAACATGATCTGAGCAGCCTGGGCAGAAGCAGATAAGTGGGAGAGGCGACTCTTTTCTCAGCAGGAGTCTGATGGATGCTCAACATTTTTATAAGAACAAAACTGTCATTTAAATATCAGACAAAAGATTACACATTGCTAGTGGATATGTATAGTGACTGGAATCCATTCTGAGAGAAAGACAAAGGAAATAATTCTTGCCATTTTACAGTGTGGACTTCAAGGAACCCCACAACACACTCTGTCCAAAATGAATATTCTTTTGTGCTACCGAAATAGTGAAGTAACAGTTTTGTATTCCCAACTCTTGTCAGGGAGCCCTCGTGGATTCCTAGCAGGCCCTGACCATCAACTTTCTATAATATGACAACTTAAAATATGGCTACTTTCCAAGAAAATAACAGTGGGCTAGATTCTCAAGCCTGTAAAGTAAGTGTCAACTGCCCTCCTCTGAAAGTTCATGGAATACACTGCAAAGCAAAACTCCCAGAAAGAAGAAAATGGTGGCCTTGGGAAAAAAAAAAAAAAATTAATGAAACCCTGGGAAAATATGCAACCACCTCCTTCTCTTCTTGTAAAGAACCAGCTTCTCAAATGTTTCCACTTAGCTGTGGAATTGTCCCTCCTCTAATGAAGGCTTACAGAAGGGAGGCTCCAGAGGCAGAGGCCTTGACCAAGGTCACACAGGCGTCCCTCAGCTCCTTCCAAAGCCCTTATCACATGAAGATAGAGGAAGCCTTGGTTCCTGTCCTTGGAAGAGCTCAGATTTTTGTGAGGAGAGATACAAACAACATGTACATGGCCCAACGCCAGAGTACATCAGAAGACCAAGGACGTGCTAATTGGGCATCAGAAGGGCAATGTGAGCCTGTGATTGTCAGGCTCCCTCCCAGAGGACATGCGCTTGGGTGGGAAGAGCTTGGAGGCCCCACAGACCCACCTCCCTCCCAGGAGCTCTATCTCAGGGAGGCAGGCTAGCATGGCGAAAAAGCCTTCTGGATTCAGCTCCTAGAAAGGTTGAATGATAAAGTGAAAAGAAAAGTAATGACAAGATACCTAGGGGCTTGCTAAGTTGCTTCAGTAGTGTCTGACTCTCTGCAACCCTGTGTACTATATAGTCCACCAGGCTCCTCTGTCCATGGGATTCTCCGGGCAAGAATACTAGAGTGGGTTGCCAGGCCCTCCTCCAGAGAATCTTCCCAACCCAGGGATCAAACCTATGTCTCTTATATTTCCTACATTGGCAGGAGGGTTCTTTCCCACCAGCACCACCGGGAAGCCCACTGTGTACATGACATTACATTTACCCCAACAACCCAGGGAGGTCCTTTATACCAACTCCCCATGTTCAGCAGCACTTCCGAGGAGCAAGGTGTCGGTCCCAGGGTCACACAGAGAGGCAGGACCCAGGCCACAGTGTTCACTGCGGAGCCCACTCCCTTTTTGCCCTGGCCCCAGAATAAACAGGCAAGACCGTGCCGTTTCCAGCAGCATCAGAAGACACAGAGAAGCTGATAGCCTAAAAGTGCACAGGCCTGACAACAGACAGAACGCATCAGAAACAACCAGTGAAGCCAAATGGAAGGAAGGAGGGAAACGCAGGGGTCAAGGGAGAGCAGACAAGAAAGATCACTGTTGGCCAAAAGTCTTCGTCAGCTCCAGCCCGTTAATCCAACTTATCTTGGCAGTGAAACCTGAGAGCTGAGCCTGTCTGGACCCCACTAGAACATTATTAGTTGCAGAGCTGAGTTCAGCCCCGACAGGTTCTAGCTGGACCCTGGCCAAGATTCCTGGTCACAAAGCCTCCCAGAGCCAAGGTCAGCATGACAGCAGCTCCAATGCACGTAATCCCATCAGCACGTGGCAGACCACAGGGCACAGTGCCGGGCCCTGACCCTGGTGCCTTTGTGAAGACCTCACTGGGCAAGGGCCTCACTCACGTCCACCCACTGTTGCCCGCAGGACCCAGGAGCAGGGGAGAAAACCTGGCCCTTCGGGGCACAACAAGCAGTCTAGGTAGAGGGGCTGTGTCCAGCCAGGCCTGCACACACCTCCCTGTGGGCTACACACAATATCAGCGACCGGCGGATCCCCAGCAGGCCAGAGCTCAGAGGCTGCTTCTTTCACCTTCTGAAAGCAGCAGCTCTAATGAGAATCCAGCCCAGCAGCTAGGAGCTCACGCAAGCACGGCCATCACTCTGCAAGGCTGTAAGGGTCATCACTGTGATAAACGTGAAGTCAAGGCAGAAATATGGGAAATGCTTAGGATAAGATACAGCTTTGGGAAAACCATCAGCATAAAAAGTACATACATACACACATCACACGTCTAACACTGTGTGCTAAGTCACTTCAGTTGTGTCCAACTCTTGTGACCCCATGAACTGTAGCCTGCCAGGCTCTTGGGTCCACAGGATTCTTCAGGCAAGAATACTGGAGGGGGTTGCCTCTATCCTCCTCCAGGGGATCTTCCTGTCCCAGGGATCAAACCATTGTCTCTCCTGTCTCCAGCATTAGCAGGTGGGTTCTTCACCACTAGCGCCACTTGGGAAGCCCAAACCTCTAACTCTTACAAAAACCAAGTCAGAAAGAGGAAGACGATCACATATTTGTAAGTGTGAGACTAGAGGAACTTTTATAAATGTTTAAACATCATTTAAGTCATGATAGTGTTTCTAACAAGAAACGTGTTCCATAAAAGTGCATTATGCTCTTACAGATGACCTATAGTTTGGACTTTTTTGCATTTAAATGGGGGCAGGGAGGAGCAAAGAGCAAAAGAAGTCACTCTCTTGTTGCCAGTGACCCATCTCACCCAAAGTCTTCATCAGCCTAGCCAGCCCTCAGCCCAAAGACTTTCTTATTTGTTATGCTAAGAGCCACCTTCCTCAGGGGCCTGTGCACAGCTGCCCCGCCCCTTCACAGGCCAGCAGGGCAGCTCAGGAGCCGATGCAGGTGGGCACCCCAGGGTCAGGTAGGCTCAGCCCCATACCCCTAAAAGCTGGGTGCACACTCACTTCTCCTGCAGGTCAAGACCCACAGTCCCCCTACCTGACCTTCACTCCTGCACCCCCCCACCATGCTGGTACGCCCCTCATTCTGGGCTACAGGATCTGCAGGGCTAAAATATCTTCAGGCTCCACAGTTCTCTGACCACTTAGCCCAGTAAGCTGTCCTTCCTCTGTAGTTGCACCCATGCACATTTCCTATGTGCAGACTGAGCCTCTACCCAAGCCCCCACTGCCCCAAGGTGGCCAGCACTCATGAGACCTGCCACCCCCATTAGCGTGGAAGGCTAAGCCTTTGACACAAGGTTCCTAGTTTCTGGAGCTGAATGCTGGTGTCCTCATTTCTCTGCCTTCCTCAATCCCTTCCCTCTTCTGGAAACACATAAGGCAGTTCCTGCCCAAGGCCTCTGCCCTCACTGACCCTCCACCTGATGGATCCTTCCCCAAGCACCCAGGATTCACTGACTCTGATACATCCTTCAGTCCATCATCTCCCTTCAAAGAAGCCCCACTAGACCACCCTGTAGAAAGCCCAGTGCCCAGGGCCTGAACCCGGCCTGAGGCAGGAAGCCTCCATAACAGGGGACAATATAAGGAGGAACCACCTCCTTTGAAGCCCAACCAATTCTGCAAATGCCCACACTGGAAACGATGCCAGCAATTCTGGTCCAACATGTTCCAGCACTGGGGGTAGGGCCTGCTAGCTGGCATTCCTGACTTGAGATGGTGAATACATTCTTAAAGGGTAAAAATTAACCAGCGTCCACCAGCATCCGGTCCTGCAGGCTCCATGTACTGATCAGAAGAGTTGCCTCCCAAAGGCACAGCCACCTTCACTGCCATTTCACCAAGGCTAAGCCAGAGCAGAGCCCAGGTCTGTGTTGTTCCCGAGGAAACCTGGAGTAATTGCGCTCATACATCATAGGTTCTGGCATGCGGGTCCCAGACTGAACCATTTATCCAAATTAAAACCATTCTCCAGAAACAAAATCAGACCCTTTTAATTGAAAAATAAAACCAAGCAACCCTAAAGCCTCCTTTTTTTTTTCTTAATGAAAGACATTCTTCCTGCTTTCTCATTCCATTAATCACTGAGTTTATACACTCTGTCAAAATAGCTTGGTAAAAAGTCTTCTCTTCCTTTTCCTGCAGGCCTGGTTTTTCCCAGCAGGCGCCAACCCGGCCAGGAGTTCAGGCACGCCGGGTGAGCACCAAGAGGATTCAACCAGCATGCTGTTTCTCAACTGCAATTTGACCTTATATTTCAAGGGACTTCCAAAAGCTTGTGTTCACTTCTAGGTATACACCCCAGAGAAGTGAGAGCAGGGACCCAAACACATACCTACACACCCATGTTCGGAGAAGAGTTACTCGAAATAGCCAAAAGGTGAAAGTAACTCAAGTGTCTACCAGAGGAAACCTGGATAAGTGGTCTTTAAGTACAATGAAAGATTCCAGAAGGAAATCCTGATACATCCTACAACATGAATGAAACCCAAGGATATTAAGTAAAGTGAAATAAGTCAGTCACAAAACCCCAAATATTGTATGATTCCACTTCCATAAGGCACCTAGAGCAGTAAAATTCATAGAAATGGAAAGCTGAATGGTGGGTGATGAGCTGTGGGAGGAGGAAAGAGCAGTTAGTGCTTACTGGGGATGGAGTTGGTTTTGCAAAATGAAAACAGTACTGCATATGGTGATTTCACAATATCAAAGTACCAACGCCACTAACGTACACTTGAAAATGGTTATGTTACGTGCGTTTTGCCACAATCAAAAATAGTTTATGTTCTTTGACCTTGGAAGTCCTTCCAAGAACATGACTGGCCAGGATCTTGCCCAATCTCTATGCAAGAATGCACACAAGGCTGCAAGTGACCAAAGGACAAATAAATGGACATCACGTACATACTGGGTTCTGTCGTGTATGAATGAATTCACTTGTGTGAATGCAGAGTTAGTTACAAGTGGGGAAGTGCTTACACTGCCGCACTGATGCTAATACGTATGATCTCAAATTGGTAAACTTGAAAAACACAGCATGCACACAGCATACAAGAAGGTGAAAACACTGCTCCATGGGTGGCACTATTAGGCCACTTTTCCTGCATTTTTAACATTTCTCCCTTTTTTCTAAGTCTACAAAAAATATATTACACAAAAACTACTTTGTAGAAAAAGAGTCAAAAATTAATTTAGGAAACCAAGGCACATCCATTACCTGGGAATCCCCTCCCACCCCCTAACTCTTACAAAAACCAAGTCAGAAAGAGGAAGACGATCACATATTTGTAAGTGTGAGACTAGAGGAACTTTTATAAATGTTTAAACATCATTTAAGTCATGATAGTGTTTCTAACAAGAAACGTGTTCCATAAAAGTGCATTATGCTCTTACAGATGACCTATAGTTTGGACTTTTTTGCATTTAAATGGGGGCAGGGAGGAGCAAAGAGCAAAAGAAGTCACTCTCTTGTTGCCAGTGACCCATCTCACCCAAAGTCTTCATCAGCCTAGCCAGCCCTCAGCCCAAAGACTTTCTTATTTGTTATGCTAAGAGCCACCTTCCTCAGGGGCCTGTGCACAGCTGCCCCGCCCCTTCACAGGCCAGCAGGGCAGCTCAGGAGCCGATGCAGGTGGGCACCCCAGGGTCAGGTAGGCTCAGCCCCATACCCCTAAAAGCTGGGTGCACACTCACTTCTCCTGCAGGTCAAGACCCACAGTCCCCCTACCTGACCTTCACTCCTGCACCCCCCCACCATGCTGGTACGCCCCTCATTCTGGGCTACAGGATCTGCAGGGCTAAAATATCTTCAGGCTCCACAGTTCTCTGACCACTTAGCCCAGTAAGCTGTCCTTCCTCTGTAGTTGCACCCATGCACATTTCCTATGTGCAGACTGAGCCTCTACCCAAGCCCCCACTGCCCCAAGGTGGCCAGCACTCATGAGACCTGCCACCCCCATTAGCGTGGAAGGCTAAGCCTTTGACACAAGGTTCCTAGTTTCTGGAGCTGAATGCTGGTGTCCTCATTTCTCTGCCTTCCTCAATCCCTTCCCTCTTCTGGAAACACATAAGGCAGTTCCTGCCCAAGGCCTCTGCCCTCACTGACCCTCCACCTGATGGATCCTTCCCCAAGCACCCAGGATTCACTGACTCTGATACATCCTTCAGTCCATCATCTCCCTTCAAAGAAGCCCCACTAGACCACCCTGTAGAAAGCCCAGTGCCCAGGGCCTGAACCCGGCCTGAGGCAGGAAGCCTCCATAACAGGGGACAATATAAGGAGGAACCACCTCCTTTGAAGCCCAACCAATTCTGCAAATGCCCACACTGGAAACGATGCCAGCAATTCTGGTCCAACATGTTCCAGCACTGGGGGTAGGGCCTGCTAGCTGGCATTCCTGACTTGAGATGGTGAATACATTCTTAAAGGGTAAAAATTAACCAGCGTCCACCAGCATCCGGTCCTGCAGGCTCCATGTACTGATCAGAAGAGTTGCCTCCCAAAGGCACAGCCACCTTCACTGCCATTTCACCAAGGCTAAGCCAGAGCAGAGCCCAGGTCTGTGTTGTTCCCGAGGAAACCTGGAGTAATTGCGCTCATACATCATAGGTTCTGGCATGCGGGTCCCAGACTGAACCATTTATCCAAATTAAAACCATTCTCCAGAAACAAAATCAGACCCTTTTAATTGAAAAATAAAACCAAGCAACCCTAAAGCCTCCTTTTTTTTTTCTTAATGAAAGACATTCTTCCTGCTTTCTCATTCCATTAATCACTGAGTTTATACACTCTGTCAAAATAGCTTGGTAAAAAGTCTTCTCTTCCTTTTCCTGCAGGCCTGGTTTTTCCCAGCAGGCGCCAACCCGGCCAGGAGTTCAGGCACGCCGGGTGAGCACCAAGAGGATTCAACCAGCATGCTGTTTCTCAACTGCAATTTGACCTTATATTTCAAGGGACTTCCAAAAGCTTGTGTTCACTTCTAGGTATACACCCCAGAGAAGTGAGAGCAGGGACCCAAACACATACCTACACACCCATGTTCGGAGAAGAGTTACTCGAAATAGCCAAAAGGTGAAAGTAACTCAAGTGTCTACCAGAGGAAACCTGGATAAGTGGTCTTTAAGTACAATGAAAGATTCCAGAAGGAAATCCTGATACATCCTACAACATGAATGAAACCCAAGGATATTAAGTAAAGTGAAATAAGTCAGTCACAAAACCCCAAATATTGTATGATTCCACTTCCATAAGGCACCTAGAGCAGTAAAATTCATAGAAATGGAAAGCTGAATGGTGGGTGATGAGCTGTGGGAGGAGGAAAGAGCTGTGGGAGGAGGAAAGAGCAGTTAGTGCTTACTGGGGATGGAGTTGGTTTTGCAAAATGAAAACAGTACTGCATATGGTGATTTCACAATATCAAAGTACCAACGCCACTAACGTACACTTGAAAATGGTTATGTTACGTGCGTTTTGCCACAATCAAAAATAGTTTATGTTCTTTGACCTTGGAAGTCCTTCCAAGAACATGACTGGCCAGGATCTTGCCCAATCTCTATGCAAGAATGCACACAAGGCTGCAAGTGACCAAAGGACAAATAAATGGACATCACGTACATACTGGGTTCTGTCGTGTATGAATGAATTCACTTGTGTGAATGCAGAGTTAGTTACAAGTGGGGAAGTGCTTACACTGCCGCACTGATGCTAATACGTATGATCTCAAATTGGTAAACTTGAAAAACACAGCATGCACACAGCATACAAGAAGGTGAAAACACTGCTCCATGGGTGGCACTATTAGGCCACTTTTCCTGCATTTTTAACATTTCTCCCTTTTTTCTAAGTCTACAAAAAATATATTACACAAAAACTACTTTGTAGAAAAAGAGTCAAAAATTAATTTAGGAAACCAAGGCACATCCATTACCTGGGAATCCCCTCCCACCCCCTGAGCAACATAGATGACAATCGCCCCCTCCCCTCCTAGGGCAGGACAAGAGAAAGCACGCGCCTAGCCAGCTGAGAGTCAGTCCTGCCTCACTCAGCCACCAGTGGACACAAGCAGAGGTGTGTCCCCTTTCCTCCACCCCCAGCCACTTCAGATCTGTCCAGAGAAGACAAACTGGAAACACACCTGGCCAAGATCTAAGGGAGACTCCCACATCCCCCACCACCTCCTCCAGTTATAACAAAGGATTGCCCCTGACAGGGATCAGATAGGGACTCCAAGAATGCAGAAGTGATGTTTCAACAGGAGCCCCAGGGTAGGGGCGGGGGGTGGGGCGGAGTGACAATTCGGCAGAATCAGAGTAAGCAATGGCCCAAGAGCCAGCAAGCAGGAGGGATGCCCTGGGCCACACAGGAGACCCAGTAGTCAAACAAAACAGCACCCAGGAGGAGCGCTGGTGTGAGCCCCTCGGAGCGCAGTGCCGTCCCCAGGCTGCAGGTGGGGAACCAAGAGGGCAGCCTCGGGACAAAGAGTGCTTTTACCCCAGATCTGTGGCTGCCAGAGCCCGGCTCTCTCCTCCCAGCACGCTGCCTTCACCGTACCTTTGATGTGCGTCCAAAATCACCAGTGGTGAGGGGTGAGCACTCAGGAAACCTCTGAGAAAGGTGATGGATTACGAGCGGAGGAGAGTCAATGGAGCCCTTTTGTTCCCGCAGCCAGCGCCGCAGCCCTGTCGTCGTTGTCGGGGAGGAATGTGTACAGAACGCAGACGCCCCAGCTAATGGCCCAGCCTGGCCCTGGGGCGACATGCATGGCCAGACGAAGGTTGCTCCCCCACGCCCTGGGAGGCTCCACAACGAGTGAGAGTGAGATGCAACACAGAGCAGCTGTGGGCCAGGGTAATGATGGAAACGGATTCCTGAATCCTCCGGTGTGAAAAGCCCGGCTCCCGAGTTCCCGGGCCACAGCTGCCTCTCCCTGGAGAAGAGCGGAGCAGGGTACTTGGCACACAAAGCCTTTGCCTCTGCCCCTCTCAAGAGCCTTGGCTGTCTTCCACCGGGGCACCTATCTCATGAGTGTGTCTTTAAAACTTTGGGGTTTGTTGTTTATCACCAGTTTTGGAAAAGCTACACTCAAGAGGTATCAGGTCACACCGTGATGCTGCCACCCACTGAGACACAGTGAAAAGAGATGAGACCCTTCCCAGCTGAGAAGAGACTCAGCCCACAGGTGCAAGCTGGTCGGGAGTGGCACCAACTGTCTGGAATGAGAATTCCCACAGATGTCACCTCAATCTCAGAACAGAGCCAGGCCTGTACAAGGTGTACTAAGTGCTATCAACTCCCCCAAGGAGAAGAGGACGAGGAAGGCAGGCAGCTGGCCACATGCCACAGTCACAGCCGAGAGAGGAAGGAAGAGGGACGAAGGTTGTGTCCGAGGAAGCAGCTGTGGCTGGAACCCAGGCCAGCTGTGGACAGTGGGCACCCGAGAGCTCCGGAGCTTCCGCCAGGCACTTGAGGCAGGTCGAGAACCAGAGATCCCTGGGTTCCACTTTGGGACCCCGCCCAACACCACATCACCCCCACCTTGCACATGCTCAGGTCCCTGTGACCAAGGAGACACTCGCCTTCTCTGGGTGAGGGCCAGGCACAGGCTCCGTCCCCAGACAGACCTGAGTTACAACCAGCCCCATGACACAGGCCGGTGACTTAAGCTCGCTGAGTCTCAGTGTATATTCCGGAAAACTAAGATAAAAATATTTTCCTGCAATGTTGGGTGATGATCTATCTGATCGTGGAAAGCAAGCACCCCCAAGTGCATGGGTGACCACACCATCAGAAGAAGGCATTAATCTTGCAAGGTTACTAGGCTGGGAGCAGGGGAGGGGGGCGGCAGAACAGGAGCAAAGCCTTCTCTCCCAGAGTTGGTGTTTCTGGGGAGCACCCCCTTGGCACAATCAGGAAATGCTCCACAAGAGGGAATTTTCCTTAAACATAAATTTTTCAGTAATTTAGCCCATTTGGGACCAAACATTAATACCAGACCATTGCCTTCCTTTTTTAAAAAGTAACATAACTCTTTAAATGTCTAGGGGTCATTCTGATGACTATCTTCCCCTCAATGACACCGTAGGGCATTCTGACGGCTCCCAACAGTGGCCCCAGCTGGCGGTCATCCTCACTGGCTCCTCCCTCCTACCCAGCAGAGGAGCCCCCAGGGGGGTCTGGGGCAGCAGGTGGGAGACATCCAGCCTTCCTGCACCAGGGACAGGCACACAGTTGGGACCCTAAGGGCACACAGAGCAGAACAGAGAGGTGTCCCCGCAGGAGGGCCCAGTTCATGGATCTGGCAAGACACACACCAAAATGAAGGTGGGGGGGGCGGGGCGGGTGCTCACCAAACACATTCCTAAAATTCAGAGTGCAATAGGAAGCTCCAGAAACCTGGAGATTCTAGTTTGCTGCTTTTATGGGAAAAGGACAGACAAGAAGCAGACAAGTGTTCCCACGCTGAGTCCACTTAGAACTACAGAGTGGCAAATCTGCCTGGTCTGAGGACTCAACATACTGGAAGATTCAAAACATCATCTGAGCTTAAGAAAAGATAACGCACATTCAACAGCATTTTGACCGATTTTTAGGTATTTTAAAAAGCAGTGAGGCAGCACTGAAAATACATCCCCGCAGTCAGACAGTCGGGGTTTGAATATTAGCTCCACATGGACATCCCTGGGAAGATTGGGTCTCATCACACCGTCTCACACCTGCCTCTGCTTAGCCATGAGGGTTAACAGAAGTAATTCTTTCCATAGCTAGAGCAGCGCTCAGAATCTGGACAATAATGAAGACAGTAAGATTCTAAAAACATTTGCTAACAGCCAGAAAACAGGTAGCTATTCTGAGTTAACAAAATGCCTATTGAACAAACCGAATGCCTATTGAACAAACCAACTAACCAGACCTCTTGTTCTGGATTAACAGAGACAATTGCAAAGGATCCCAGGGGAACTGAGCCAGCCCTAGGTCACTGATGATTCCCCTAACTCAACGGGTCTCACAGGAAATAGCCTGGGGTTTGGGGTCTACATAACTCAGTAACCCCACCCCCCTCCAGCTTCCGCTGCCAGCAGATCCTTCAAACCCAGCCTCAAAACAGTCCTTTCTAAGACAAAGCGGAACCACGGTAAGGAAGCCTCTCTACTCGGGGAGCTGTTGGTGCACTAGGTGGCTGGGATACAAGGTAACTTTCTACCAGCGGGAGGCTGTTTCTCTAGCAGGAACACCCTGCACCTGGCCTCCATAAGAGTCTGAGGGTGTGAGTGGAGGGGTCAGGGCAGGGTGTGGTTGGGAGACAAAAGGTTGTCCTCCAGCACGGTGGTGGTTTATGCCAGGCTGACCCTAGAGAAGGAGTACTGCAGGCACGGAGAGCCAGAGGACTGGGTCTGATCTGGTCCCTAAACATTCTGCCCTTTAACAAACATACTCATCTGTAAAATAGGCCTTGGGCCTTGCATGCAAGCTGCCATGGCCACATGGTGGGTCAGAAATCTCTCCCCCCTCAGTCTTTCCCCTCTCTGTTCTTGCTTTGTGCCTTCTTCCCAGGCCATTTTTAATCCCATCAGTAATACCTCCTGCAGCCCAGGAACAGACTTCGACCTGGTGACATTTAGCTCCCAGGGTCACCTTTGCAGATAGCTCCATTTAAAACCAAGAAGTGCCAAAGCTACATTTTTATAAAAAGCCAAGTCAGTTTGCATCCAGGAGTGCTCCCGGAGGCTACTCCTTTTTCTATCTTCTCCGTGGTTTGTAAAGAAATGATTCATCTGCTGCTGCTGATAACTGTGACACCTCGGCTGGGAAATGGCTGTCAGGACATGCATCCACTTGACAGACAAGCAGCAGCAACTTCAGGGCCCTGGAATTTCACTGTCCTGGACAAACCCTGGGCTTCACCCCCATGTTGATTGAGCAACAACTTGGGCAAGATATTTAGCCTTTCTTTGCCTCTCAGTTTGTACATCTGTAAGATGGGGCAATTATCCCAGCTCCCTCCAAAGGTTATTTGAGCAAATGCAATGCATGTATGCAAAGCATTTAGCACAAGCAAACATGTAGGATTTACTATGACCATGTTGTTACTTTGCCTCTGGGATCACTATTACTTTGTAAAATTACTAAGATTACTATTACTTTGTCTTTGAGGTCAGAAGTCTGGCCTTCTGCCATTTCCCACAGTCAGCTCCCTGTGCACAGAGTTCCCCTCATTCCCTGCAGACTGGCCAAGCCTCCACCATCCTCCAGCTGCAGCGACTCCCTCGCCCCTCCAGGCCTCTGCACAGAAATGCCTTTCTTAATACTTGTTGATTGATTTGCAAATATAACCTCCCAGGCCCTAAAGAGGTGAAGAATCACAAGGACATAAATATCTTTTTCAAAAGGCAATGAACTAAAGCATTTAAAAAAAATAGTATTCACTGACCACATATACCAAAATGCCAATATGGTTAGTTCTGAAGGGCTAAGTGATATGGATGCAATGATAATTTTCAATCAAATTTTCAGTATATTTTGAGTCCTCCATGATCATGGGCTCAAGTTACAGAGAGAGACTATGGGGGGCGGGGGGACTGTCAGCAGATCAAAGTGTGTGAAGGACAAGGATACCCTAGGGGTCTGGGGGTGCTTCTAAGTGGGCAGTGACCTCCTTCAATAGTGGTCTCCGCAGGCCCCACATCCCATGGGCTTTTTTTTTTTTAACCAACGCTGTCTCAAGAATTGGAGTGGAGCTCTTCAGCCCATTCCTGCCACACAGATTTTCAAATCACTTCAAGCAAACGACCCCGGCTCATTTATCAGACCCCGACGGCGCCCACCGTGTCCCAGACCCTCCCTCTTCCTGCCTGTCAGCTACAGCGCCGGCGTGCCAGCAGGCACGTGCCACAGGTGGCCTCGGCCACGCACGCCCCCGGCCTGGTTCCCGCTCCTTCAAAAGTTAGGAAGGAAGCACCAAGGGACCCCCTGCTTCCAGCCCAACACAGGGAAAGGGAAAGAGAAACGCACCGGAAAGCCTGCTTGCAAAGAGCGGGAGAAGGGTCCTGAGCCTTCCCATTGCAGCTCCAAGCTCGGCTCTCCGTTGCAGAGTCTCAGGACTCGTCCTAGAGAGCGAAGTTCACCCGGGCGCCGCCGCAACGGTGCCGCTCTGGCCCGCGGGCCCCCGATCGAGCTGGCCTGATCCCCGGCTGCATCCGCCCGCCCCAGCGCTGTCCCCGCGCCCCAGTCCCCAAACGGCGTCCGGGACCCTGGCCGAGCCCGCCCGCGCCCTCGCCGCGTTCACCCGCCTGCGTCCCTAAGTCGTGCTCCCTGGTACCCCGGATCCCGGCCGAGCTCTCGGTCCCCGCTCGCCCCAGCTCAGGTCCCCGCGCGCGCGGAACTCCGTTGGCCCGCGCGCCCCGAGCCCCTGGAGCGGACGCTGGCGCCAGCTCGAAACAAAGAGGTTGGCGGTGCGCTCCCCGCTCCAGTACCTGGGCGAGCGGCGGCGCGGTCGGTCCCGCGGGGCGATGGCCGCAGCAGGCAGGGCTCCGAACAGCGCAAGCAGCGCGCGGGCGGGCCCGTCCTCCTGGCTCGCGGCCGCGCCCGCCGCAGGGCCCCCTCGAGGCGGCACGGGCAATCGCCGCCGCCGCGCCCTGGCCGGCCGGTCACCTGGCCTCATAGCCCTAACAATGCGTCGCGTTCCAGACGCGCCCCGGGCCCCGTGCGCCTCTGGGACCTCCCTAAGTTGGCCAGGTGGAACCGGGAATTATTAGACCCGTTGAGCAGCCCAGATTCAAAGTGTAGGGGGCTGGTGTGCTCCGGATGGGCAAGCGATTTCCTGATTCCTGCACAACTAGTTCATTTTTTCGTTAATTCATTCATTCGGCGCTGTAAGTGTTTTGTGTAAGAAAGCAAAATCTCGCTGCCTGCCTGTAACTCACAGAAGTAAGCTACCGAAATAATGCAGACATTAACCAACAAGGCAGGGACAGAGGAAACCCAAGATGCTTTGGAAGCCCTGGAAAGTCTGACCGGTGGAAGGAAGGAGTGGGGAAAGATTTCAGAAATCACCTCTTCCAAAAATGAGAAGGAAATGACAACCCTCTCCAGTATTCTTGCCTAGAGAATACCGTGGTCAGAGGAGCCTGGTGGGCTGCTGTCCATAGGGTCGCACAGAGTCGGACACGACTGAAGCGACTTAGCATGCATACATGCATTGAAGAAGGAAATGGCAACCCACTCCAGTATTCTTGCCTGGAGAATCTCAGGGACAGAGGAACCTGGTGGGCTGCCATCTATGGAGTCGCATAGAGTCCGACGCGACTGAGCAACTTAGCAGCAGCAGCAGCAGCATCTTCTTAAAATGAAAGGGGAGAAATGAGCAGGCCAGGATTGGACAAGAAGGCCGCAGACAGAGGATCCAAAGGAGGAAACACAGATAGATGCCAACACCCCCAAGTCAGAGACGGCCCCTCATCTGTCCCTCAGCTTTGACTTCCCTGTTGGTGAAATGTGGGGAGTGGACTGCATGCTCTTGAATTCCCCTTGTAAGACATGTGCCCATGTGCAGCATTAGAAGTGCTGTTCCTCCTGTGCAAAAGAACAGTTTCATCAGCACTTTATCTTGTGAACACACAAAGCCCCTGACACAAAGGACTTTCCCGGAAGGTACTTCACCCTACATCCTGCAGAAGCTACTTAAGATTGTATCTGTCACTCCGACCAAATGTTCTTGGACTCCCACCTGAAAAAGTGAGCATATCTCAGAGTGCAGTTACCAGGAACTGTCCCTGATTTAGAAATGAAGCACGTTAATCTACCCCAGCCTTTTGGGTCCAGCTCTGCCCATAAGGGTCAAGCCTGTGGTTGGCAGGCAGATTCTTTTTTTTTTCTTTTTTACAAATGTCTGGGGTAGGAAAACACGGCTTCCCAGCTCATGGCGCCCCCGCGACAATGACCCTCAGGGGCTGATTTTGGCCTCCAGTCCTGGCTGAGGAGAAAAGGGACCTCCTACAGCTCTATGCTTCCCTGGTGGCTCAGACAATAAAGAATCCGCCTGCAACACAGGAGACCTGGGTTCGAACCCTGGGTGGGGAAGGTCTCCTGGAGAAGGAAATGGCTACTCACTCCAGTATTCTTGTCTGGAGAATTCTATGAGCAGAGGAGTCTGGCAGGCTACAGTCCACGGGGTCGCAAAGAGTCACAACTGAACCACTAACAGTTTCACTTTTACAGCTCTATGGGAGAGAGGCCCTGGCAGGCGGTTTCTTAATCACTGGGCCACCAGGGAAGTCCCAGCTGGCTACTTTGAAAGAAGTCCATTCATGAAAGATTTTCTTGTTGAGTCTCTCCACTGGTCCTGACAAGCTGTATTTTTCTGCTCTGTGCATGGGCAGGATGGGCAGAGCTGGACCCAAAAGGCTGGGGTAGATTAACGTGCTTCATTTCTAAATCACGGACAGTTCCTGGTAACTGCACTCTGAGATATGCTCACTTTTTCAGGTGGGAGTCCAAGAACATTTGGTCGGAGTGACAGATACAATCTTAAGTAGCTTCTGCAGGATGTAGGGTGAAGTACCTTCCGGGAAAGTCCTTTGTGTCAGGGGCTTTGTGTGTTCACAAGATAAAGTGCTGATGAAACTGTTCTTTTGCACAGGAGGAACAGCACTTCTAATGCTGCACATGGGCACATGTCTTACAAGGGGAATTCAAGAGCATGCAGTCCACTCCCCACATTTCACCAACAGGGAAGTCAAAGCTGAGGGACAGATGAGGGGCCGTCTCTGACTTGGGGGTGTTGGCATCTATCTGTGTTTCCTCCTTTGGATCCTCTGTCTGCGGCCTTCTTGTCCAATCCTGGCCTGCTCATTTCTCCCCTTTCATTTTAAGAAGATGCTGCTGCTGCTGCTGCTAAGTTGCTCAGTCGCGTCGGACTCTATGCGACTCCATAGACGGCAGCCCACCAGGTTCCTCTGTCCCTGAGATTCTCCAGGCAAGAATACTGGAGTGGGTTGCCATTTCCTTCTTCAATGCATGTATGCATGCTAAGTCGCTTCAGTCGTGTCCGACTCTGTGCGACCCTATGGACAGCAGCCCACCAGGCTCCTCTTACCACGGTATTCTCTAGGCAAGAATACTGGAGAGGGTTGTCATTTCCTTCTCATTTTTGGAAGAGGTGATTTCTGAAATCTTTCCCCACTCCTTCCTTCCACTGGTCAGACTTTCCAGGGCTTCCAAAGCATCTTGGGTTTCCTCTGTCCCTGCCTTGTTGGTTAATGTCTGCATTATTCCGGTAGCTTACTTCTGTGAGTTACAGGCAGGCAGCGAGATTTTGCTTTCTTACACAAAATACTTACAGCGCCGAATGAATGAATTAACGAAAAAATGAACTAGTTGTGCAGGAATCAGGTTTCCTCTGTCCCTGAGATTCTCCAGGCAAGAATACTGGAGTGGGTTGCCATTTCCTTCTTCAATGCATGTATGCATGCTAAGTCGCTTCAGTCGTGTCCGACTCTGTGCGACCCTATGGACAGCAGCCCACCAGGCTCCTCTGACCACGGTATTCTCTAGGCAAGAATACTGGAGAGGGTTGTCATTTCCTTCTCATTTTTGGAAGAGGTGATTTCTGAAATCTTTCCCCACTCCTTCCTTCCACCGGTCAGACTTTCCAGGGCTTCCAAAGCATCTTGGGTTTCCTCTGTCCCTGCCTTGTTGGTTAATGTCTGCATTATTCCGGTAGCTTACTTCTGTGAGTTACAGGCAGGCAGCGAGATTTTGCTTTCTTACACAAAATACTTACAGCGCCGAATGAATGAATTAACGAAAAAATGAACTAGTTGTGCAGGAATCAGGAAATCGCTTGCCCATCCGGAACACACCAGCCCCCTACACTTTGAATCTGGGCTGCTCAACGGGTCTAATAATTCCCGGTTCCACCTGGCCAGCTTAGGGAGGTCCCAGAGGCGCACGGGGCCCGGGGCGCGTCTGGAACGCGACGCATTGTTAGGGCTATGAGGCCAGGTGACCGGCCGGCCAGGGCGCGGCGGCGGCGATTGCCCGTGCCGCCTCGAGGGGGCCCTGCGGCGNGTCTAATAATTCCCGGTTCCACCTGGCCAACTTAGGGAGGTCCCAGAGGCGCACGGGGCCCGGGGCGCGTCTGGAACGCGACGCATTGTTAGGGCTATGAGGCCAGGTGACCGGCCGGCCAGGGCGCGGCGGCGGCGATTGCCCGTGCCGCCTCGAGGGGGCCCTGCGGCGGGCGCGGCCGCGAGCCAGGAGGACGGGCCCGCCCGCGCGCTGCTTGCGCTGTTCGGAGCCCTGCCTGCTGCGGCCATCGCCCCGCGGGACCGACCGCGCCGCCGCTCGCCCAGGTACTGGAGCGGGGAGCGCACCGCCAACCTCTTTGTTTCGAGCTGGCGCCAGCGTCCGCTCCAGGGGCTCGGGGCGCGCGGGCCAACGGAGTTCCGCGCGCGCGGGGACCTGAGCTGGGGCGAGCGGGGACCGAGAGCTCGGCCGGGATCCGGGGTACCAGGGAGCACGACTTAGGGACGCAGGCGGGTGAACGCGGCGAGGGCGCGGGCGGGCTCGGCCAGGGTCCCGGACGCCGTTTGGGGACTGGGGCGCGGGGACAGCGCTGGGGCGGGCGGATGCAGCCGGGGATCAGGCCAGCTCGATCGGGGGCCCGCGGGCCAGAGCGGCACCGTTGCGGCGGCGCCCGGGTGAACTTCGCTCTTGGTGTTGACCATCTGGTGATGTCAATGTGTAGAGTCTTCTCTTGTGTTGTTGGAAGAGGGTGTTTGCTATGACCAGTGCATTTTCTTGGCAAAACTCTATTAGTCTTTGCCCTGCTTCATTCTGCATTCCAAGGCCAAATTTGCCTGTTACTCCAGGTGTTTCTTGACTTCCTACTTTTGGATTCCAGTCCCGTATAATGAAAAGGACATCTTTTTTGGCTGTTAGTTCTAAAATGTCTTGTAGATCTTCATAGAACCGTTCCACTTCAGCTTCTTCAGTGTTACTGGTTGGGGCATAGACTTGGATTACTGTGATATTGAAAGGTTTGCCCTGGAAACGAACAGAGATCATTCTGTCGTTTTTGATACTGCATCCAAGTACTGCATTTCGGACTCTTTTGTTGACCATGATGGCTACTCCATTTCTTCTGAGGGATTCCTGCCCGCAGTAGTAGATATAATGGTCATCTGAGTTAAATTCACCCATTCCAGTCCATTTTAGTTCGCTGATTCCTAGAATGTCGACGTTTACTCTTGCCATCTCCTGTTTGACCACTGCCAATTTGCCTTGATTCATGACAGAATGTGGTCCACTGGAGAAGGGAATGGCAAACCACTTCAGTATTCTTGCCTTGAGAACCCCATGAACAGTATGAAAATCAAAATGATAGGATACTGAAAGAGGAACTCCCCAGGTCAGTAGGTGCCCAATATGCTACTGGAGATCAGTGGAGAAATAACTCCAGAAAGAATGAAGGGATGGAGCCAAAGCAAAAACAATACCCAGTTGTGGATGTGACTGGTGATAGAAGCAAGGTCCGATGCTGTAAAGAGCAGTATTGCATAGGAACCTGGAATGTCAGGTGCATGAATCGTACTTTTATCAGTACCTTATTCCTTTCTGGGCTTCTCTTGTGGCTCAGTTGGTAAAGAATCCATCTGCAATGTAGGATACCTGGGTTCTATCCCTGGGTTGGGAAGATCCCCTGGAGAAGGGAAAGGCCACCCACTCCAGTATTCTGGCCTGGAGAATTCCGTGGACTGTACAGTCCATGGGGTTGCAAAGAGACACGACTGAGCAACTTCCACTTTACTTCGCTATTCCTTTTTATTGGCAAATAATATTCCATTGTATGGATATATTATATTTTGTTTATCCTTTCATCAGTTGATGGGCATTTGGGGTTGTTTCCACTTTTGGGTCATTGTGAATAAGGCTGCCATTTCATTTTTTTAAAATTATGAATTTTTGGCTCTGCCGTGTCTTTGTTACTGTGTTAGTTATCTCTAGTTGCAGAGAGCAGTGACTGCTCTCTAGATGTGGTGTGCAGGCTTCTCGTTGTGGTGGCTTCTCTTGTGTGCTCTAGGGAGCTTGGGCTTCAGTAGTTGCAGCTTCTGGGCTCTAGAGAGCACAGGCTCACCGGTTGTGGCCCATGGGCTTACTTGCTTCACAGCATGTGGGATCTTTCCGGATCAGGGATCAAACCTGTGTCTCCTTTGTTGGCAGGCAGATTCTTTACCACTGAGCCCCCAGGGGAGCCCATGTGTTTCATTTTTAAAGACGTTTCCATATTGTTTTCTAAACAAATTTGCTTTAAGAGGAAAAGTAAATTTGCATATCACATGGGTGTTCTTGGCTTGTATTTATTTTTCTCCGAAATAAAAATCGCTCAGAAATTTTTTGAGCCAAAAAGGTAGCAAGAGAATAATAGGTAAGAAATTTAGAAAAGTGATGCTTGTGGAGAAAGAGGGGATCGAAGAATTGGGTAGAGGAGGACTCCACATGTGTCCTTTATGCAGCTGAAAATATTCTAGTGGAGAAGTACACTCTCTGGGGGGATTTACAGGTATTTTTATACCTGTAACATAAAAATTATACCTGTTATACCTGTAACATAAAATTATAACATAACTTACATATGTGTTACACATATTCTTTTGGAGATATCAAATAATCTGTAATAAAAATTTAATGCACAATGCACATAGTAAGAGTAGACATGATTCCCTTTGCCCAGGTTCGAGGGCAGCTGCTGTTCTCTGTTTATTCTGTGTCCTTCCAGAGAATCTGTGTGTTTACAAACAGTATTCCTGTGTCCATCACCAGAAATGACTGCATGTTCTTCACACTGCCTTGCACATTGGTTCAGAGAGAAACTTGGAGAACCTCCCCAGGCTGTATACAGAGTGGCCAGTGTTGCTGGCTCAGAGGCTTCAGTCCTTTTAGGGAAGAAGCACTGGAGTGCTTCTGGACTTATGCTGTCCTCGGTAAGCCTGGCTGCCGCTCCATTCAGACCTGTGAAACAGAAAGGCCCCCTTACCTGAAATGGCAGCGTGCCATCATCCTCTGTCCACTACCCTGTGTTGTTGTTGTTCTCAGTACAACTTGTCTGCGTGTGTATAGTTGTTTACAGTTCACCTCCCGACTAGACAGCAAGAACTCTGTCCCATTGCCACATCAGGTGTGCTGCAGTAGACACACAATAAATATTGATTGAACGGCCAAACTAATAAACACGTGAATGAATGAATGAGTGAATGCCTGGTTTGAAATTCCGGCTCCATCTGTACTAACTAAAAATCTCAGGTAACTTACTAAATCTCTTTGCTTCAGGTTCCGCATCGATATAATAGTATAATAATAGCCATGAAAATGAAAAAAATTTCTGCCTTCAAAACACTTAGAACAGAGCCTGGCACTTGTAACATTCCTTTTATGTTGGTTCTTACTATTAGAGTATCCCAATGTAGGGATGTACAACCATTATTTCTACTGAGACTATTTCCAAAGAGTTGTACTGCAGAACTTTGTGCATCATATGACGTGTGGCCTCTGAAAGTGAAAGTGTTAGTGGCTTAGCTGTGTCCAACTCTTGCGACCCCATGGACTGTAGCCCACCAGGCTCCTCTATCCATGGGATTCTCCAGGCCAGAATACTGGAGTGTGTTCCCATTCCCTTCTCCAGGGGATCTTCGCGACCCAGGGATCGAACCCAGGTCTCCCGCATTCCAGGCAGAGTCTTTACCATCTGAGCCACCAGGGAAGCCCAGTTTGCCTCTAGGCAAGTCTTATGGTTGGATGAATTTCTAGAAGTGGGGTTTCTGGGTCCACGGGTGCCTGCATTTGTGATTCTGAGAGATGATGCTGACTTGATGAGATCAGTAGTGAAGAGCAAAACAGGACCACAGTGGAGGATGCTGCTCCTTCACGAGACATGCTTCTTTAGTCACTAGACTTGGTGACTGGCTCTCAGGGATGTGGTGGCAACAATTCTTTCTGCCGGTGGGAGGTTGGGCTCTGAGGTCTGCAAGGTCCCTGCAGATCTGGAACATAGTAGTGTGTCCCTAAGGATTATTGGCTAAATGCCAGACATATCTGTAACAGAAAAATGCAAAGCTAAAATGTTCCATTTTATGTCCAGTTGGTGGCAAGGAAAAAATACTCTTTTAACTTATTTTTAAACTAAGAGCCAATTTTTGATTCCCATTGTAGTGTTTGTTTTTTGTGGGGAAAGAGGATTTGTTTTATTTTTGGACCTTTTTGAAGGTATTCTGTGTAAAAAAAAAAAATTAAAACATCCAGTATACCTTTTTTAAAAATGTGTGGTCAAGTATTTGAACTCTCCCAATACAAATTAAATTTTTGTATAATGATTAGGGTGGGGGTGGGTCAAGAAATATTGTATTTCTTAAAAAAAAAAAAAAAAACTTTATTCGTTTTTTTTCGCTTTTTGCCCTGTTGAGTCTAGTCAATAATCCACATTCTCCAGCCACTCAAATGTCAAAATGTTTCAAAAACATAAAAAAATAAAGAAATGAATAGAAGCGTCCTTGTTCTTTAAATTATTTCTGTGTTACCCTGAACTGTAAGTGAACTCTCCTTGCTTATAAAAGAAGCAGCTGTTCATGCAATTGAAACCATGGTTCATTACAAGCTGACCTCGGATTCAGGAGTAAAACTTCCTCTATTTTACTACGACTATTCAGACAGGGACTGGAGATAAACAATAATCAAAATCAGGATGGAACTTGACTGGGAAACCCTCTATGTTCTTTGGCAGAATTATAGCAGCTCTCGAATTGCCAGGAATGAGGCAATGTGAAATGACCCTCAAACATTCCCTTCTGAAATGCAGTGGGTCCAGGCTGCCAGCTCTGAGCAGACAAAGGCCGATTGTAATGACTTCTTAAGCATATACTTATAGAAACATTAATTATCACCAACCCTATTTTAAACATTTATAGAAAGTCAAGATGAAAGGGCCCTTTTATATCCATTTTTATAATTCCCCCTTGCAAGAAACTATGATTACAGTATTTTCCCTCTCTCTGTCGCTCGTTGGAGTTCTCACTTCTAGGTCTTATTCTTAAAAGACTAATTTTGGTTTGAAGCTTATGTGCTCATCAAGTTAGATGTGAGAGGATGCAGGGAAATGAAATGGGTTAGTGGGTGTGATGAGGGAGGGGACTAGCTGCAGTGTGGGAGGTCGGGGCACCTGGGGTGCCGAAATGATCTGTTTTGGAAAGGTGGACATTCATTTTGCTAAGGTGTCAGTGGAAGCCAAATTGAGGTCGAATTAGCTCAGCAATTGGGTCTAAACTAGTGGTTCTCAAACACAGGAGTTCATCAGAATCTCAGGGAAAGGCTCCTTTCACAATGACCATCATGGGGGTCCCACCCCTCAGAGATTTTGATTCAGCGTGTCCCAGCCGTGTGTTAACCAAGACTCCTGATAGCTCAGATGCAAGTGGCTTGAGGCGATACTTTGAGAGGAAACTGACTTGAAGATTGATTATTCCCAGCCTATCCCTCACCTCCAGCCATTATGTCTACTCAACCTGCTTGAATCCACTTTACCGTCCCCCTCCCAGGTCCCCTCCATGGCACATGGCATCACATGCTGTAGACTTGGCTTCACAAATGGTGTGTGGCAGCTGTGTGCAAGGGTGTTCTTGGCTGAGGCTGTCCTTAAGAATGCTTTGACCTCTTAAAGTCAATCGTAATTCTTTATAGAGTCATGAAAAGAAAAGAGAGACAAAGAGAGATCATGGGCCACCCTCTCCACTAATTGGGAGCAGATATCCTTGGCATGCAGAAGGCTGACCTGGGCATGGTGGGATAGTGGAGAGATCTGAACTTACCTGCAGAGCTGGCAGTGCAGTGAACGCCGTGTATGTGTGGGGACCGATACCAAGAGCCGGGCTGTTTGTTTGGAGGAATCATGAGGCTGCATGAATTTCACTGAGGCTACAGAATGAGACTTGGTTCTCCTCTGGTTTCCCAGTGCCCACGCTCTCCTCTCTCCCTCCTTGTCCTGTACTCCCATCCCTAGGCCAAGAGAGCATGCGTCTGGGACTCCTTCACCTTCTTATCCTCTGCTCCTTGCATGAGAATAGGAACTGGAAATCCCAAATGGGGTTTCAGGAGGCCAGGACTTTGCCTTCCATTGGGTCCGATTCCGTAGTGTCTTAAGAAAAAGCTGCTGGACCAGGACTAGCATTGACTGTGGCCCTTCTCTTCTAGCTTCCTGCTGGTGACATGGGTCTTCCATCAGATAGGAATCAGTGATTCATTCAGAACGCTTTCCCAAGATGGCCAAAGCAAGGGGTTCCAATGTAGGACCGAGAGAGGGGACTGTTATTATTAGGTGCCTTCTGCATGCCAAGTGCTTTGCATCTTTATTGCATTTACTCCTCACCGTAACCCTGGGTGGCATTATCTTGTGGCAAGTGGGAAATGGGCTGAGGATTCTGCAGCTTGTCCAAGATTGCACACAGAGGGCTAGAATGTGCAAGGCATAGAGAGGGCTTTTTGCTTTCTAGTTCTTGTTGCTTTAATGGTTTGTCTAGTTCTGAAGCGTTTACCGTAGCTGTACTTTATGCCCACCTAGAAGGCAGTATGGACTTCCCTGGTGGTTCAGTGGTAAAGAATCCATTTGCCAGTGCAGGAGATATGGGTTCGATCCCTGGGTCAGGAAGAGCCCCTGGAGAAAGAAATAACAACCCACTCCAGTATTCTTGCTTGGGAAATCCCATGGACAAAGGAACCTGGAGGGCTATACTCCATAGGGTCACAAAGAGTTAGACCTGACTGAGCAACTAAGGAGCAACAGGAGGCCGTACAGTAGAGAGCTTAGGGGCTCTGCAGACAGACTGCTGAGGGTTCTGCCACTCATTAACTGTGTTCTATCCCTCAGCTCTCTTGGGATAACAAGAATAATGATAATCTAATACTTACCTCTTCGAGATTTGAAAATTTAAAAAGGTAGTAAGATGCTTAGCCCAGGGCCTGGTATAGTGTGAGTGCCTCAGCTAGGGACTGATTGTTATCATTACCATCGCCACCAGCATCATCATCTTTGCAAGTTGCCTTATACATGTGTATGGGATATGAATGAATGATAGACAAACAGCCAGGTGGTGGCTGGGTGAATTCATGAAAGATGCTTGAATGATAAAAAGAGAGTAAAGGTTGCATGGTGAGAGGGAGGGCTGGGTCATAGGATGACTCAGGTGAAGCTGGATCTTGGCCCTCAATGACCCGCTGACCCATTTTGTGGCCAGCTTCCTGAGGAACTCCCCACCCGCTAGTGGCCCAGGCAGGCGATCCAGGGTAGAACAACAGTGGTGGCCATTAATTACTTCCCAGTTGTGCTGCTGTTGCTGGGTGGGTAGAGGTAAGGTGTTTCTGAGATGTTAGTGAAAGTGAAGTCACTCAGTCGTGTCCGACTCTGTGCGATCCCATAGATGGCAGCCCATCAGGCTCCCCTGTCCCTGGGATTCTCCAGGCAAGAACACTGGAGTGGGTTGCATTTCCTTCTCCAGTGCATGAAAGTGAAAAGTGAAAGTGAAGTCGCTCAGTTGTATCCGACTCCTAGCGACCCCATGGACTGCAGCCCACCAGGCTCCTCTGCCCATGGGATTCTCCAGGCAAGAGTACTGGAGTGGGGTGCCATTGTTAAAGAGAGGACATTTTTAACCTGGCCCAGCTGGTCAGGTCCTTGATCAGTTTTGAAGGTCCCAGCCCTGAGACTGGAGTGTGCATCCTGGCCTGGGCACCCTGGGTAGGAACTCTGGGACTGGATGGAGGAGAGAGGTCCTGAGGAGCTGATTAGACCAAGTCCAGAAGGTGGAGGTTCTTCCCAAGAGAAGGATGGGATAGGGTTGACAAAAGATATCCATGGTCAGTCCTCATTGTCCAGATGGTAAGTCAAAGGTTAGAAAAGGAAGTCTTTTACCCATGTGTGAACTCAGAGGTTGAGAACACTTAGAAGGAAGGCCTTGCCTCCAGCGGGTGGGGAGGCATCCTAATACCTGCTTAGTGTACATCATGTGCTGTGATAACCATCAAAGGAGTGATAACTATTTCTTGGTCCTCATCTTCCACGTCTCCAATATTTATTGTGAGCCCATGAGCCAGGTAAATTCTTATTACGTCTATGGTTCTGTGGGGAAATACACATTTTCCATCCACATCCTGAAGATATTTATTGTCCAAGAATAATACCTATGGTAAGAATAAAACTGCTACCACTTACTTAATATCTGCTATCAGGCATTTTATGTTCTTTAGTTCACTGAGTTGTGACCACAGTTGTCATGGAGTGGCTATTTATCAGCCTGTTTTATGTATAAAGAAGCTGAGACTCAGGGAGGTTAAGTAGCTTGCTCTCCATCAGGGACATAGAACTGTGGGTCAGTGCCAAGGTTCTGAACCAGGCTCTGTCTAACTGCAAAGTCCTCGGTGTTAATTACTGGCCAAAGTGGGGAGTATATTTGCCTGCGAAAGATCACCCACTCATTGAAGGTGGATTTGAAGCCACTCAGTCAGCCAGCGTGATCCGGGAAGGCTTATGGAGGGCCAGGGTGAAGGAGGATTCTGCAGGCTGAGGGGAGGGGTCGGTGAGGAAGTGCAGGGACAAAGTGAACAGGAGGACAGTCACAGATGCCACCATCTCCCTTGATCTCCTCCATAGCTAGTGAGGCAACAGGGGTGACCCTTCCATTCTGAAACCGGAAGTTCAAGCCCAGCCACTAAGTGATAGAAATCGGTCCTCAGACTCCTGGACTCCTTCCATTCAATGAGCAGGGACCTGTGGAAGTTTCATGGGTAGAATATCTTGTATCACTAAAGGTGGAATTTTCATTATTTGTATAAGAGCAGCTTTCTTCACATTTTTTTGTGTCACAGACCCCTTTGGCAATCTGATAAAGTCTGTGAATCCCTTTGCCAAATAATTAAAAAAATTTTTAGTTATGGTAAATACATAGAACATAAAATGTATCAGCAGCCACTTTTAAGTGTATAGTACAATAGCATTAAGTACATTCACTTTGTTGTGCAACCATCCACAGAACTCTTTTTATCTGTAAAACTGAGCCCATTAAACGCTAATTCCTCAGTCCCTCCTTCCCCCAGACCTGGGCAACCACCATTTTGCTTTCCGTCTCCATGAATTTGACTACTTTGTGTACCTCATATAAGTGGAATCATACAGTATTTGTCCTTTTGTGACTGGCTTATTTCACTCAGCATAATGTCCTCAGGGTTTATCCATGTTATAGTGTTGTCAGAATTTCCTTCCTTTTAAAAGTTGTAAGTCTATACCACTTTTTGTTTATGCATTATCCATCAATGGACACACAAGTTGCTTCTACCTTTGGACTATTGCAAATATGTGTCAAATAATATTTTAAGCATAAATTTATGTTTGTATATATATATATATAAGGTAAGGTAAGGTGAAGTCACTCAGTCGTGTCCGACTCTTTGCGACCCCGTGGACTGGAACCTACTAGGCTTCTCCGTCCATGGGATTCTCCAGGCAAGAATACTGGAGTGGATTGCCATTTCCTTCTCCAGGGGATCTTCCCGACCCAGGGATTGAACCCGGGTCTCCCACATTGGAGGCAGACGCTTTAACCTCTGAGCCACCAGGGAAGCCCATATATATATATATATATGATGGATATAATTGTGTGTCTATATGTAAATTAGATGTAACATGATTATAAAACAGTTATATTGATATACAGTTATCTATATATATTTTAAAGACAAATTGTGTCATAGAAATATATCATCTTCTTTACTAATGTAGTAAATAAGATCTAGGAGCATGAACTTACATGGAATCCGATGGTTAAGACTCTGTGCTTCCAATGCAGGCGGTGTGAGTTTGTTTCCTGGTTGGGGAACTAAGATCCCACATGCTGCAGGCCAAATAACTCTTAATTTTGAAACAGTGAGGAGTGTAAATGATATTTTGAGATATGTGCAGTCGTTAGAATATGATGTAAATGATTTCAGTGACAGGGTCCCATGTTCTGCCAACATCCGTGTAGTTTGTGGTCTACATTGATCATTAAAGGAAATGCTAGATTTCAGTTAGAGATTCATGAAAGAAAGATGTAATTATTTCCCATAAAAGTCTGGGACCCACACTGGAATTCCCTCTGCAGGTCCTAGGAAATTATACCCTCCTGGGGACTTGATGAGAGTTCTGCTTTGGAGCTTGAAGAAAAGTTCTTTAACCATTCTGGCCTAAAGTGACAGCTCCAATTTCTGACTTTTTGGTGCCAGTGATCTTTTCCTGCCTTGGTCCATCTTTGTGAACTTATGTGGCTGTTTTGAGTTTCGATTTCTCCAATACATATGCTACAGAGGTCGCAACTTCCTATGACTCCTGAGGTTCCTTTAAAAGATAGATAAAACTGGGTGAGCATTTTGGCCCAGATTTATCTAAATCTCAAAATCTCCTTCTCCATCCATGTTGGATGGCAGGGTAACAGGCTTGTTACATCCATGTTTTCCAAAACCTTATTTTCTTCCTGCTGTCTTGGGTAAACAACACAACTAAGCCAGACCCTGGCTTGTCCGAGCATCCTAGCCTTTTGGGAGCCAAGATTGGCATCTGTTTTTACAGACGCTAAGTTGTCTAAAACTTTTACAAACGAGGGGTGGTCTGGGATCCTATCAGGGGTCATAAAAGATGATAGCCAGCAAAGATAGGAGCTCAGAAGGGATCATCTTAAACAATCAGCTAGAAAGAGGAAGCCACAAAGGGAAGTTTATATGCAGGTGTCCAGGCATCCCAGCAATGTGCCTTTAGATGACCAGGTCCCCAGCCGGGGATGACAGATGGCGATTCGCTACATTTGCTGCTTGTTGGATAGGCCTGGTCATTTTTTGCTTTAATACTGGGCATCTCCTACTGTAATGCCTGAAATGGGATAATGCTAGCTAGTTCCCAAGACTGCAGACAGATTGAGATCATGTGTATGAAAGCTGCTGCCCAGGTTGAGCTGGAGCTGAGCCACTGCTGGGAAGGGAGCAGGGCCCCCCATCCCCACCCCAAGACTTGTTTGTATGAGTTGATGTGCACAGCGGTTTAATTCTTGGTCGACAGAGGAGGGTGGAGGGTCTTCTCCATTGTTGTATTTTATCTTCGCCTCTAGAGTGCCTGGGGAGAAAGGAAGAAAGGAGGAAGTGACCACTGTTTCTGGCTCCCTTTCGGATACCGGTCCTCAGCAGTGGGGAAGGAGCTGTGTTTATGGACTTATGTAGACTGTGCCCAAGCACTGTTGGTTCAGAGCCTAAGGGACAGAATGTTACCTGAGCAGGGAGAGAGGGCCCATCTCCCCCCGTACTCTTCCCTTTCGCCCAGACTGCAGGGCGGCACAGCAGACCCACGGGGGCCACCAGCAGAGTCCCTGTAAGGGCAGTGGCTGGGTGGGGGTAGGGCACAGTGCCTCACAGAGGCAGGAGACCATGAGCAGACTCCTCGCTGTGCCCATGGAGGATTCTGGAAAACAAGTGTTAGGAGAGAAAGGAGATGTCAAACGAGGTCAGATTTGATGAGCTGATGGGGCTGGAAGCTAGCAAGGGTCAACGCTTTACCACGTTTGCACTACTTCTATTTTGAGCCTGGGTCATAATAAGTCAGACCTCGTCCTCATAAAAAAACTGAGAAATTCCTTTTTTTATGAGTCTGGGACACAGTAAAGTATCACACACATAACTGCTTACTAGTAATAGTGTGGTGGTTAACATATTGCTCTCCCATTAACTATGTAGCAGAAAGGTTAACAGGTCAACCAGCTACTTGTCAAAGAGCTGGGATTCAATCAGGGTTCTCTGCTCATGCTCTTCATTCTAAGATAACTGTTCCCTTTTATCAAAAGTATCTTTGGTTAAAAAAAAAAAAAAAGTCTTCAATAAATGAAACAGAACTACCTACCATCTGCCCCAGCAGTTCCACTCGTAGGCATAGCCCCGGAAGAATCGAAGGCAGACGATCAAACAAAAATTTGTACATTAATGTTCTTAGCATCCCTATTCACAGTAGCCAAATCACATAAATACTTCCAAATATCCACAAAATGACTGGATAAACAAAATGTGGGATACACATACAGTGGAATATTATTCAGTGATAAAAATGAATGCCGTTCTGAAGTGTGCCACAGCGTAGATGAACCAGAAGCACATGATGGTAAATTAAAGAAGTCAGTTGCAAAAGAACATACATGATATGGTTCCAAAGATATGTTATGTCCAGAATAGGCAAATCCACAGAGACAGAAAGTAGATTCATGGTTGTCGGTGGCTGGGAGGTGGGGGAGATGGAAGTGACAGGATTTGTTTGAGAGATGATAAAAATATTTTAGAATTAGATAGCTGTGATGATTGTACAGCAGCTTCCCGGGTGGCTTAGTGGTAAAGGATCTGCCTGCCAATGCAGGAGACACAGGAGTTTGATCCCTGGGTTGGGAAGATCTCTTGGAGGAGGAAATGGCAACTCACTCCAGTATTCTTGGCTGGAAAATCCCATGGACAGAGGAGCCTGATGGGTTACAATCCATGGAGTCACAAAAAGTTGGACACGACTGAGCATGCATACACGCTGGTTGTACAACATTGTGTACGTCTGAAATACCATGGGATTATGTGCTTTAAAATAGTTAAAGTGGTGAATTTTGTATTATGTTTATTTTATCCAAATTAACATAAAATGAAAACAGCAAGGAACAAATTTTTAAATAGAAAGCAACACATTTCGGGTGCATTCTTTTTCAGCAACCCATTTCCTAAAGTTTTAGTACAATAATATTTTTCCCATCTTGAAACTTTAGGCAGCCTCACCTCAGCAGAACCCATTTTGAGAATCCGGAGGCAAGTGGCTCTACGAACCTCTTTCTGTGCCTGTGAGAGAAAGGCCTGAAGGGGGAGCCTGTGAGCTTATTCCATCGAGATATTAAAACCTAGGACACGCCTGCATCATGGTGACTCCTGAGCTAAGACAAGGATAATCCCACTCTAGGTCTCTGCAATACAATTTTAGAGTTTCTGCAATACAGTTTCACGGTTTGCTTTCTGCCTTATTATATAGCCAACTGTGTGTCTTTGATTCATTTCTGAGAATTTAAAAGATTTTAAAGGAGTTTCAGAAATAGACTCAATTTAGTGGAGAAGGCAATGGCAGACCACTCCAGTACTCTTGCCTGGAAAATCCCATGGTCGGAGGAGCCTGGTAGGCTGCAGTCCATAGGGTCGCGAAGAGTCAGACACGACTGAGCGACTTCACTTTCACTTTTCACTTTCATGCATTGGAGAAGGAAATGGCAACCCACTCCAGTACTCTTGCCTGGTGAATCCCAGGGACAGCGGAGCCTGGTGGGCTGCCGTCTATGGGGTTGCACAGAGTCGGACACAACTGAAGCGACTTAGCAGCAGCAGTGACTCAGATGGTAAAGAATCTGCCGGAGATTCGGGTTCGATCCCTGGGTCAGGAAGATCCCCTGGAGGAGGGAATGGCTATCCACTCCAGTATTCTTGCCTGGAGTATCCCCCTGGACAGAGGAGCCTGGGCGGTGTGAGGTCGTAGATAGTCAGACTCCACTGAGCAACTGACACTTTCACTCTGCATAAGCACACACAAACTCATATCCTCCAATGTCCCTGGTTAGAACACAATTCTGAACCTAGGACCAAATGCTGAAAGACAAGAGTTTAGCCTAACAGCCACAACAGTTCCAATATGGAATTTGTCAGCTGTAGGGCAACATGGTCTTAACACAGGGCTCTTCTGAGAGTCAAGTATGGTTATGTGTGAAAAGCCTTTTATGAATGATGAGATACTATACACGTGCCAGCTGCTAATTATTGTGTTGGCAGCAAGAAGTCCCCATGCTAGCTCACTGCTAATAATAATAGGTAACGCATACTACACATATGGGCCATCCACAAGGCTAGCATTTCACGCACTATCTGTATACAGACAGGAGGTAAGTGCTATTTTAGTGCCAGTTAACAGTGAAGAAACTGATAGAGAGAGATGGTAAATAACTTATCCACGGTCTCAGAGCCCGTTCATGATGGAGTCAGTATGTGACCGCAGCAGGCTGGCTCAGGCTTCACACAGCCTCCTGGGTATACCTCATTCTTCATAAGATGGCAAGGAAGAAGTCAAGCAGAACTGAGGGATGTGTAATCAGCACTTTTAAAAATGAGTATCTTGGATGAAATGATACCTGTCATCACTGGGACCAGCTCAAAGATTGTTGTTAGCATCCCCTTCCTGACTCCACGTTCAATGACACTGATTTCAGTAGTTTAAAATCAACCATGGTGGGAGTAGTTACACCATGGAAATTAGCAAATGCTCTGAACCAGGGCATTTTCTTTCCTTTTGAGAGCCTGTTAAATACTGGGTTGGCCAAAAGGTCCGTTCAGGTTTTCCATACCATGTTATGGAAAATCCTGAACAAACTTTTTGGCCAACCCAATATTTACCAGTGTACCATTGGCTATAACAGTTCCTATTGGCAGAAAGAACTAGTAATAACATCTGAAAATGATAATAAAAGAACATGGGGTGCATATATCTTTTTGAGTTTGTGTTTTTGTTTTCTTTGGATAAATACCCAGAAGTGGAGTTGCTGGATCACATGCTTATGTTTTTAATTTTTTGAGGAACCTCCAGACTGTTTTCCACAGTGGTTGCATCAATTTGCCATCCCACCAGCTGTGCACATCCTTACCAACACTTGTTATTGGTAGTCTTTTTGTTGATAGCCATTCTGACAGGTATGAGGTGGTATCTCATTGTGGCTTTAATTTGCATTTCCCTGATGGTTAGTGATGTTGAGCATCTTTTCATGTACCTGTTGGCCATCTGTATGTCTCACTTGGAAAAAAGTCTATTTAGATCTCCTTCCCTTTTTTTTTTTTTGATGGTGGTTCAGTTTCTCAGTCATGTCTGACTTTTTGCAACTCCATGGACGGCAGCATGCCAGGCTGCCCTGTCCTTCACCATCCCCTGGAGCTTGCTCAAACTTGTGTCCATTGAGTTGGTGATGCCATCCAACCATCTCATCCTCTGTCATCCCCTTTTCCTCCTGCCATCAATCTTTCCCAGCATCAGGGTCTTTCCAATGAGTTGACTCTTTCCATTTTTTAATTGGATTTTTTTTTTTTTTTTTTTGCTGTTAAGTGTATGAGTTCTTTTATACGTTTTGGATATTAACCCCTTGTCCTATATATGATTTGCAAACATAGTCTCCCATTCAGTAGGTTGCCTTTTCATTTTGTTGGTGGTTTCCTTTGCTGTGCAGAAGCTTTTTAGTTTGATATATTCCCGTGTGTGCATTTTTGCTTTTGTTGCTTAAATTCTATGAGTAATGCCATTTCACAGATGTGAAGCTGAGGCCCACATCTCAGAATTAACACTGAACACTGAGTAACGCTGCCCTTGGAGTATCAGAATGGGCGGTAGGGAGGGGCTGGGTGGAGCAGGCTGGATGCCACCTGCCAACTTGGAAGAGAAAAGGGGAGAAGGGTGAGGCAGTTTGGGTGCCTACTGCTAAGAGTAAGTGATCCCAGAAAGGCCAGGCTCTCTGGGGGTCCTGAGCTCTGGGTCATCCTCTTCGGGAGATCTTTCCTCACTGCTCCACTATGTGCCCCCTCTGTCCTCTGCTAGCCTGGATTAGATTGCCCTCAACCTCCCACCTTCCAAACCCCGCATTCCTGCAGCCTCAGTAGGTTATGTATCTCTTTAATATTGAGTTAGCCAAAAAGCCCATTGGGGTTTTTCTGTAGGATGGTATGGAAAACCTGAATGAACTTCTTGGCCAGCCCAGTACACACACTACCTCGCACTAGGATTGTCTGTCTGGGTTTCTGTGTGCCTTTTAAAGGCCAGCAGTCTGATAAACCCTCTAGTCCCAGCACCCAGCACTCCTGACTAGAACTCAGTAATGGCAGTTCCTCCAGGCTAAAGACTCCATTGATGATCAGGAAGAGAGTCAACATCAGATCTTTCACTGCAAGAAGTTTCACAGGTGAAAGTGCTTGTTGAGAAGAGCGAGGGGAGCACCGTGGCCTTCCCTTACTAAAGAAGCTCATGCTTCTGGTCCATACAGAGAAAGCTGTTACAGTGTTGAGGTCTCTCAACAGGTTTCTTGCTGTGCGGAAACCATCCCTCAAAACCATGTGTTTTCACACATCACACAGTCCAGATGGACTGCCTGTTGCCTGGATGGACTGATTTTTCTAACCATTGCAGAATCACGTAGGCTGTTTCCATTTTCACTCTTTCAAGTGATGCTGCCAAGGTCATTTCTGGACCTGTCACCTTGTAGTCTTGTGCAAGCGCATCCCCAGAGGGGAACTGCAGGTCAAAAGCATTCCCATAAAGGTTGCATCTGAAAAACTCAAATATTAGAAACTGCTTATGCTAATGACAGTTACCTCAGAGGCAAATACCTCAAGTACCTTTCCCATGACGTGTTATTTATCTGTTCTGACTCAACATCAGGGTTCACAACTCTTGGAAGCCAGTTTTCTCTGAGATTGACACTGCAGTAAACAGCAGGAATGCCCAGGAGAATGTGTCAAGAGAAAGGGACGACAGAGTCACGGGCAGCAAGAAAAACAACAGTGAAAAAACTAAAATAGAAAAGACGGCTTGTAACCGAAAGTATGATAAAATCAAAGAAAGGGGGAAGAAAAAGCTAGTCTCTACCTGCAAAAGGATCTCAAAAAAGATTTCCTTTGAAAAAACCACAGCGCTAATAAATAGCAAGACTTTGGTAGGAAAAGCAAGTGGGAAGAGATCCTCGCAATTCATCCTCTTAATTTGTAGATGAAGAAACAAGGGTCGAGGGGTAAACGGACTTGCTCGAGGACATGTGGCTTTAGTTAGTAGCAGTGCAAAGCACCAGAGCCCTGGCTTCTTAATCATGCTGCGTCACGGCCTGTATGTTCCCTTCCATTTTTCTCCACTTATCCCTTTATAATTACTTTACTTAGGCAATATGGATAATTCATTCAGTGCTGGAACATCATTTTCTCATTTCACTGAGTTTAAATAGAGATGACAGGGCCTATTCTTAATGTTTAACAATCAAAACCAATTATGACTCTTTCTTTCCCTCATGCAAAAAACACACTGCCCTTTTCAGAAGGCAGTGTTTTCATTCTATGGCATAAACAGGCCAATGAGAACAATAACATAGCAAGAAAACCTCCAAAGAAGGTAAATACGAAATATAATCGAGTAAGCCCAGTTAGTCAGGGTTGGGGAAATAATGCCATGGATACAAGATAAAGAATGAAAACAGCTCAAAGGACACTGAACTCATGGGTGTGAGTCAGGGCATACTCATGTGTGTTCAGCCCAGTGATGTGACCAGCACCAACAAGCTCCATTTCCTTCTAACATGTGTAGGGGACCAGAAAGCCCCTAGATACTTCCCTGGTGTAGAACTAAATCCCCTACACTGCCCGAGTGATGCTTGACTAGACTAGGGAGACTTCCCACTTTGCCCTGTAACAGGATAACTGAGTCAAGAGCCACTCTTAAACATTAAGTTCAATTAATTACACAGCTACCAACCCACCTATCCTTCCCTCCATCCATCCCTCTATTCTTCGATCTAACAATCCGTATTTGTTGAACTCACACCAAATTGGAGCTCAATTTGTGAATTTTGAAATAGCTTCCTGATTGGAAATAATAGCCAGGTCTTGACTTCCAGTTCCACAATATCCCTGGGTGTTTGTTCCTTGTTTATACAAAAAAGTGAAAGAGTTAGTCATGTCTGACTCTTTGTGACCCCATGGACTATAGCCCCACCAGGCTTCTCTGTCCATGGGATTCTCCAGGCAAGAATGCTTGAGTGGGTTACCATTCCCTTCTCCAGGGGATCTTCCCAAGCCAGAGATCAACCCAGGGTCTCCTGCATTGTAGGAAGATTCTTTACCATCTGAGCCACCAGGGAAGCAGAGAGACAGCCAATTTTCTGAGGTTTTTGTCTATCAATGTAATTTATATTGATGTAGTTGCTCTTCTTTTTGTCATCCTAAATAGTAGAGCGAGAGAACTGAAGCCAGACAAATAATTAAATGTAAAAAGGAATCCTGTTTTTCTTAGACTCCATCTTGAGGAAGCCATTCATTTGGAAATCCTGGGAAAAATATTGGCAGTAAACCCTTCAAAGAGACAGAAAGAATTCCATTGGATCCAGGGAAGACAGTCTTTGTTTTTGAAAGAAATACTTTTGGAGGTACTTCCTTTCACACGTATAGTATAGACGCTACCAGCTTAATTCAGCATTAGAGGTTTTTGACACCAGTGCCATTGCAAAACCGCATCCTCGAGACATCCAGGGGACTCTGGCCATGGCCCTGTCCTTGTCCCTTTCCTTGGCAAAATGCTGTGTTTCAGGTTTTAGGGGATGGAGAACCCAAATGGAGCCATTGCCTAAGATCCTTGGATAAGTTCATAAAACGTGACTGTCTGAACTTAGAGAGCAAAGTGTTAAAGTGAAAGTGTTAGGGTTAGCGTGTCAGGCTCCTCTGTGCATGGGATTTCCCAGGCAAGAATACTGGAGTGGGTGGCCATTCCCTTCTCCAGGGTATCTTCCTGACCCAGGGATCAAACCTGGTTCTCCAGCATTGCAGGAAGATTCTTTACCATCTGAGCCAGCAGGGAAGCCCCAAAGGAAACTGATGCAAGATGGCTAAGCCACACCACCTCCTTGAGTGTGAGCTCTGTGAGCATGGAGACTCTATTGGCCGTATTTGCTGTTTTATCTCTAGTGTCTGGCAATATGATGTTCAGTGCTCAATAAATGGTTTAGTTAATAAAATTGTTGTTACAGTCTTCCCAGGAAATGCTGTAGCACTTAAATTATTAAACAATAAAAAGTACATTAGATTAGAAGTAAGAAAGAATGATTTTTGGCATTTCTAGTAACTATCTGTGAGCATCAGTTTCCATATCTTTAAATGGGTTCAATAGCATCTAGCTCACAACACTACTGGTAGAGTTAAATGGAACAGCATATTTAAAAGCTTTGAGCACAATACCAGATACAGTGAAGTGTGCTTATTAAATACACAGTCTGTTAAATAAAATTAGAGGACTGCATACATCTTGGCAAGATGACTACAGTGACTCTAAAAAGAAAGCACCAATTTACAATGTAACCAATGAAAGAGAAGCCAAAATCGTGAAATTTCCAGTCTGTCCTAAGAAAGTGTTATAATGACAGAAACATTTGGTGATAAATACAAAGAATATTTTAAAAAGGGAGTCAACTGATAGTTTTGCCAGTGTTTCTTTGACAGTTTTCGATGCTAACTTTGTTTTCCTATGAACAAAACTGCTTTCCTGAGTTATCTAGTGCCAGCTAACTAAAACTTGCTTTCAAAGTTCTTGCTAAGAAAAAATTATGCAAAATTTGGAAATAAGGCAAAGAAGTTATTGCATATATTTGTTTCAATGTCATACTAGAAAATTATCTAAAATACTTAAGGATTAGCTGAGGCTGTGGGAAATTATCATTTTGTTTGACTTACTATTTATTATCTGTTATAGGCTAAATGTTTGTGTGCCCCTAAATTTATATGCTGAACCCTAATTACTGCTTAAAGTTCAGAGTCTATAACTTGGGCTGTTAACTTGGAGAAATTCAATGTGTTGTTTTCCCTCTAGGCATGTCAGTGGTTTCTGTTTGTAGAAATGAGAGCCCTAAGATTACAGTTTTATCAACTGGCAGGGCATTAATCATTTTTATCTAATGTGACCTGAGCCTCAGTTTTCCTGCTCTGTAAAATGGCATTAATGTTTCTCCTATGCAATTAAATATAATGCATATAGCACTTGTAAGGTACTGCTTAACACATAGCAAACTTAATTAAATGATCAGTTCAGTTCAGTCGCTCAGTCATGTCCAACTCTCTGCGACCCCATGAATCGCAGCACGCCAGGCCTCCCTGTTCATCACCATCTCCTGGAGTTCACTCAGACTCATGTCCATCGNTGGGAAATAGATGGGGAAACAGTGGAAACAGTGTCAGACTTTATTTTTTTGGGCTCCAAAATCACTGCAGATGGTGACTGCAGCCATGAAATTAAAAGACGCTTACTCCTTGGAAGAAAAGCTATGACCAACCTAGATAGTATATTCAAAAGCAGAGACATTACTTTGCCGACTAAGGTCCGTCTAGTCAAGGCTATGGTTTTTCCATTATTCATGTATGGATGTGAAAGTTGGACTGTGAAAAAGGCTGAGTGCCAAAGAATTGATGCTTTTGAAGTGTGGTGTTGGAGAAGACTCTTGAGAGTCCCTTGGACTGCCAGGAGATCCAACCAGTCCATTCTGAAGGAGATCAGCCCTGGGATTTCTTTGGAAGGAGTGATGCTAAAGCTGAAACTCCAGTACTTTGGGCACCTCATGAGAAGAGTTGACTCATTGGAAAAGACTCTGATGCTGGGAGGGATTAGGGGCAGGAGAAGAAGGGGACGGCCGAGGATGAGATGGCTAGGTGGCGTCACTGACTCGATGGACATGAGTCTGAGTGAACTCCAGGAGTTGGTGATGGATAGGGAGGCCTGGCGTGCTGCGATTCATGGGGTTGCAAAGAGTCGGACATGACTGAGCGACTGAACTGAACTGAATGGTCTAGCGGTTTTCCCTACTTTCTTCAATTTGAGTCTGAATTTGGTAATAAGGAGTTCATTATCTGAGCCACAGTCGGCTCCTGGTCTTGTTTTTGATCATTTAGATCAGAGGTTCACAGCTGTGTCTTGTTGGGTGTGTGTAGTGTTCAAAAATATTGGTGGCCAATAGGTAAAATTCAGGACACTGCATATTAATATATACATTGATTTTTTTACTTCTCTTTAAAAAAAAAAGGTCAAAAGGTCTGAGAGTACAAGGCTTAAATGCCTGCATGGCAACCAACAGCTCTAAGTGGGTGGCATCTTCTCTTTGGGATGGGCAGGTATTGTCCCACTTGCCATGGGCCACACCCAGGTCTCTTTGTTCCTTTCCATTCCCTGCCTGGCCCTTGAGGCTTCAGTCTCTGGTTCGGAGCATCATCTCCTTATTCCTCAATTGCACAGGAGGTCTTCACAGAGCATTACTTCTTTTCCTCTGTTCACCAGCCCTGCGGGAAGGGCATGGCGTGCTCAGGCTGAGTGCATGGATAGCATGTCTTCCTGAGGTTCTCTGAGATTGTCACGTCCTGCTAGAACTCTCCATGGCTAGTAGCATAGGCTGAGCACCAAACTAGCTGATAATGATAGTCAGCAGTCATACAGAGCTCCCACTTATATCAGCCACTTGATATGAGTTATCTTGTAGAGTCTTCTAGACCATCTGAAGTCGGTATCACCAGTCCACAGTCTAAAATTTTAGAGCTCTGAAAACCAGAATAATTTCTTGTGGCAACATCTAACTTGAATCAACATGAAGGTATATACAGACTTTATTTCCCCCGCCTAATATAAATACCTAATTTTGCTGCATAAATACTAGTGTGTTTGGTTACTAGGTACTGCCCTAGACCCCACCGGAGGGATGATATTCACCCCGTCCTAACTTTCTAAGGTCTGAATACCTGGCTCAAAGGGTTTCAGATAAGGTGTGGAGGACATGTGTTATTCCCATATTAAAGACAAAGAAATGGAATCCTTGAGAAGTTAAGAAAAAAATCCATGTAAGTGCTTAACTGTAATGACACTCATCAGATAGTGTCTCCTTGGTGACCTGAAACAGATCAATTTTGTGGACCTCAGTGACTCCATTTGTATTGGGTTGGCCAAAAAGTTCATGTGGCATGTGGGTTTTTCCATAAGATGTTACAGAAAACCCCAAATGGATTTTTTGGCCAACCCGACAAAATGAAGGCTGGCACTGCTAGCTGTATGCCACACACTTAATAGATTTTAGGTCTGCTGTCCTGTAATGCAGGCGGTGGTGTCATTATCCCCATTTTGCTGATGGAAGCTACTGAAGTTCAGAGAATATCTTGCCCAAGGTCACCTAGCCGGTGCCTGGAAAGCTGGCTGGTGAACCAGGTCTGTCTGACTTTGGCATCACATACCCTTTCATGGAGTTCAGGGGTCCTCGGAGCTGTAAAAAGAGTCCCTCTCTTGTATCCCTATCAGATTTCTTCACTAAAAAATCATGCCCAGCCCATTTTATCTCTCGTTCTCCACATTCCAGCAGTCATTGGCTTGACGGAGAGGCCAGGAAAGCTTTGAAAATGGTGTTTACTGTTCCCTACCTCCCCCACCCCAGGGGAGGCTTCCAGCCATGTCGAAATGTCCACTTTCAGATGATTGCAGGCCCTTCCTAGGATCTCATTTTCTAGAACCCAGTGATCTGTCTCTCCCTCTTCCTGCTGTAAAGCTTTCCGCAAGTAGGTGCAACTTTTCTCTAGGGACCTTCAGCCCCAATAAAAGTCTGAGCTCAACAGGCTCAATTCTCCAGCTCCTGTTAATGAGGGCCGTCCCTCCTCCTTCCTTCCATCTCTCCTGTATGATTGCTGCTCCTGTCACTTAGGGGACACAGGAGAAATCACAGGAGCTCCTGGGCTAGCTGTGCCCGGGGACCTTGGCCTCACTGAACAGGGCTGGGGGGCCTGTGATCTTCCAGCCAGTCCGAGTGACCAGGGAAGTTATGGCTGTTTTCCATAATGTCATGTTTTTCAATATCTGGGTGATAAATACAACAGCTTGTGAAGTCTGCTGTCTTTAATCGTGGGCTCTGGTAGATTCACTCTCTACCAAAAAAGAGATGCTACATGGAGACAGAAAGCACCAGAGTCTGCTATCTCCCTCATGTTCTTTACCCTTCTGGCTTTGGGCAAGACACTTGACTTTACTGAAACTGTTTTATTATCTGGAAAATCAAAATGAAACGATCTAGTTCTGCCTATCACAAAGGACTACAGAGAGAACCATAGTGCTCATAGTCGTGGATGTGACATCCCGTGCTAACAGCACATACAATCCTCATGTAAACCTGAGAACAGTGAGTGAGTTATAGTCGAGGATGAGGAGAGAAGGTCACAGGAGGTCAGATTTACAAAGAGGCGAGATGAAAAGTTCAGTAGGCTGAACTCCAACAGACCTGGAGAGATGACCCTGAGCTTATACACATAAATCCAGCATATATTCCTTTCCGCCACTTCAAAATGATGGCAAATGATTGGATTTTATGAATGATTGGGAATTTTGTTTTGGCCTGTCTTTTAAAGCCTCTTTATCCCTTAAGATCTTGGATAGTGGAAGAAATGCAACAGGAGCAAAAATTAAGAGAAACAACATGTACCAGAAACAAACCTGCACCAACTCTCAGTAGTGAAGTTAGGTTATAAAATTTATTTATTATATAAATTATAAATTCAAAAATGCTTGCAGGGAATCAGTTCAGTTCAGTCCCTCAGTTGTGGGACTCGTCTTTGCGACCCCATGAACCGCAGCACGCCAGGCCTCCCTGTCCATCACCAACTCCTGGAGTCCACCCAAACCCATGTCCATTGAGTCGGTGATGCCCTCCAACCATCTCATCCTCTGTTGTCCCCTTCTCCTCCTGCCTTAAATCTTTCCCAGCATCAGGGTCTTTTCAAATGAGTCAGCTCTTTGCATCAGGTGGCCAAAGTATTGGAGTTTCAGCTTCAACATCAGTCCTTCCAATGAACATTCAGGACTGATTCCCTTTAGGATGGACTGGTTGGATCTCCTTGCAAGTCCAAGGGACCCTCAAGAGTCTTCTCCAACACCACAGTTCAAAAGCATCAATTCTTCTGCGCTCAACTTTCTTTATAGTCCAACTCTCACATTCATACATGACCACTGGAAAAACCATAGCCTTGACTAGATGGACCTTTGTTGACAAAGTAATGTCTCTGCTTTTTAATATGCTGTCTAGGTTGGTCATAGCTTTTCTTCCAAGGAGTAAGCGTTTTTAATTTCATGGCTGCAGTCACCATCTGCAGTGATTTTGGAGCCCAGAAAAATAAAGTCAGCCACTCTTTCCACTGTTTCCCCATCTATTTCCCATGAAGTGATGGGACTGGATGCCATGATCTTCATTTTCTGAATGTTAAGCTTTAAACCAACTTTTTCATGCTCCTTTTTCACTTTCATCAAGAGGCTCTTTAGTTCTTCTTCATTTTCTGCCATAAGGGTGGTATCATCTCCATATCTGAGGTTATTGATACTTCTCCCAGCAATCTTGATTCCAGCTTGTGCTTTCTCCAGCCCAGCATTTCTCATGATGTACTCTGCATAGAAGTTAGATAAGCAGGCTGACAATATACAGCCTTGACGTAGTCCTTTTCCTATTTGGAACCAGTCTGTTGTTCCATGTCCAGTTCTAACTGTTGCTTCCTGACCTACATACAGATTTCTCAAGAGGCAGGTCAGGTGGGTCTGGTATTCCCATCTGTTTCAGAATTTTCCACAGTTTATTGTGATCCACATAGTCAAAGGCTTTGGCATAGTCAATAAAGCAGAAATAGATGTTTTTCTGGAACTCTTTTGCTTTTTCGATGATCCAGCGGATGTTGGCAATTTGATCTCTGGTTCCTCTGCCTTTTCTAAAACCAGCCTGAACATCTGGAATTTCAAAGTTCACGTATTGCTGAAGCCTGGCTTGGAGAATTTTAAGCATCACTTTACTAGTGTGTGAGATGAATGCAATTATGAAGTAGTTTGAGCATTCTTTGGCATTGCCTTTCTTTGGGATTGGAATGAAAACTGACCTTTTCCAGTCCTGTGGCCACTGCTGAGTTTTCCAAATTTGCTGGGAATGATAAACTCTAAAAAAAAATCTCGCAGATACAAAAAAAAAAAAAAAGGCCAAATAGAACTTCCAAAACAGAACCTATAGGAACTGAAATTAAACACACCACAGTTTCATAAATGGGTTTTCTGGTGGCTCAGTCAGTAAAGAATCTTTCTGCAATGCAGGAGACATGGGTTCAATCCTTGGGTCAGGAAGCTCCCTGGGAGAAAGGGATGGCAACCCACTTCAGTATTCTTGCTTGGAGAATTCTATGGACAGAGGAGCCTGGCAGGCTACAGTTCATGGAGTTGCAAAGAGTCAGACACGACTGAAGTGACTTAGCATGCATGCAGACTAGCTGGGAAGAGATTAGAGGCAAGGCCTCCCATGGAAACGAATAGTAGGTGTAACTGGAGTTGTGGGTGGTGGGGGAAAGGAAATATACAAGACCTCTGGAAGCTAGACCTCTCCCTTGACAACAATAGTAGCACCAGCATCAGGGCCAGATTGTCAGGAGCAGAAGCTTGTACTTTTTGGGGAAAAATAGAAAAGGGATGGGAGAGGGAGACATCACCAGCTCTTACCAAGCTGTTCAGAAGTAGGCAGTGTCTGTCATAAATTCCAACTATGATCCAAAACAAAGTATAATTAGCAAACTCAGGAAGTATTCTTGAACATCAGCGCTAATTAAACAAAGGTCATTTGTATTTTCCAACAGCATAGTCTTAAAATTAAAGCCAGGAATTCAGGTTCATGAAATCTTTTTAGGAGGTGAGACCTCTTAGCAAAGCAAAAGGGCGTAAGAAATGAATGGAAATATACATCAGGGTCCAGAATCCGAAAACTTGGCACTCAGAAGAAACCACAGAATTACAGTGGGGCAATCCCTTTATTCAAAGGAGAGGGAACTAAGCCTCAGAGAGAGTGGCAGCCACAGAGCACACAGTTAACCTCCTAACCTCTACTTTGAAACAAAAGGAATACCACCTACCAAAGCAGTCTCCTTTGGCTCAGCTTTCCAGAAGGAAAAATTGCTGTGGGTTGTGAACCCCTGATCATCTGGTGAACGGTTGGCCAAGTCAATGGCTGGTGGAGCACAGGAAGGAGAGCTGGTCAGAAAAGGGTTGGTAGAGATGAGCTTTGAGGCATACCCTACCACGGCCCCCTGGCAGGTTGTGCCAGGACTGAAGACACTTAAGTGAAGAAGGAAAAGGTGCTTTAGGCCAGGAAATGACATAAGCAAAGGCCCAGAGGTACGGCTGTACGTAGACTGACTTGGTTGATTGATTTATTCAAAAGGCATTTGCTGGGACCTGGTCATGTGTTGAGCTCAGCACAGGCCAACTGGACATGGTCCCTGTTGTCATGGACTTTCTGGTCCGGTGGGCTGGGGAGGGAGGGAGAAAGATGAGACAGCCAGCAGGAGTTTGAATGTCAACTGTGGAAGGATTTTTGATACATTCCTGGGAAAAAGAAAGAAACCAGAAAACAAACAACTTCCTAGTTACCATTACTACTGTTAATGCCAGAACCCCCTACCTCTCAGGGTTCTGGTTCTTCCAAGCTGTTCCTTCAGGAAGCAGACCAAGCTGAGAACAGTGGGTGTTCCCAGACTGGGGATTTTAGGGGCTTCTGTCTTCTTCTTTGTACTTTTGTATATCTTTCAAACTCTCCCTTAAATGTGCGCTACTTTGAAAATCAGGAAAATTAAAACAATAGACCCTATACTTTTTATAAAGTATTTAAATGACTGCTTTAACCATAGGTATCAAATATATAGATATGGAAAAAAATCCATAATATATTACTGAGTGGAGAAAAAGAGCAAGCAGGTGGCCACAGGGCAAAATATATAAAGTGATTTCATTATTGTAAAAAAAAAAAAAAAACTATGTATGTTTGTATTATACATGCATATAATACATATAAATGTATATATATACACATACATACATACAAAGCTCTGGAAGGACCTACACAAAATTCCAGTGGTGGGGGCGGAGAGTCTTAACTTTCACATTCTTCTGTGATATTTGAATATTTACAGGAAGAATGCTTTAACTCTTGCCATTTTAAAGTCCCAAAATAGATAGCTATAATCTCTCATTTATTGAGGAGCTTCCCTGATGGCTTAGCAGTAAAGAATCTGCCTGCAATACAGGAGACAGTGGAGATGCTGGTTTGATCCCTGGGTCGGGAAGATCCCCTGGAGGAGGAAATGGCAAGCCACTCCAGTATTCTTACCTGGAAAATCCCACGGACAGGGAAGCCTGGCCGGCTACAGTCCATAAGGTTGCTAAGAGTCAGACACAGCTGAGCACACACATCATTTATTGGGATTTTTTGCTCTAGATACTGTGCTAGAATATTCCTTCTCGCTCCTGGAGGCTTCTACTCTGTCCTACTCTCTGGGCACCACTGAACAACTTATTCACATCTATGCCCACCCCTGTCTAAAGACAGACCCTTCAGATGGAATGTATCTTGGGCTCCTTGAATCTTCCGTCTCGGACACTCCTCCAGGGGAGGTCAGGCTTTGTGGAGCAGGAAGCCTGCTGGAATTATTTTTCTGCTTCCTCGGTGGAGCTCCTTTGCCTGAGGAGGTGTTTGCGATGGGGATGGTGACAGGGCAGTGAGCCCAGAAGCTCCGTGGAACGAGGATGGGGCCATCTCTGGCTAGTCCTGCCCTAAGAGGAGGGGAGGGAGGGAGCAGGAGGGCTAGGGAGCTGTCCCCACCTCCCCACTTGGCACCCACCTGTGGCCGATAGCCCCTTTCTTTCTTTCACCCTGCCCAGCCCAGGAAGGAGGTTGAAACAATTAGCACCTAAGTGGAAACTCTTTTTTTTACAAGGGAGTGTGACCTTCTCCATGATCTGCATTTTAAACCTTCTGTCACTAATTGCAGAACACAAGCTTTGACTTCTCTGAAAGGAAGGAAAGCAATGGAAGTCAGGTGAAGAGGGTAAGGGGGTCCTTTTTGGGTAGGGCCCCCCTGTCCCCAAACGTTCTGAAAGTGAGCTCTTCGGTAGCCCAGTCCAGGGTCTGCTGCCTGTCTGTGACCTGGGGCCCAGCCATCTCCTTCCTAAAGCAGGTGAGGCCCTACCGGATGCCCCAGCCCTCAGGACAGATGAACTATGTGTAGAAGCAGTTGGGGGCCTAGAAATAGGTCTGAGCATGATTAAAGTGGTAGAGGACTCTAGAGAAGAGTGACTCAGCATGAGCTGGGAGGATTTTTCAAGGGTTGATTGATTTGGTGAATGGGTAGACCATTTAAAAGGTTCAGGAGAGAAAAGTAAGTTTCACTCTTACCCCTAGCCCCCAAGTGGCTCTCTCTCTTTATGTATCTGTGTGTGTGGTGACGCCAGTGGTAAAGAATCCGCTTGCCGATGCTGGAGACACAGGAGACGTGGGTTCGCGCCCTGGGTCAGGAAGATACCCTGGAGTAGGAAATGGCACCATTCTTGCCTGGAAAATTCCACGGACGGAGGACCTTGGCGGGCTACAGTTCATATGATCAGAAAGAATCAGACATGACTGAGCACACACACACGTGTGTATTTACATATAATGACTCTCCATGGAACATACTCTTGTTCATCTTTTTTTTTTTTCATGAAGCAGTACTTATCAGGCCTACTACTTGCTGTGAGACCTGTTAATGTCATTAATTTCCTTAATGCTCAACTTCCTCCTATGTAAAATGGGGGATAAGAAGATTACTGACCCCATGGGGCTGTTGTGAGCAATAAATGTGTTAATGCATATAAAGTCATTAAAGCAGTGCCAGTGTACAGCGAATGCTCGACGGGCATTACGGGCATTAGCTGTTATTATCATCTGAGGCATTGAAAACAAAGACTTTTAGCCCGTGATCACCCCCAAGAACTTGAATCTTTGTCTTTTAAGGTATGTAATGAGTGTGGGGGCAGGGCGCAGGGGAAGATCGCGATAAAGAGATGAGTCAATGTTACAAGAAAAGAATAGTGATTGATTCTGACATTCTGATTCTGGAAACTGAACATTAACAGGAAGAGGACACAACACCGACAAAAGCGTCTATTCATTACCTGTCTACCATGTGTCGGATGCTCTCCTGGCCCTTGACATACCTTATTTCAGACCTGCAGCGGAGCTTTGAGGGTGGGTATTATTATTCCCAATGTACAGAGTGGGACACTGAGACTTTGGTTAATTTATAACTAGAAAACAAAGTCACGTAAACTTAGCCTTTTTACACCGACCACATAGTACAGTAGTTGTCATATGTTCATGTGCGGGTCAGCGCCGGTGGTTTTATTTGATTCTACCCTGTGCTCTGTGCCTGGCTCCTGGGGTGTGGTCTGTGATTAAACCAAATAAATAAGTAGGTGGATTCCTGACCTCGAGCCTTATTAGCACCTCACTTATTGATACTCTATGCGATGTAATTGAAGGCAGTCGTTGAAACTGATTGCTTCCAGGGTAAACATCATCTTGCTTCTTTCCTGAAACATGCCTGGGAAACTGCATTTGATTCTTCTTTCCATCTGTCCCAGAGGTGTAAGAAATAAAACACCTAAAGCAGTCCATTTTCAAGAATGGCTAGCTTCAAGTGGCAGCTTGCTGATGTAATAGCCGACAGTCGTAAGGGTTACAAAACTAGAAAGTCCAGGCAAACAAAGGAAGGGCAGGATGCCTAGGATTTTCACACGGGTTCATCCTACTGGTGAATTCAAAACCTAAGAATGAGATCAGTTCACAGGAAAGGAGGAAACAAGATGTCAGGGAGGGGCCAGCGCATAAAAAGGGAGGGAGCAGACCGAGGCAATGTCCTGGAAGATGGTTCACCCCATAGTACTCAGCCAGTGAGGGACTGGGGGGAGGACTTTTGTGCTAGGGATAACTCGCTCTGTGTACTGTCCTTGGGTATGCCTGCCCACCAGACACGCGATTGTGCAAGACTGTCATTAAAGCCTCACTTCCCACTGCACTGCGTGTCTCCAAATCCATTCTTAGAGTTTGGGCTGGTGAGTGTGTTTCTCACAGAGGCATCACCTGAGTGTTGCCCTCTACCTGCTGTGCCTTTGACCAGACTTTGTGCCACCAGTGGTTTCCTGTGGCACAGCCCTGGTCACGTGTCTATCAGGCTGAAAGCAGCAGATCTTTCAGGTCTTGATAGGGTTGTACAGAAAGCCCGGACTGACAAAACTCAAGGGAATGTCAGTCCCGTGGGGTAAAGGGTGGCAACTCTTTGAGGCCTTTTATGCCAACCTTCTGGGTTCTCTGCATTCTAGTTGGTTGGAGTTGCAGAAGCCTAATACCATGATGAGTGATCATAGTTGATACCATGTTTCAGACTCTGATGGGAGCCAAGAATAGTGAGGGAGGTGTTGGCAGAAAGCAGCACCAGTGAATGTCTGATGACATTTAAATGGTGTGGGTTTTGTCTCTTTCTTCGAGCGCAGTGGTCGCCTCCTTCTCCACTCCAGCATGGAGCTCTGGCACCCAGGGGAGGGTTGGCAGAAGTTTTGGGCACTGGCAGGGGAGGGAGGTGGCCCCCTGTGTTGTCCTGGCTTTGCAGGCTGTGTTGAGAACTCTTCCCGTTGAAGAGCTGGCTCAGGAAGAACATAAATAATAATGACGGTCCTAAGCAAATACATAACTGAAAATTCCACAGATGGAGTTTCTTTTTTTTTTTTTTAATAAAATTATAATTTTTTTTTTTGGAGTTTCTACTGAAAATAAGTCACTGTAAAGATTGTTCAGTGAGCTGAAGTGATGCCATTGTTAACTGCTGCCCAGTTACCCTGGGTCTTTGGTTCCCTGAGCTGCCTGTTCACCTCTTGCTCCTGTTTTTCTACTGATCTGCCCTTACATATCTTGCTGATTGAACTTTTTGTAAAATAGGAAACTAACCTTGTATCAGTGCTCACAGTTTGCCAACAATGTTCTCCAGTGTTATCGATCTAATTTTGTTTGTGGCATTTATTTTTGCCATACAGAAATGGTACCTTTTTATGTAGTTGGATGCATTTGTTATTTCTTCTAAATTTGGGGTTTCATGGTCTGCTTGAAAAGTTTTTCTCTACTCTTCAGTTAGTTCAGTCACTCAGTCGTGTCCGACTCTTTGCGACCCCATGAATCGCAGCACACCAAGCCTCCCTGTTCATTACCATCTCTCAGAGTTCACTCAGACTCATCAAGTCCGTGATGCCATCCAGCCATCTCATCCTCGGTAGTCCCCTTCTCCTCCTACCCCAATCCCCCCCAGCATCAGAGTCTTTTCCAATGAGTCAACTCTTCGCATGAGGTGGCCAAAGTACTGGAGTTTCAGCTTTAGCATCATTCCTTCCAAAGAAATCCCAGGGTTGATCTCCTTCAGAATGGACTGGTTGGATCTC
>SJYT01020120.1:0-20380 GCA_006410635.1 Cephalophus harveyi | reverse complement strand
GCAGGAGGGTAAGGGAGCCCAAGAGAACTGCTCTACCACATAGCTCCAAGTCTCAGATTTTATGATGATGAGATTTGTTTTCGGGTTGTCTCTGGCCAATCATTCTGTTTTTAAAATTTACTTATTTTTCACTGAAGGGTGATCGCTTTATAGTATTGGTTTGATTTCTGCCGTACATCAACATGAATTTGCCATAGGTGTACATATGTGGCCAATGCATTCCTCAGCCAAGATGGATTCCAGCAAGGAGGATTCTGGGAGGTGGTAGGACACGTGCTGTCTCCTTTTGACCTTTCTTGAATTCTTTCAGTTGGTAGTGGCTTGTGTAAAATAAATCATGCGGGTGGTTACTATGGTGCCCTGCCGGGGTGGGCGGTTTCAGTCAGTGTTCCCCCTAAACAAGTACAACTTGCATCTCAGGGCTGATTCTGAGTCGGTTTGGGCTTCCTTGTACTCTGAGGGACTAGTCAAGGGCCTTTCCTCCAGGATGTGAAGACAACCCAGCTGGCAGGCATGGTAATGGAGGAGAGGATGCTCAGAGAGAGAGCATTTCCTAGAGAGACAGAATTGTTGGGCTGGCCAGCTGGGAGTGGGGGGGTGGGGGGGGAGAGGCGGGGAGCCAGCTCAGCCTCCCACCCTGCAGTGTGTCTCTTCCACACTTTCCATCTGCCTCACACCCCACTGTGCTGGGTGACAGGCTCACACTCCTTGCTAATTCCAGGAGGGACCCATGTGATGCATTTACCATTTAACCTAATTGTTGCTTTAATTGAAAGTCAGCAGATAAGCACAGGTTTCTTTCCCATGCAAAAGAGGTTTGAACTACAAGAAACAAGCCCAGGGCATAAAAAAACAAATGCCAGCTTTAGTCTGACTTGGAGGAAGGAGGGCTTTGTGCCTCTGGTTCTTGCATCATAATGTATTTGAGTTAATTTGACTGGTAGGGGGGCTTAGTTAGCCAAACACTTTAATAGGATTGAAGTGAGATTGAGGTGGGCTACTTTCAGGCCCTGCCTGGATAAGAATGCATGGGCTTAAGCCCTCTTTTCTTTAAGGAAACAGCCCCCACACTGGTGCAGGCCAAAATAATTAAGTAATTAGCAAAGGCATTTGTCAAAATGCCCAGTGGGGCTGACGAAAATGACAGCTTTGAGAAGGATGAAGAGCTTGCAAATAGCATTTTCTCCAAGCTTGGGGCTGGGGTCAGGCCTGGAGCCTGCGAGGAAAACGCCTGCCTGGAACTCCAGGGTCCCAGCTCAACCTTAGGGGTTCAAGTTCACTTCCCTGTGGCAAAAGCCAAGCTCCTATTTCTAAGGAGGCTTTCTTGAAACATCAAAGGGCTCTTAATATGCAGCAAGCAAGTGAAAAATAAGGGAGTCATTTTCCTTTTCAAAGGATTGAGACCGTTAAACAGCCAAGTCTGTGGTAGAAAAAGCATTTGTGGTTTATTGAAATTAAAAGACTGGAGAAATAGTTGGAGGTTATAAGCCAGTCACCACTGTCGACAGTGAACTGATCTTGTACCTACTGTGTGCAGGACAAATCCCTGGGTTTTCTTAGGGCCATAAGGATGTGTATCCTTAGGTGTACCATGGTTGCTGTTGTAAGGACACTCATGTGCCATCCCTGATGACTCTGGTGAAGAATCCGCCTGCAATACAGGAGACGGGGGTTTGATCCCTGGATTGAGAAGATCCCCTGGAGTAGGAAATGGCAACCCACTTCAATATTCTTGCCTGGAAGATTCCATGGACAGAGAAGCCTGGTGGGCTACAGTCCACAGGGTTGCAAAGAATCAGACACGACTGAAGCGACTTAGCATGTATGCACAAGTGAACACATCAGGGCATTCACAGTTACAACCACTTAGGAGCCCCTTCGATGTGCCAGGCACATGATACCTCATTCAACACCCACAGCAACCCTATGATGCTGGCATCCATTTTCCTCCTTTAACGGATGGGGAAGGGAGGCTCACAGAAGTTGGGTGACTTAGAGCTGAGAGGCAATAGAAAGGAAAGGTTAGGAGCAATGGAGTCACAGGGATCTGGTTTTGATCTCAAGTGGCCTCAACCTGCAGCGGCTTGAAGCAGGATTTCGGTTCTGGCTAGAGATTGAAGTCGGGCCGTGGAAGTAAGAGCGCTGGATCTTAACCACTAGATCAGTGGCCAATGACAAGGCTCCTATCCCTTCAGCTTTGCAGAAATGGATTCCCACAAAGACAGAAAGTAGTGAAATAAGTCAAGTGCTTATTAGGAAGAAAAAGAATACGTGTGGATAGATACATGGGCAAACTCATACATGGGCAGAGAGAGAGTCATGGCTCATGGTAGCTTAAATCACTTACATAGGGGATTTCTTCCGGGTGTCCTTTGGTCGGTCATCTTGTTTTGCCTGGTTCTGAGTTTGTATTTATATATCTCAGGATCCTCTGATGTGCGCGCACCCACCTCTTAGCCAAGATGGATTCTAGTGAAAACGCCCATGGGTAACCTGGCATCACTCCCTTTTTGACCTCCAAGGAGCCTTTCTGTGCATGCATAGTTGGGAAGTTCTCCTTGACCTCAAAAATGAGAAATATGTGGTCTCTGTCTTTAGAGAGAGGGTTCAGCAGGGTTCAGCTGGGCAGGGTTCAGCCTCTCCTATTATTCTCCTGATAAGAGGGCTGAGCTCCAAAGAACTGATGCTTTTGAACTGTGGTGTTGGAGAAGACTCTTGAGAGTCCCTTGGACTGCAAAGAGATCCAACCAGTCAATCCTCAAGGGAATCAATCCTGAATATTCATTGGAAGGACTGATGCTGAAGCTGAAGCTCCATACTTTGGCCACCTGATGCGAAGAACTGACTCTCTGGAAAAAACCCTGATGCTGGGAAAGACTGGAGGCAGGAGGAGAAGGGGACGAGAGAGGATGAGATGGTTGGATGGCATCCCCAACTCAATGGACATGAGTTTAAGCAAGCTCTGGGAGATAGTGAAGGACAGGGAAGCCTGGCATGCTGCAGTCCATGGGGTCGCCAAGAGTTGGACGTGACTGAGCAACTGAACAACAACAATCTTTATCTTGGAATATCTGTCCATAGGGGACACACTCCAGCTACTCTGCCCAGGGCCCGTCTATCTCCTGCCTCAGTTTCATAGCAGATTCAAATGAAACAAGAACAGAGAAACGATCTTTCAATTTAGAAGCTAGGAGCTGGTGGTGGCAGGAGAGAGGTGTTTCACTGGAGTGAAATGGTTAGTCAGACATAGTGAAAGGAGAGTAGGGAAGAGTGAGTCTTCCAAAACCAGCCGAAGGAAGAAACATCACCGTTGGTGCAGCTGGGGAAGTCGTTCAAGCTAGGGGGAGATGCTGCAAGAGAAGGAGAGTTTAAAGATGCCAGGAAGTGAGGGAATATTTGAGAGACGGCTTCTTCTGGAGGAGGTGGCTCAGAGAGTGCCAGAAGCTTAGAGAGAGGGTAGCCTTGTGGAGGTGAGAATGGAGTGGTAGGGAGAAGAGGGATGACTGTCCCTGAGAAGGGGAGAAAATGAAGGAGAGATTGGATAAAGTTATTGTGGTATTTAAGGTTAGAAAGAAGGGAGTGGATTCAGAGGGGCTTTGGGGGGCAGGGGAGGAGAGCGGAGAGGACTTAGGTGGAGAGGAAGTAGCTGACGTGGGTGCTGTCTATGGTGGAAGTCAAGTTAGGCCAAGAACCAGTGGAACTGGTGAGAAAGATGATGGGTAGAAGGTTGCAGTCTGAGACAGGAGCTCAAGATCTTGGAGGCAGAGCATTTCCATGAATATAAATGGTGTCAGGGCTGGAGGCTGGAGGTGTCTTGAATGGGAGAGAGATTGAAAGGATAGGGACTTCCCTGGTGGTCCGGTGACTAAGACTCCATGCTTCCAATGTGGGAGGTGGGTGGGGGTGGGTTTAATCTCTGGTCAAGGGGAATTAGTTCCCACACGCTGCTACTTAGAGTTTGCATACTGCAACTAAGACTCAGCACAGCCAAATGTATAAACAAATATTGGGCTTCCCTGGTGGCTCAGCTGGTAAAGAATCTGCCTGCAATGAGGGAAACATGGATTTGATCCCTGGGTTAGGAGGATCCCCTGGAGAAGGAAATGGCAACCCACTCCAGTATTCTGGCCTGAATTCCATGAACTGGATATAGTCCGTGGGGGTCGCAAAGAGTCAGACACGGCTGAGCACTTTCACTTTCATGGGGTTGGCCAGAAATGTTTGTTTGGGTTTTTCCGTAACATCTTACTGAGAGCCCCGAATGAACTTTTGGTCAACCCAGTAAATAAAAGATCTTAGAGGGCCAAAAGTCAGGGGGTCATAGGTCTCTCCATGAGTACTAAATGAATCAGGACGAGCAAGAGTGTGTCAGGCACCAAAGTCCTCCAGGAACAGTGCCAAGGAGGGTAGAAGAGATGGTGACAGATGAGACGAGATGAGAACACGTGGTCATGAGGGCTTCTGGCGAGAAGAGTTGGGGCAGCGGTGGTGCCTGATGGACAAAGAGTAAACATTTGCCTCTTCTTGCTTAGAGGTGGTGAGAAATACTGAGGCTTTGGGGGTCAAGACCAACCTGGCTTCTAATCCTGGCTTTTAGCTTTCTAGTTGTGTGACCTTGGAGACATCACCCTAGATATTTCTGAGTATTCGAGCTCATCTACGAAATGGAGGTACCACTCCTGCTGGTGAGGTGTGAATGAGGATTACCTTAGGTTATGACCGTAGGCCGGTGAGGTGTGAATGAGGATTATCTTAGGTTATGACCGTAGAGAATATGGAACTGTACGTGGCATACAGCCAGCGCTCAGTACGTGGCAGCAGCAGAGATGTTGGAGCCAGAAGAGCCCTCTAATCATCTTGGCCAACACACGAGGAAAAGGAAGGCCAGAAAGGCCAGAGATTAGGGACAATGGTGGAGTTCCCGTGAGATCCGGGACTCTGGTGGAAGTCTCATGGGGGAGGGCTTGCAGGACCAGAGGGATTCTGGAATCTGCTAGATCCCCAGCTAGCTGCCAGCTTTGGGTACAGGCTGGGTTGTGTGTGTGCGTTGGAGGCAGTGGGGCAGCTCTTTCCAAGGTGAGGAGTGCACCTGGGGATGTAAAGCTTGCCTTCTAAGTGTTTGTGACAGTATCTTCTAATCAGCCAAGTAAGCATGTTGCCTGTAAGAGAAGGAGGATCCTCAGCCATTTGCTCTTGATCTAAGCTCTGGGCATTGGCCCCCCTCTTTGGTTGAAGGGATATTCTAGGTTTGTTTACACCTCTGGCCTCTAAGCTTGGACCTGTCACGGCAGCAAGTTCTTTCCGTGGAGATTGCTTTGCGTGTGGCAACGCTCACCTTTGCATGCCAGTGTCTGATGGGAACGGGTGCTCTGCAAATACCAACTGAATCGATGAATGCATAACTTCTTCTTTGTCTTTGATGATGACATAGCTCTCTGTCCATCTCTGCAGCTGGCTGACTGTGCAGAGGTGAAGGACCCAGGTTCAGGAGTTTGACCAATGAGGGTTTAGATCCCATCTTGATCATGTACAACCGGTGACCTTCTCCAAACCACTTCACTTCTTGGACTCTCGACTTCCTCATCTATAAAGTGAAAACAGTATACCTCTTTCACCTCTTCTGGTGATTCATTTGGTGATACATGGCTGTGACCTTAGCATCGTGTCTGCCTGGCCCCTCTCAATTACGCTGGCTGTTTTTTTAATTGTCATCAGAGCACTGGGTGTGGCAGACACACACGCACATTTATCTTCATTTTTAAAAAAGCTGAATGCCATGTGCCTGGCTAGCTCAATTGGTAGAGCATGAGGCTCTTAAAAAGCTGAATGCCTCTCTTGTCCCACATTCTAGAAGTGCTATGAGGGACTGGAGATATATCCCTGTTTCCCTCCTCCAGGCCCCACTTCATAGCCGCTGGGTTTAGCACTTCGTGAGAGAAGAGCCACGCCAACCGTCCTCCTCGGATACCTTGATTACAACCTTGAGGCATCTTCAACCTCAGGTGTGTTTGCCCTGAGAGGCAGCCGGGTAAAAGCTTGCCGCTAATAGTCCTGGCCTTTTTGGGGTGCTCACCGCCAGCAGGAGAAACACTCTGCGTGGAAATTACTTTAATTTGCAGTTGACAAAAGGCAAATTGTTGGCATTTTTTTGCTTGGAGCCTGGAATGTAACCTTGCATGGCTGCCCTAGACATTCCAGGTGACGGCTTCCATTAGACCGGCCCAGATTTCTAGCTTAAAGGAGGGGGAATATGCACTTAAGTAATTTTACAGGGGGCAAACCCCCCAATCTGATTGCATTCTCCTAACTTCTGTCCCTTGGAATTCCCTCCCACTCTTGGCAGCATACAAAGCAGAGTCGGCGTGACTTCCGATCACGACGTGTCTGTCTTTGCTTCTCCTTCAGTTGTGTATTTCCACAGTCCACAGGCTTGTCATTATTAGCTGAGGGGAGACGCCTTCCCATGATCTATCTGTGTTTTGTTTGTGTGTCAGGTCATGAGAGTGGGGCCTTCTCCTCTTTATTTCTTTGCACAATACCTGGGATGCAGTAAGGTCTCCGTCAGTACGTATTTGATGAAGGAGTGGATGTGTGAATGAATGAATGGGTGGCTTCTAGTTTTTCCCCAGACCAGAGCATCTTTGTCTAACCATAGACTTCCATAGCATTCCAGAGAAAGGGCATCCTTTCGATGTGGTGCTGGTTGCCTTCCACTTAAAATATGTCCCAGAGATGCCTGTCTCGGGTGGGGTTCCTGGAATGCAGGCTGAATGGAATGCCTTGTAGACCCAGGAGGAAACCGAGGCTGTTGCTGCCATCTTGTGGACAGAATTTGAAACATAAATGAAGTGGCAGCCAAGTGGCCCTTATGCCCTTCCATTTCTCCCAAAGAAATCTTGGCTAATTCTATGATGGAACAATCTCCTTTGCAATGCATTAGGTGATATTTCCAGGTCTATGCTTAACCTACTTATAGTCTCTGTTGAAATCATCATAATTATAGCAACAGTAATAAATCACATTTATTGAGTTCTAGGCTCTAGGCTCTGTGCTACGTGCTTTATATTGGGGGCCGGGGAGGCCTTCTGATGCCTGTGCTGCTATTACCATCTCTACTGTAGAGAAAGGAAATGGAGACTGCACAACTTGTACCTGGCTAGTAAGCGGGAAGGGAGAACCAAGATTTGACCTCAGCTTGGCAGGCTCTCCCCTTGTGGCTCAGCTGGTAAAGAATCTGCCCGCAATGCGGGAGACCTGGGTTCAATCCCTGGGTTGGGAAGATCCCCTGGAGAAGGGAAAGGCTACCCACTCCAGTATTCTGGCCTGGAGAATTCCATATCACAAAGAGTCAGACACGACTGAGCGACTTTCACTTCACTTTCACTTCACTGACAGGCTCCGGGCCCAACTCTTGGTCATTATACCAAACTCTTTCCTACTTTCTTTTGAAAGTTCTTCCTCCCTTTCCAACCCTCTGTTTTGACAATACATCAGCACCTGCCATCATATCAGGTCTTAATGATTTATTTATATATTTGGTTCCCCAACAAGAAGACAGTGAGCCCCGTGGAAGTTGGTCAGAGCTGTTGAGAAAGGGATTTTATGTATCTCTGAGCAGCAGCTATGCACTGGGACTGCGCTAGATTAAGAGAATATAAAGATCTGTTAAACTAGGGCAAAGACCTTCCTTGTATATGCCTGCCAGGGGGTTGCTAAGCCACGGGAAAGACCTGGAGTATGCTTCTGGGATATAGTTTGTAATGGAAATGACAAAGTTAGTTAGTGAGTTGGGGTGGGAGGGCGGTGGGGATTAGTCATTTAACCAGTTCGTGTTTGTGTGTATGTGTGTGTGTGTGTATTAGTCGCTCAGTCGTGTCTGACTCTTTGCAACCCCGTGGACTGTAGCCCACCAGGCTTCTCTACCCAGTTTTTACAGCCTGATTTTATATGAGCTGGCCCCCTGCCCCAGCACTTCTCATGTAAGTCTTTACAGTGTTTCTGGGGTGAAGAGATAGTAAGGCAGGTCTCAGCTCCTGTTGGGGTTGGCAGATTTCTCAGCTGTAAGTACCAGTGCCCTGTGAAGTGACGCCCATTGGTGCTAAAGACATACATCTAAGGGATACAGAGAGGAAAGCAGAGCGTAAGAAAGAACTGGAAAGGGGAAAGGAGAGAAGCAAAGAAAAGATAGACTCTAGAGGAGGTGATAGGGATCCAGAGGTCTTGGAGGCCCCCTGAAATATACAACCCAGGAGCCTGGATTCAAACAAGCAAGTGCCCTCTTTGGTCTGTTCCAGAATGCCAGGCGGCAGTCGTCTTCCTGTGATTCCTGCAAAGACACCTTCCAAGCTTCATGAGTGTCCCCAGCGCGGCTGTTTCTCTTCTGAGGTCAGAGGTCTTGTGCAGAAAGCATACCACCATCATTAGCACCTCCACACCATCCTGCTGCCTGAATGTGCCCGCCTTCTCGGGTAGCAGGTGCTGGGTGTGCAAGCAGGTCTGGAGGGAGGAGGCAGGTGCTTACAGCCGCACCCCAGAGTCAGAGAAAGCCCCCAAAACAAGCAAGACGGTGAGAAGCCCTCAGAGCATGTGGCCAGGGCTTGGACCCACTTCCGCAGGGGTGGCGCGGCTTCCATCCAGGTGTGGCTCCTGGATGTCACTCCGTCTGCATGCGGGACACATGGGGACATCCCGTCCCTAGGCAGCAACAAGGTGGCCTCCTCGAGAGCATGGCTTTGATCTTTTTGCTGTCCTCATCGTCTAGCTTATTACCAAAAGCCTGGTGAAAAGGAAAAAAGACTTGGGCAAGAATTGAAAAGCTGTATGCTTCATAATATTGGGTTGGCCAAAAAATTCGTTTGGGTTTTTCCTTAACAGCTATGAAAAAATCTGAATGAACTTTTTGGCCAACCCAATAGTTATCTGTCAGTTGTAAGCGTAGTCTTCACAGGACGGTGCTTTCCTATCGCTCTCTGACTTCTATCAGAAGTCATTACAAGAGGTATTTCTGCACTTTACCAATAGTGACAACATAGGTTACCATACAATTGTGGACGTAGCACATGTCACGAACTGTTCTTAGATCCTGGGGGGACTTTAAAAAAAATATTTTCATTGAAGTATGGCGGATTTACAGTGATTCAGGTGTACACCAAAGTAATTCATATATATATGGGCTTCCCTGGTGGCTCAGAGGATAAAGTATCTGTCCACAATACAGGAGACCTGGGTTCAATCCCTGGGTTGAGAAGATCCCCGGGAGAAGGAAATGGCTACCTATTCTAGTATTCTGGCCTGGGAAGTCCCATGGACAGAGGAGCCTTGTAGGCTACAGTCTGTGGGGTTGCAAAGAGTCGGACTTGACTGAGTAACACACACATATACTGGGACTGCCCTAGATCAAGAGAGTATAAAGATCTGTTAAACTGGGGCAAAGACCTTTCTCGTATATGCCTGCCAGGGGGTTGCTAAGCCACGGGTAAGACCTAGAAGCCTATATATATAGGCTTCCCCAGTGGCCTAGAGGTAAAGAATCCACCTGCAATGCAGGAGATGCAGGTTCTTCGATCCCTGGGTCAGAAAGATCCCCTAGAGAGGAGCATGGCTAGCCACTCCACTATTCTTGCCTGGAGGATTCCATGGTCAGAGGAGCCTGGTGTGCTACAGTCCATGGGTCGCAAAGAGTCAGACACAACTGAGAGACTTAGCATGCACATATATACACACACACACGCATATATCTCTGCTGAGTATATATTTATATATGATATATGTGTTTGTGTATATATATACGTTTTTCAGATTCTTCTCCACTATAGGATATTACAAGATATTGAATATCTTGAGTATACCCCCGTGCTATACAGTAGGTCCTTGTTGTCTGTTTTATATAGTAGTGTGTCTCTGTTAATCCCCAATTGCTAATTTATCCCTTCTCCCATTTCCCCACTGATAACCACTGGTTTGTTTTCTGTGAGTCTGTTTCTGTCTTGTAAATAAGTTCATTTGTGTCATTTTTATAAAGATTCCACATGTAAGTGATATCATATGATATTTGTCTTTGTATGACTTAGTCTTAGGTCCATCCATGTTGCTGCAAATCGCATTATTTCATTCTTTTTTATGGCTCAGTAATACTCCATTGTGTATATGTACCACATCTTCCTTATCCATTCTTCCGTTGATGGACATTTAGGTTTCTTCCATGTCTTGGCTGTTGCAAATAGTGCTGCAGTGAACATTGGGGTGCATGTGTCTTTTCGAACTAGAGTTTTTGTCTTTTCTGGATTTATGCCCAGGAGTGGGATTGCTGGATCATATGGTAACACCATATTTAAGTTTTTAAGGAACCTCCATACTGTTCTCCATAGGGGCTTATCAGTTTACATCCTAGAGAAGTGTTTTTATCACCTTCTGGTATTAGAAAGAAATTGCATTTTTTCTTTGGACCTAGTATGTTTTTATGAAATAGATAAGAGCAGCCACATGATATTCTTCTAACCTCAGTGTCCTGGACATTCCAAGCCACATTTTAAACCTAAATAAGAGCAATTGTGCTGTCTTAGAATTGACATTGTTTTTCTTCTGTTACCTCTGTTTCAACCTTCTGAAAATTTCATTTGCTCGAATTCTGCTTTTCTCTGTGTGTGTGTGTGTGTGTGTGTGTGAGTTAACTCAAAGCCCCTTCTTCCTCTTTATAAAAAGAACACAAACAAGTTTAATTTAAAACTTGGTAAGGTTTAAAGATGGACTTAGATCTCAGTTTATTGGTTGGGGACTCTTGCTTAGGTTATTTTAAGCACATTGAGAGTTCTTTAGCAGAATTTACATTTTCTAAGTGAAAAAAAAAGTCCAAGCATGTGCTTTTCCTGAAGGGTGTTGGAGGATTTTTCTGCCTCTCCAGACACAGAGGGGAGACTCTGTCCTCACAGGAGGTCCTCGGAGAGGACTCACGGCAGCCTTGTTATTAAGCTCTGACAGCAGTCCCTTCTCCCCACGCTGCTCTAGGGGATGTCCAGCAATCAGGGCTTGGGAAAGGCACCCCATAGGGATGGAGAGCAGCTCAGGAATGTCTATCAGTTCTGGCTTGAAGCCTCTCAGACTCTGCTGGGGGTGGGGTGGAGCTGTAAATTGGTACTACATTCCAGGAAAGCAATTGGCAATTTGTCTTAAGGGTCTTAAATATATTTCTGCTTTTTGACTCAAGGATTTCTCTTTTTTAGAGATTTAATTTAAAAAACTAACGAGAAATGCATTCATTCATTCAACAATGGCCGCTCTGTGTCATATACCAGCTTGGGTGAACAAAATAATCACTATCCCGCCTTCCTAATGTTAATAGCTTAGTAGATCTAGCAGCCTAGAACTGCAGGCAAAGATCTTTGTTCCAGGGTCATTTAAAGCAGAGAATTAGAAGCTACATATATCCAATGATAGGGGATTAGTTCAGTTATAGTAGATACATATCATGGTATTTTAAATGGCCATTATAAATCAGATTTTCCCCTGATGTGGAAGAAAAAGTTTTATAAAATACAGTTTCAAGAGGGGGAAGAAAAGTAAGCTATAAAACCGGTGTGCTGTGAAGACAAGACCAGGGAAGTTCTGGGGATGGGATCCCAATTTTATATCTTAAAAAAGAAAAAAAAAAGACTATGTAGAAGGAAGTAATGCAAATTATTAATGGTAGTTATCTCATGATAATGAGATTATGGATATTTTTTATGCTTCTTTTGGCATTTCCCAAAGTTTCTACAATGAATATAAATTAATTTAGAAATTTTGAAAGCAATGAAGAGAAAAAGAAAAGTAGTAGGAGATGTGTTCAGACCTTCTATTCTGCCGGTATAAGGAGAGAATTATCTCCCAGATTCTTCTGTCTACAACATTCCTGCCAGAGTCTTCCTTCAGGGCTGAGGGAGCTTGCATCTGAAATCTTCACTATGCTCACTGCATGAACCAGTGGAAATCAGGAGTGGAAACTCATCAAGGACATATGTGAAACTGGAGTAACTGGGAAGGCCAGTTGGTTTCATTCTGGAAGCTCTCCTTTTATTCACTGGGAGAAATGTGGTGTAGGTTTGATACAATGGAATGGAATGAAAGGTAATAGAATGAAAATTACACAAGAAAAACATAGCCCTTTGGGGAGAAAGACAGTCATTAAATAATCTATTCTTAAGATTTTGGTCCCTTAGTTTGATGTGGTTATTTCACCCGACCAAAGCCTAAATAGGATCTTAAGGAGTGGGAGCAGCAGAGAAAGTGGCTCTGGAGTAGGACTCCAGGTCTAAATCCTGGCTCCAGCACTAAATTGCTGTGTGATCTTAGGCTGGTTACTTAACCTCTCTAAGCCTTCCTTATATGTAGAAGAGGAAAAATGTATAACCTACCCAACTAAATTGTTGCAAAGATTAATAAGAGAGCCCAGACCCAGGAGCCGGTGCTGCAGCTTGTCCGAGTTTGTGCTCAGGGCCATTCTCCACCCTTCCCTGTGCTCGTCTGTACTGCAAGGGGTCAACCTACGCAAGCGCTGCTCCTCGGGCTAGGAGACTGGCGGCAGGAGGAAGGGAAGGACAGGGCACTGCCCGTCTCTTGCTCTGCTTAGGGCAGTGTTGCTGACAGTCCCTGCAGTTTCCTCCGAGGAGACCGTCTCCTCCCTGGCCCTCTCTGCCTCAGGGAGGTCCCCTTTGTAATTATAGTTCCCTCTGCTGAAATCTCTGATGTGGACTCAGTTTCCTGATTAGACCCAGACTCCCCTCTTCCAACCTTTGCTGGCTTTGATGTTTTGAATGACTGTGATAAACAACTTTTACACAACTTCGTGATCACCTTTGCAATGAGTCTGATTATGTTAACAAGAATATCTTTCTGTTTAACCTTAGCATCCTGTCCAATTGACCTAATCATTTGGGGAGAGGAAACCAATTTAAAAAATTATATATTGGATATGGGGCTTCCCTGATAGCTCAGTTGGTAAAGAATCCGCCTGCAATGCAGGAGACCCAGGTTTGATTCCTGGGTCAGGAAGATCTGCTGGAGAAGGGATGGGCTACCCACTCCAGTATTCGTGGGCTTCCCTTGTGGCTCAGCTGGTAAAGAATCTGCCTGCAATGCAGGAGAACTCAGTCTGATTCCTGGGTTGGGAAGATTCCCCGGAAAAGGGATCGGCTACCCACTCCAGTATTCTTGAGCTTCCCTTGTGGCTCAGCTAGTAAAGACTCCACCCTTGGTTCAATCCCTGGGTTGGGAAGATCCCCTGAAGAAGGAATTGGCTACCCACTCCAGTATTCTGGCCTGGAGAATTCCATGGACTGTACAGTCCATGGGGTCGCAAAGAGTCGGACACGACTGAATGACTCTCACTTTCACTTATATATTGGATGTAAAAAACTATCTTCATAGGATACATGCAGTGTAAAGAATAATGATACAATGAACGGACCTGCACCCCCTGTATCCATATCTTTGGACCATATCTCTGGACCAAGATCACCATATATTTGGACCCTTCTGTGAACTCCTTCCTGATTCCATCACCACCTCCTCATCCTTAATATCTCCACCTTCCTGAGTCTATCACCCCTTTGCTGTTCTTTGTGGATTTACCTTGTCTCTACCCCATAAGCAATATATTTGTGTGTATGTGTGCACACACGCATATGTGTGTACTCAATCATGTCTGACTCTGCGACCCCGTGGACTCTAGCCCACCAGGTTCCTCTGTCCATGGGATTCTCCAGGCAAGAATACTGGAGTGGGTTGTCATAGCCTCCTCCAGGGGATCTTCCTGACCCAGGGATGGAACCTGAATCTCTTGTACCTCCTGCAATGGTAGGCAGCTTCTTTACCACTGAGCTACCTGGAAAGCCCAAACAATATATTTAGTTTAACATGTTTTAAAATTGTGTATGTGAGAGGTAACGCGTGCGCACATGCTCAGTCACTAAGTTGTTTCTGACTCTTTGTGACCCCATGGACTGTAACCCGCCAGGCTCCTCTGTCCATGGAATTCTCCAGGCAAGAATACTAGACTGGGGAGTCATTTCCTCCTCCAGGGGATCTTCCTGACCCAGGCGGACTTTTTTTTTTACCACGGAGCCATCTGGGAAGGCCATAAGAGACGTAATGCTTCAGGTAATCTCCCTCCACTTAGCACTGTTTCTGGGTTTAGTCATGTTGTCATATGTAGTTGCAGTTCATTCTCTTCAGCATTTTGTGCTGGAACCGTGCGTCAGTGGACTGTTCAATTACTGTTCATGGCCACAGGGGTTCCTCCAGTGTTTGCTATTTCAAACATTCTTAATGTTCTCCAGTGTGTGGATGTTTCTCTCGGGTAAAAACTGTGAGGAGCACAGGATGGGTCACAGAACAGGACTATCACCCTCAGCAGATGCTGCATTGTTTTCCACGGTGGTTTTACCAATTGTACTCCCACCAACTGTGTAGAAAATACGCAACTGTTCACATCCTTCGTGGGTCCTTGATGTCAGGCTTTAAAATTTTTTGCCAATCTGGAGGGTGCACAATGATCTCTCATTGTGGCTTTACTTTGTATTTTCCTCCCTATTAACAGGGTGAGTTTCTTTACATATTGGCCATTTGGATTTTTGTTTCTGAGTGAAGCCCCTTTGAGAGCAGCTGATCGTATTTCCCTGAACCTTGGGGTCGTGGCTGACTTGGGGCAGCTGGGGAGGTGAGGAGAGCCCAGGAGTGAAGGAGGTGATGACCTGAAGTCCAGGGTGGAACAAGGCAGGGGCTTGGCTGCAGTGGCAGAGACAGGCTGAGAGAGCTCCCCAGCCTGAGGGGCTTACAAATGATCCCATGCCTTGGTTCCTTTGACAACAAAATGTATATCTAAGTCCCACACTCAGCCTCTCAGAACTGGGTAAGAAGAGTCCACGAAGTGAGGGGCACTTGGTAAGGTTGGGGAGGGGGGCGCTCTGCGGTGAACCGGCAGACATGTGCCTCCAGCCAGTTTTTGCACTCTGAAGTATTCAGTGAACTTACAATTGTTAGAGAAAAACTCAAAATATGATTTTTTTAATATGAATTTTTCCATTTTTTTTTTAACACTGGCAGCTCATTATAAAAAGCCAGTTTGGGCCAAACAAACTGTGTCTGTTGCCACTGGACCTAGTTGTCAGAAGGCCCCTTTGTGATCTGTTGGGTCATGAAACAGGATTTATCCCTCCGTCAGTCGGCAAGTATTATCTGCAGCCTGGGGCCAGGATCCTGAGGGAACAGGTGAAAACCGACTTCCTGGAAGGGGCTGTGTGAGGCGACCTTTCATTCTCTTTGGTATTCATATATGTGTATGTAGATTATGTATATATATTTTATATATATATAACAGAATTGACCATTTTTAGGTGTAGATACAGCTCAGTGGCATTAAGTACTCTCATGCTGCTATGTTACCATCATCATTCCCATGGAACTCTCTTCATCTTGCAAAACTGAAACTCTATACCCATTAAAAACAACTCTCCATCCCCTGCCCCACCCCTACCCCCAGGCTCTGCAACTGCCGTTCTATACCTTCTGTCTATGATTTTGGCTACTCTAGGAACCTCATGTAAATCGAATGATATTAATATTTGTTCTTTTGTATCTGGCTTATTTTACTTGGGAGAGTGTCTTCAAAGTTCAACCATGATGTAGCAATGTATCAGAATTTCCTTATTATAGCTGGTTAATATTCCACTGTATTTATAGACCACATTGTGTTTATCCATTCATCTGTTGAGGGACACTTGGGTTGCTTCCACCTTTTGGCTACTGTAAATAATGGTGTTACCAATTGGGTGTACAAATACCTGTTTGAATCCCTACTTTCAGTTCTTAGAGGCATATACCCAGAAGTGAAATTTCTAAATTTTATAGTAATTCTAATTTTTTGAGGAACTACCTAGCGTTTTTTGTCTGCTTTTGTAATTAGGAATATGCAGATAGAACTTGAGGGGGAAAATGAGTATCATTTTGGATAGCAGTGATTCACATCCTTTCAAGGGTGACATTTTAGAAGCAGAACATGTCTGACACCTTCTGGCCCATAAGTGTTCAGTTGTTCTTGTCTTACGTTGATGATGATGATAACTAGAATATACTGAGTGCTTACTTTGTCCCAAGTTCTGTTCTAAACACTTCTGCATCTCTTAAATCATTTTGTCTTCACAATCATCCCATGGCAATTATCTCAATTTTACAGATGAGGAAACTGAGCCACGGATAAGCAGAACTGTAATTCTGAGTTGGCCAAAGTGCGTTTGAATTTTTCCATAACATCTTATGGAAAAACCCAAATGAACTTTTGGGCCAACTCAGTACAATTCAAGGTCATTTAATCCAGTGCTTAGTTTCACTAAAGAGAGAAGGGAGGCTGGAGAGGAGATACCCAGAGTCACAGTTACATTGTGACCAAGCTGGCTGAGCTCACGGGCTTCAAGACATCTGGAATCCCCCAGCCCTGCGTTCTTGCCACCCCTAAGACAGGATTCTGTCTATTCATTTTGTTTATCCTGTTGACCCAGGTGAAACCTCATCTGAGAGGCTGCTTTGGAATCCAGCTGGATATTCTGGGTCCTCCTCCTGATAATTGCTGGGGCAGGACTTCGCTGAAATATGATGGGGGGAGGATTATGGGTTTGGCTCTAGGATTTTGTGAAAACACAGGAGTAGCACATTAATATTAGTCAAGGACTAAATGGGCCTTTTTAAGAAATTGAGATAAATTTTGGCAAAATCAGCTTGCCCCGAGAAGCATTCAATTTACTATGAGGGAGTTGCTCAAAAAGAATTGCGGTTTTTCTCTCGTGTTAAGTTTATTTAAATAGTAAAAGTCTAGAGTTTGCGTCTCCTGCAAAGTTGCACCCCTGAGGTTCTGAGCTTGGCCATGCATATGGCGGGGCTGTGTTTTTCATTATGTTCCCTTACTTGTTAGGCTTTGCAGTTAGTCCGAGTTACACGATTCTCTGGTGTTTTTTTTGAACTTCATGAACTCTGGCATTTCACTTCAGGGATGGATATCCAAGGGAAAAGCAGCCTTTCTTTGATCTTCCTTGGGACCCCATTATGTTTAACCTAAGAAAGATTAGGGAGTTGCCATTCAACGCTGAACAAACACAAAACTCAGCTGCCAAGATGGCGGGTGCTTAATCTATTTACAACATCGACTCCATTATGAACTAATTCCACATCAAGCTGACTTATGAAAGGCATTCTTTAGAATGGAATTCCCATATGCCTTGGGAGGCTATGTGCATATGGTCCACAGTACTGAATGTATTGACCTAATAAAGAAATCTATTTAGCATGAAATATTTAAACTGTAGAGGGTTTTTAAACCTTGAAATTATTGTCATCGTTGGTTCCCCATATGGTACTCAAGTTGTACTTTCTCTGAACTGAACAGCCATTTCTGGAACGCACCCTCACCTTTTAGCTGTGTTTGTAATAACATCTGCTCAATGGTGGTAAGACAAGTCAGCTCCAGTCTTTGGACAAACAAAATCCTCTGAGCCTGAGTGAGCTCTGAGGGGCAAGGAGCTGCCACTTGGCCAGCACCTGGAAAACCAGACTACTCTGCTCCCCTCGGCTTCCTTTCCAAAATGGGTTTCAGAACTCTGCCCATAAATAGCTCTTTAAAGTAACACGCAGGTCTAATTGTGACATTTTTTCCCCCTTCTGAAAATGAGAAAGGAAGAACAAAACAAAATCAAGTGTTAGCCTGTCAGGATTTTCAGTTCCTTGTCACTCTCAAGACATTGATGGAGATTTATTTTCCTAATGAAGGCTCCAGCGTTAATGCGGCACTTGCTAGAGTCAGTTAGGACTAAGTGTTATTTAATTCACAGTGAAGCGACAATCTGACTGGACTGTGATTAGTTCCAGCTTTTAGCTATCATTTATAGGTCACCGGGCGGCTAACAATCTCAAATGAGGGACCATTATCTTTTGACAAGATGAAGTGTTTTCTGGGGGGATGGGAAGAGGGGGAGGGGTGCTACCCAGAAAGCCCAGCTCAACATTCTCTTTGGGAATTACTCATTCCTGATAGGGTTTAGCCACCAGTTTCTCAAAGGAACTTCACTGGTTGATACCAGTTAGGTGTGCTAAAGGCAAAGGAGGAAAAGCCTATCCTCAAAGCCATTCATGTATCCATTCAGCCTACTTTAGTGAGGCACTGTGGGAGAGTGTGTTGGTGGGGGTCCCTGGAAGGAAGGCTAATATTCTGTCTGCACATACTGGTATGGCTGTTCTAGTTTTTTCCATCGCCATTTCTCCATTTTCATGGGATGAAGCATCTGTTCAGATTAGTTGGTGCCAGGGCCATGTGCTGTGCTTAAGCACTTAGTCGTGTCCGACTCTGAGATCCCATGGACTGCAGCCCACCAGGCTCCTATGTCCATAGAATTCTCCAGGCAAGAATACTGCTGTGGGTTGCCATTTCCTTCTCCAGGGGATCATCCCAACCTAGGGATCAAACCCAGGTCTCCTGCATTGCAGGCAGATTCTTTACCATCTGAGCCACCAGGGAAGCAATAATGATGGTTAAATATTCCAAATAACAATCTTGTCTGGAAGCCTTTTTCATTTTGTTGATGGCTTTCTTTGCTGTGCACTTCTTAGCTTCTTTTAACCACAGGGCTGTACCACCAGGGGGAGGGCTGTCAAGAGGAACATGGACCTGGGATAGTCAAGCAAAGAGTGAAAGACAGCAGCCCTGTGGCTCCACGTTGAAACCAAGGACAGTTGGTGTGTCTTCTATAACATGTTGAGAACATTGTCCTGTTAATGTATGAGACTGTGGTGAGATCAGCAAGCACTTCTCTTCAAAAAGCAACACAGAACCAGGGGGGCAAGAAATGGTACGGTAATGCTGAAGCTTTGGGACATTTAGAATGTCTTGCAGTGGTGATTGTCCTGGCATTATTGCTAAGTTGTGCACTGTTGGTAAATTGGTGTAGACATTATGGAAAACAGTATGGAGGTTCTTTGTAAAGTTAAAAATAGTTAAAAAAAAAAAATAGAACTACCATACGATCTACCAATTCCACTTCTGGGTATTTGTCCAAAGAAAACAAAAACATTAAAGGAAGAAGATCTATACAGCCCCCCCCATGTTCATTGTAGCATTTTTCACAATAGCCAAGCTATTGAAACAATCTAAATGTCCATTGATGGGCGAATAGATAAAATGTGACACATATACTTAATGGAATATTATTCAGCTATAAAAGAGTAGGGTCTTGCCATTTGCCACAACATGGATGGACCTTGAGGGCATTATGCTAAATGAAGTCAGAGAAAGACAAATACTGTATGATCTCATTTATATGTGGAATCTGAAGGAAAAAAATGCAAAAGGTCATAAATAGAGAAAATATATTGGTGGTTGCCAGAAAGGGGGAGGGAGGGTGGGAGTGGGTAAAATGGGTAAAGGGGGTCAAAAGGTATGAACTTCCAGTTATAAATGTCATGGGATGTAATGCACAGCATGTGAATATAGTTAATAATACTGTATTGCCTATTTGAAAATTGCTTCTTTGAAAGTTTCTAAGAGACTAGATCTTTAAAGGTATCATCACAAGAGAAATATTCTGTAACTATGTATGCTGTCAGATGTTAACTAGACTTATGGTAGTCATTTTGCAGTATATACAAATTCAAATCATTATGCTCTATACCTGAAACTAATATAATGTATGTCAGCTATTTCTCAATTTTAAAAAAGGCTGCTGCTGCTGCTAAGTCACTTCAGTCGTGTCCAACTCTGTGCGTCCCCATAGATGGCAGCCCACCAGGCTCCCCCGTCCCTGGGATTCTCCAGGCAAGAACACTGGAGTGGGTTGCCATTTCCTTCTCCAATGCATGAAAGTGAAAAGTGAAAGTAAAATCGCTCAGTCGTGTCCGACCCTTAGCGACCCCATGGACTGCAGTGCACCAGGCTCCTTCGTCCATGGGATTTTCCAGGCAAGAGTACTGGAGTGGGGTGCCATCGCCTTCTCCGTTTAAAAAAGGCAAATACATACAAATACTGAAGTGAAATGTCCAGACCCATCCCACCCCCCAAAAAAAGAGATGAAAAGAACCCATACTGCCTGGGTTCAAATTCTAGCTCTTAGTTGTGTGACCTCAAGTGAGTTACTTCATCTCTTTATGCCTCAATTTCTTTAAAAAATCTTTTATTGTGTTAGTTTCTGCAGTACAAAAATGTGAATCAGCTACAAGTATACATATTTCTCCTTCTAAATTTTTTCGAATTCTTCTAATTTTTGTAATAGAAGTCTAATTGATTTACAGTGTTAATTCCTACTGTACAGCAGCAGTTTAGTTATTCATATATGTACGTTCTTTTTTTAGAAAAGATTCTTTTCCCTTC